>JALMQS010000174.1:155668-517054 GCA_024734495.1 Forficula auricularia
TAGAAAATAATCTCTTAAATCTGTGTATAATGAAGATCATTATAAACACTTATTTTTATTGTTGTGACTATTCAATTTAATAATTATTTATTTAATTATAAATCATTTGATGATTAAGTTGAATGATTGTTAAAAATATTTTTGAGATCTAATTGATTTAATATTTTTTTATTTAATGTCATATAAAAAAATAGTTCTCATGAAAGTTTTTTTTTGTAAATTAAGAATATGTAAAGCAACATATAGGTTTCCATTTAAAAAAACAGAACTTGACCTCGAAATACCCTTGAAAGCTTGTTCTACGCCGACAAACAATAGCGTAGTTTTGGTTCCCCTTGATATATGTAAATAAACTTTTAATTGAAACTTTTTTTTCATATATTGCACTGTTTTTGAGATAT
Organism: Forficula auricularia; assembly: GCA_024734495.1. Taxonomy (NCBI): domain Eukaryota; kingdom Metazoa; phylum Arthropoda; class Insecta; order Dermaptera; family Forficulidae; genus Forficula; species Forficula auricularia. The sequence goes on from JALMQS010000174.1 coordinate 156,070, forward strand.
AAGACTGTCTCAAGATAAAAAACTCACCCGGTATATATATATATATATAGTAAATTTACTATAAAAATCCATCTGTCTGATTCTTTGGGGAATCGAAACAGATGAATTTTGTTCAGATATTCAATAATACATTTTATTTGGAATGTTTAATGTTAACGTTAGATGAACGCGAAAGTTAAAACTTATTATCAGGTCACTGCCCTATTTTGGTGCAATTGGGACCAGACTCGTTTTGATACTGAACCAAGAGTCCATCGCTTAAGTGAAGGCATCTGCGGGCTTAACGCAGATGTCGGATCATACCTGGCTGGGTCCTGTATCTCTTTTTCAACTCTTGGTTCAGTATCAAAACGAGTCTGGTCCCAATTGCACCAAAATAGGGCAGTGACTTGATAATAAGTATATATATATAATTAAAAATAGTTTAATTATCCATTACTTAGAGTCTTTATAATTATTACACTTTTTGAGGCTTAGGCGTCAATTCATTTTTCTTAATCGCCTGTATTTCGGCAATCATAAGCACATTTTCTAAAATTAAAAACTTAAATATGAAACCTACCTTGTAATTTATTTTTAATTTTATTAAATATAACTGACCTTGAACCTACACCGTTCCCCTGAATAAAATTGAGCTTATTTTCGGCTTCCGAACTTCTGCTAAAATCGACTCTTTTTATTCGATACGTCCCGCCTGCCGGACGGTACTAATATACATTTATTTTGCTCATTATGCTTAAAATTGCCAATCACATGCTAAAATTCAACCTAAATGAATACTACAATTTGTGACTTTGATTGGGACCATTGATTCCGTAGTCTTTACCTGAGGACTCTTTTAATGTGAAATAAGTGACCTAGAATCCTTAACTCATAGTAAATCAATATTAAATATAATATTTATTTACTCTTATCTTCATTAAAGTTGTTTCACCTTGCACCAACACCACAATCTCTACTAATTATGAGGACTCTTTCAAGTCGCGCTTGGCGCGAGACCGATAACCAAATACTTTCCCCATGCTTCGCATTCGGATAAAGTAGAAAAAAATATTTCGATTATCTAAATTACCGATAAGTTTTTAATTGAAAGAGGATCCAAGATGTTGCTTTTCACCGAAGTTGTATATAAAAGAGTGAATAGCAAAGTCTGATTTTTCGAGATTAATCTTTTGACCAGGTGCCCCGTCAATTTGCAAGCAATTTGTTTTCAAAGAGTTCAATCAATCTAAAACGGGGGCTCGCAGTTTCCATTTTTTCTCTCTCTCGGATATATATTTATAATTGGAATCAAAACATAAAAGCATATTTGCATTCATAAAAAGTCTTTAGAAGGTATTTTCAAAAAAAAAAAATGCTAAAGATTAATGATAAAGATAAAGCAGTAGAAAAGTTTTTTATATAGAAAGAATCAACCGAAAAGGGAGTTTTATTCAAATGAGTCAAGTGGAAATTACGTAAAAATTTATTTGTAAATATAAATAGAAAATAAATTCGTCCCTCTCTTGCTCTCGAGCGCTTTTTTTAGATTTTTATAACGCTTTTTAATTGATACTAATCACAAAACATGAATCTATACTCGCATTTTTTTTTTATTAAAGTATGCATTTATTTAGAAATGTAAATAAATTGAAAAACCTAACGAAGAGATCTAAAGAATATTTCAAGAGGAGGAAATTTTTTTAAGTAATCTCATTCGATTCAACATTCGCTGAGTTGAATTATTATTTATTTATTTCAACCATTTTAAGATGCCGAGCAGCTTACGGAAAGCTCTACCGAATAAGCTCAAGTTTCTATTACTATTTTCTCCCTATGTACATAGCCTTTGAGATTTAAAAGAAAGCCAAAAAATATTGTGAATATTTTCTTCGGGTGTTTAACCAAGGTTAGTAGAGTAGACAGGTTGTTCTGGTTAATAAGAGGTATGCATAAATGACTTCCCGAGGTAGCTGACAGCCCTCAAACAAAAATATTTTAAATAATATTTATTTTAACATTTAAAAGTTTTTCTAAATCAAAATTAGAATTGAACTTTGAAATATTAAATTCAACTATATAATCATAATCTAATATTGTAAACGTGTGGTCCTAAACAAGGGACAAATTTCAGAAATACAAAAAGAGAAATCAATGAGGTTCTTTTAAGGACGTTCCCTAATATCTAATATAGCTCAGATGCAGTTCGTTCTTTCCCTACTCCCACATGCGCAGAAAGTGCAAACATATTTTCACTGCGTTGGTTCTCGGATCCACAGCAGCCATTGCATTCTTACCGACTCTAAAAGACAAAGAATAAAATAAAACATCTCATGAAACAGCTCAATGCGAAATCCAGATGAGAACAATATAAATCGAATGTTCTACATTTGATTCAATCGCGAATCGAATGCAGATGATTTTTGTCAAATATTGAGTGAAAATATTATCTGAACTTATATATTTCTAACTTGAAATAATGATGTTAAATAAATTTATAACTTTTCTAATTATTCTATTTAACATCATTATTTTCAAGTTAAATATATAAGTTCAGATAGTATTTTCACTCAATATTTGACAAAAATCATCTGCATTCGATTCGCGATTGTAAATGTAAATACATTCGATTAATTAATGGCAAGCATCTAACATATATACTAATGGATCAAGCGCTCTGGGCTGGGAGATTGAGTATATATAACATCTTAGATTTCAAATTCATTTGGTGATCCATCCGAATGTCACGCGGGCTATACGCAAAATGACGTTGGATTGTAGCTAAATGGATCACATCTTTGTTCTCTCTTGGTCCAGACTTAAGACTCCGCAGACTCCAATACTTGCATTATCCGCAGTTGATGCTATGATATATATCTTTCACAAAAAGCGCAGATCAAAACAATTCTCGTTAATATATCAATTATTCTTTGATATATTAATGAGAAAAATTATAAATTTAGAGAACAGTATAGTTAGGTTGAGAGATTAGCCAAATCTCAAATGCCCCAGCTGCGAAGTTTTTTAGATATGGAAAAATTGAGTAATTTTAGTGCGACGTTGCCAAGTCGCCATCTCTCACTGCCATGCCATGGGAGAAGAAAATGAAAACCATCAAAAGTACTATAACTTTTAACATTTTTCATACAAAACAAATACCGCTTGATACAATTATTTTAACTAGAAAAATATTCGTTATATCTTCAGATAATGATTCTCAGTTTTTCAAAATAATTTCAAGAAAATTACGATTGTTATTTAATGAAACAGTCTCTTTAACATCAATGGGGATAGGGTTCGCGTGTTAAATATGCAAATTTTAATGGTCAATATTTATAAATTTAGTGCCGCAAGGACCATTGAAAAAATTTATACCTATAATGAAACTCATGAGAAAAAACAAATAAAATGCAAAATTTGGGCCTGATCAAACAAAAATATGCGTTAACGTTTCATTTTTTATAATATATAGGAATATATAGTGCTCTAGCAAAGAATAAAAAAATATTGATTGTATTATAATAAATACACATGTTTTATAAAAATTTATAAAATGGGTATTAGGTGGCTCTGGGTATGGTACATATATGTTTCTTTGCATCAAGAAGAGGACAACTTCATTGATTTTTATTTATATAGGTATTAGTAGCAATGTTGTTAATTTACAAGATTTCTATAAATTTAGATTAAATGTTAAAGTTTCATTTTTAATTGTTGTAATAGAAATGCAAATTTATTTATTATAAAATAATTCTAAATTTGAATTAAAGTATTATTCAAATTATTTGTCATGCAGTTGGTATCTGCATTATGTTTTTTTTCTAAACCCATTACTAAATCACGGTTTGAAGTTTTTTCGAATACATTTTTTGCATTTGAGGAGATTACTTCTTTCTCCTTCTCTCCTACAGACCCTCTAATGTAGGGCTTTAAGCTTTTTTTCTTTTCTTTTTTTTTATTCAGTTTTTTCCCCTAAAATGAATTAAGATTGAACCCCACGTCCCACTAGGATTCGTTTTGAAATTACAAACCTATATATCATTCTAAATTCATATTTATTTATTTATTCTGTGCCGTAATGGCAATTCAATATTTAATTTAATTAACATATTTTTCCCTTTTTTTGTTTTAATAAATTATGCCATTTATTAAATTTTTTCAGGCTTATTTAAAATATTCACTATATCGAATTTTATTTATTCTATTGCCATTGGTGAATTCATTTAATTGAAAAGATGTTGTTTTGCCGCGAGTAGTAGATTTGTTGATTCATAAAGAGTAATCAATGAGGTACTTCTTCTGCTTTTTAAACACAGACATAAATGTATATTGAAAAAATATTATTGTTTGTATGTTTTATAAATCTAAAATAAATTCAACTCTTATATAAAAAACAATTTTAAAATGTTTATTAAATATATGTTACATTAAAATCCATATGGATTTTAAATAAACGTTTTAAGATTGGATTCTTATATAAAGATTTGTATTTATTTGTACAGCCGGATCTAGAGGTGTGCAAAGGGGCATGTGCAAATTTTGAGAAGCGGCAAATTTTTTGTATATATTTAGCATGGGGGGGGGGGTATCGGAGACAATTCAAGCTTACCCCCCCCCCCACCCTGACAAAAGACCTAGATATACATATATGTATAACGAATATAAATAAATAGTACCTCGAGCCACCGAGCGATGCACGGTGAACCAAATTAAAAAAATACAAATTTATTTAATACACGCCCCTGGACCCCCCGAAACCCCCACACTTCGCCCCACCCCGGACCCCACAACTGCACCCAACCTCCTTCACCCCCCACATCTATCCCCACCCGGCACCCAGTTTTTGCATTACTAGCTTTCTGGTGGTCCACAAATTAATAATTAATTGGGATTGATGATATTGGTGTGGAACATCTTACAGATAAAATAAAATAAATAAATATTTCATTTAATATTCATTTACTATTAATTTTTTTTAATTAAATAACAATTTAAATAAATATTTCATATAGTTATTAATTTTACTTTTATCTTTATTAAAGATGTTTCACCTTGCACCAACACACAATCCCTATTAATTATTAATAATGCTAGTCCAGCTAAATTAATGGTGTTCTACAGAAGAATTCTAATAAAACTTGAACGATGCAATAGCCACCTTTGGTTTCTCACCACCTGCAAAAAACTACAACTTATTCCTCAATTTATCAACATAAAATGCAAACCCACCTCCAGATTAGCACAAAAAGCTAAAGTTATGTTGGCTAAATCTACCTGGTCTGATAGGTAGTGAAATTAAAAAAGAGTATGGAATCCTCGTAACTTTTTAAACTTACACTTATAATCATATACATTTCCCCCAACTTCTTTTTTATATTTTTTTATAATGAATATTGATACAAGAAGAAGCTGCACCTGGAAGGTACAAACCTCTGAAGTCCGTGGCGGACCCTTGTAACGTGAAGATAAGGAGGTTTGGAGGATGAGTAGCAGTCGAAGGTATCTGTGGATGCTGGTCTTGAAAGATTGAAGGTTATAGTTGCTGGAAAGACGGTCGGGGGAAGTGAGTTCCAGTCTCTAGATGTCATAGGGATAAATGAATTGCTGAATGAGTTTGTTCGATTAGTATCTAGTTTAAGCGCGTAGGGGTGTTGAATTTTAGAAAATCGTTATTTCTGGCAAATAGAAGCCTTTGGTGGAATTATCAGATTTTATTTCACATCAGAACAAAAGCCATGTAGTAATATCTGCTATAAAAAGGAAAGGCGGAGACAGATCTACGAGTAGGCTAGGAGTCGAGAGGTCGTCGGGTTAATGTAGGATCGCCTATCAGTCTGATAGCTCTGCCTCTGAATTGCATCTAGCGTATTAAGAGAATCCTCTCCACAAATGCGAGCAATATTCAAGACAGGGGGCGAATTTGAGCCTTGTATAATATAAGGAGTTGAGTGGGGTGAAAAAATCGTTGGCTTGGAAAAAGAAAGCCAAGCTTACATGCTGCAGCTTTTGCTACTGAGATATAGTGGTCATTCCAAGAGAGGTCAGAACCTAAGGTGACACCTAACATTGATATTTATTGCTGGAATTCCATGAGCTCGAATCAAAGGAAATGTCCGGAAGGTTCCTATCTGCACGCCTAGAAATTAGGAAGCATTGTGTTTTGCTAGCATTAAGTTTACCAAATTAGAGATCCCATTTTTTAAGCATGCTTAAATCTGAACTTATTGAGGAGGCTATGTTTGCGCGATTGTCTAGTAAGGATTGAGCGTTGTGGAGGGTGCTGTCGTCAGCGTAACAATGTATTGGATTGGAGGGCAGATTTAATAGGTCATTAATATAGATAATAAAGAGCGTGGGAGAGATGACTGTGCCCCGAGGAAGTCCAGCATTAGTATTAAAGGCACGAGGTTGATATTCCGTCAACCTCGACGAATGAGAGCGGTTCGAGAGAAAGCTTTCCTGCCAACTTGCAGAGGCTTGGGGGGGAGGCCGAGTGCAGGTAATTTGGCAAGAAGATTTTTGTGCCAGACTTGATCGAAGGCCTTTGAAATGCCCAAGCCTATTACGAAAGTCTCTTTACCCGTCTCTAGTGCTTTATTCCAAATATGAGTTATATATGCTAAAATATCGCCGGTGGATCGAAATTGTCTAAAGCCGTATTGACTATCATGGATTAGTTTATTAGATCGCCTAAATGGGTAACATCGTACAATGAATTACATTATAATAAATTTGATACATTAGATCAAGACATCCGCGAAGAAAAAGATTAATTCTTAACTTAGTCCGCAGATTATGTGTATATAGGTATAAATAATTCCATATATATTATTGAATAACAATTTATCGAGCAATTTTTTACATGGAATAATAAATTTGAGGCTTCGATTTCAGAGATTACTTCCCCACCATCAACTGTACTTAATCTTCTAGCTTGCGATAATATTTTTAGTCCGTGTTTTTTAATAAGAGGAATTTTAATTAATTAAATCAGCAAATTCTAATATATAAAAATATTTGGTATAAAGTATTCGTGGGTTTTAAAATTAAAAAACCAATTAATAAATAAAAGATAATTGAAAAAAATAATAAACAAACTTTTTTATTAAGATTTTCAGTCTATAAATAATTACTTTAATTAAGAAATGATTAATTAAGATAAAATTTGTGACGAGATCCAGACCTAGATAGCTTTCACATCCTCAAAACTTGTTAATAGAGTTGGTTTCATCAAAATCGGTAGAACTGTTTTCAAAATAGAAAAAAGATACAAATATATACTATACAATTTTTGATCGTTTAATAAGAGTAGATACGGCTGCCTTAGAGTGTAAACCTGTTAACTCAAAACAAGAATATTTTACAGGAGAGACAAAAAACAAACAAAATTTAATGTTGTTGTTTATGAAAGAAATTATTTTTCACATTTTTTCTACAACTTACGATCCTAATTTTAAGTAACAGTTTTAATTGGATGAGATGTTTCATCTCTTTTTCTTTCGAACAGTATTAAAATGTCATATATGATAAAAAAATGGATTTAGCATGTTTACACTCTAAGGCGACGATGTATATGTTTATTTGCCAAACAGAGGACAACCTCATTGATTTCTCTTTATGATTCATCAACTCTGCTACTTTTGGCAAAAAAAATCTTTTCAATTATTTCTGTTATCATTTTTTGATAAAATAAGCAGCTCAAGAACTTATGCAAAATTGATAAAACTAGTGATCGAAACGTTGCATATTATATTGTATATATTGGCCAGTCTGGCTATAATATATACTTTTAAGGATTAAAGCGTTCTTGCGAAAATAAAAGGTCAAAGCTTTCACTAATTTCCTCTAAAGCTTAAAGCCCCTTCTGAAAAAAAAAATTATGGGTGTAAAGCCATTATATATATATATGTAATTAAATAAGCTGACGTGTTCTGATGTGGCCATCCACTTGACTTTACCATACAACCTGGCCCCTCACTTATATTTGATATTTAATAAAATTATTTTATAATCATGTAGAGGAGGGGGTCAGTTTTTGCATTTTTAGACTTCTGGGGTCCCACTGATTATGTATACAAAATATGGTTGAGTTTGCTCAAATGCCCTAGATTTTTAATTTTTACCTCCCCCCTCTCCTCCACCCCCTTAATTTTGGGTCGATATGCACCAAAATCTAATCAGATCTTAATCTCAATAGACCAAAACTACGTGCAAGATTTGGTTTCGATATTCACGCTAGTTTTTGAGCTAGCTCGTCCACAATAATTTGGTAACGCACAGACTAACAGAATAACAGACAGACCAACTAACTAACAGACATTTTGTCAAAACAATTGTTATCTCGAAAAATATAATTATTTCGATGTCCACTTATTAGAGATTTTTTGTAGACCGAAATGCTATGGTTTCGTTCAGTTTTTTTAATCAAAATAGTTTCAGCCGTTTTTGAGATATTTTGGAAAAAAAGAAGAAAAAAATCACTTTTTTCATGCACGATTACAATACTTGACCATACCCTGTATGGTAAAGTAAAAAAAGTTAAATTATTCATTATTTTGAGTCTTTATTAATTATTACACTTTTGTAAGCTTTTAGGCACCGTCAATTGATTTTCTTAAGCGCCTGTATTTCGGCAACCCGAAGCACATTTTCTAAAATTAAAAACTAGTCAAATATGAAACCTATCTAGTAATCTATCTTGAATTTTATTAAATGACCTTGACCGTTCTTCCTGAATAAAATATTTTCTATTCTTTTATTTGGTTTATTGATATAAGTATAGTATATTAGAGAACGATGGAATGGATTCGTGCAATATAGTCAGTACATTTGATTTTAGTTTGCTTTTCTTCTACATACGAAGTACTTACCTCGTATGTCGAAAATTATAAATTCCGATATTTCCTTCAGATCAATTCTGGAAAATTCTCGAATATCAGTTGCGACTGATGGAGGGAGGTTTGTTGTACTCTTAAAAAGCTGTTCTGATGTTTACCCGATAGAAAATTCAATAAACTTTCCAAGACCATCAAAATATGAGAGGGATCACTTCTTCTATGATTTACTCTTCCTTCCATTTCACTTCCATTCCTCGGGCTTAATTAATTTTTGTTGAAAAGGTGATTCAAAAAATATAGATCAGGCCACGTGTATCTGTAATATACATTGAATGTTGAAATCCGAAACATCTTGGAAAACACACTGCGAATTCAACACACGATTGATTACTTATTTTCTGTTACGATTTGGAATTTTTTTAAACAAAGCAATATATCGGGCGTTTTTTGCTATGTTATTTGTACAATACGTTGGACTACAATATAAGCTTCTGACTTAGGTTGATTGTATTACATTCGATTATTAGTATCAACTTATTTAAATAATGAAATTACGGAGCTATCAAAATGGATATTTTAAACTAAAATTATATCAAACTTGCTCAAAAAATCCTTTAAAATTACTTTTTAATGAATTTAATTTTAACTAACCATGGAAATATCAAGCTTATGACAGTTTGTTGACTATTTAAAAGAAACTTATAAAGAGTTTATTGACGTTGTTCAAAAAAATCTCCCAAAATGACATAGCAAAATATTGATCATTCAAACAAAGTTCTTATGAAATTATTTATTTTGTACTACAAGAACTTCGTTTGAATAATCAATATTTGAGATCATTTTGGGAAATATTTTTTTAACATCGTCAATAAACTGTTTATAAGTTACTTTTTTTTTTTTTTATTTTTTTATTTAATGACCTCGGAAATGGATCCATTTGGCCAGTTTCTTTCTTTTTTTACAATATTTACATTTTCATATTAACATAATTATATACAGTTGCAATATTATTTAAGTGTTTACATTTTTATATCATATAAATAGTTTGGATGCTATTAATAGTTTAATGATAATCTCTTGAGTCTCGGATTCATGACAGTCAGGATTGAGATAGCTAAGAATTAATCCCATTGATGTAGGGAATGAAATTTTATGAGCAGATCTAGTATAAAATAAGTCAATAGCTTTATTGTTTTTTGGACACTCCTAGGAAGATGTGATTGACATCACCCATTTGGCTGCTAAGTTACTTATAAATAGTCAACAAACTGTCATAAGGTTTATATTACCATGGTTAGTTAAAATTAAATTCATTAAAATGTTATTTTTCACGAAAAAGAGGCCTTATTAAGAAAACTTGATGTTTTAGGTATAGGGACATGATATATCGTCTTAATGTATTTTTCTACTTCTTTCAATTTATTGAGTAATATACAGGGGTCTCATTTAAAAAAACAAACTTTTGACTCCTTTTATTAATAACGGAAATAATAGAAATCTTAGCATGCCCTGTATAATATCGAGTCGATATTTCGACGTAAATTAAATACTTCGGGTATGTCTAAACTACCACCAAAATATCAACTTTTGATGAATTGAGGGCACTAATTTATTTAAGTTTCATTAGGGCCATGTTTTGGATCATATTTAAAACAAATTATTTTTTATCTCAAAAACTGATATAGATAGGTATAGGGCAATATTAACAAAAAAGTATTTTAATAAAAGGGCGGTTCTAAAAACGTGTTAATATACGGGGTGTTCCACTTAAAAAAATAAAGTTGCTACGACTTTTCGATGAAAGCCGAAACGTCGCAATGCTAAAAGTATTTTAGATTGATAGAACAGGTAAGAAAATGTAAGGAGCTAAATTTTCAGAAAAATCCTTCCGTTTTCCATAAACGTCTAACGTGCCATCGACCGTGAATCACCCTGTATGAGATAAATATTTTATTTATATATACTAGTATTTCAGACCAGCCTTGACCTCCTAATAAGAAAAAGTAAAATATTTTTAACCGACTTCAAAAAAGGAGAAGGTTCTCTATTCGACTGGATTTTTTTTTTTTTGTGTCTATGTTACCTCATATCTCCGCCAATTGTCAACCGATTTTGAAAATTTTTTTTGCATTGGGTCCAGTCTAGCTTCCGATTGGTCCCATTTTTTTCGTTTTTTTTTCATAGGTATTAGACCTTTTTTATTAGGTTTGCTTAGACCTAACCTCTTTGTTTATGAACCGATTTCGATGGTTCTTTTTTTATCCGAAAAGGGGTGTCTTAGGGATGGTGTCATATTAATTTGGTCAAGTTCTGATGATATGATCACTATTAATAACATCACTAAAAAGAGAAAAATAAAAATAATTTTTAAGAAAAAAATAAAAACCGACTTCAAAAAATTAAATGCAACAAATAAAAAATAATTTTTAAGAAAAAATAAAACCGACTTCAAAAAATTAAATGCAACAAATAAAATACACTAAAAGGTATAAAATAATTATTATCTTATTTAGTTACAACTAAACGACGAAATATTAACATGAAATTACTTTTTGAAGTCGGTGCCAAACAAACTATACCTATAAGCGAGCGTACCCGCCAAACGTACTAAGTAAGATCCGTCGAGTGCGATTCATAAAAGGTATATGTTTGGCACCAACTTCAAAAAGTAATTTCATGTTAATATTTCGTCGTTTAGTTGTAACTAAATAAGATAATAATTATTTTATACCTTTTAGTGTATTTTATTTGTTGCATTTAATTTTTTGAAGTCGGTTTTTATTTTTTTCTTAAAAATTATTTTTATTTTTCTATTTTTAGTGATGTCATTAATAGTGATCATATCATCAGAACTTGACCAAATTAATATGACACCATCCCTAAGACACCCCCTTTCGGATAAAAAAAGAACCATCGAAATCGGCTCATAAACAAAGAGGTTAGGTCTAAACAAACCTAATAAAAAAGGTCTAATACCTATGGAAAAAAATCGAAAAAAAAATCGGACCAATCGGAAGCTAGACTGGACCCAATGCAAAAAAAATTTTCAAAATCGGTTGACAATTGGCGGAGATATGAGGTAACATAGGCACAAAAAAAAAAAAAAAATTCAGTCGAATAGAGAACCTCCTCCTTTTTTGAAGTCGGTTAAAAATACACTAAAAGGTATAAAATAATTATTATCTTATTTAGTTACAACTAAACGACGAAATATTAACATGAAATTACTTTTTGAAGTCGGTGCCAAACATATACCTTTTATGAATTGCACTCGACGGATCTTACTTAGTACGTTTGGCGGGTACGCTCGCTTATAGCCTATAGTTTGTTTGGCAGCGACTTCAAAAAGTAATTTCATGTTAATATTTAGTCGTTTAGATGTAACTAAATAAGATAATAATTATTTTATACCTTTTAGTGTATTTTATTTGTTGCATTTAATTTTTTGAAGTCGGTTTTTATTTTTTTCTTAAAAATTATAAAAAAAAAATTGTTTGTGCCGTTTTTGAGAAAAACAAAATAAAAAAAAAACGAAAAATCTTTCATGTAAATGTCAACTTCCGGTGTTCCGATTTCAAGAAAAAGTTTCCTGTACTCCTTCTAGCCTATATCGAGCTTAAGTTTCGAATTTCGTAGCTCTGAGATTTATGGTTGCGATACGCAGGGGGGGACATTCTTAGGTACGTTAACATCAACTTCCAGTACTTCTATTTTATCCAAAATCTTCTGGTACTTCTTGTAGCTTAAGTTTCAAATTTCAAGACTCTGCGACTTACTCAAGGGCAGATCCAGGAATTCTTTATTGTGTGTGGGGGGGGGGGGGGGCTATATTAAAAAAATACAAGAATATAACAATATTTTTATTTTAGTAGGAAATTCAATTAATTAATGTTTATTTACAAGAAATACGCTTACATTCTAAAGAAATATTAAATATACTTGGACTATAGTTCTCTAATTGAGTTCTTCATATTTATATACTAAGTACTGTTTTACTTTTTTTAATTTTCAATATTTTTTGTTCAAATGCTCAATTTAAAATGCTTGGCGAGCGGTTGGACGAGAACAATTTGGGTTGGACGCTCGCCCAACCGCGCCCAACCCTGACGCCGTAACTGCAGTAACTACATAAAAATCTTAATGTTTTAAGGAAGTTTATAATTATATGTTTGGTCGTATTCATAGTATTACTGGACCGCATGTGGCCCGCGTTTTGGACAGCCCTGGTATATGGTAGATAATAAGAGAATTTATGGAAAATGATAATCGAACTTTTTATATTAATTTTTTCGACTCTGGTTTCCCGATAATGATAAGAAAGAAAAGGTAACGGGAATTTATTCATTATTTTTTTCCTTTTCAGTCGACGCTCAACTTTTATCGAGGCAACTTGGCTTCTTGTCTACAGAAGACCATGGGGTGCTTAAGCTGAGATTCACAGCATACGAGTGAGTTTAACTAATTATTTATTTTCTAATTTATTATTTTTCAATTCATTTCATAATAATCGAGTCTTTTACAATATGTTCTAATAATTTAATTTATAATCTACTGACAAATATTTTACTTAATTACTTAAGGAGGTCCTTTCGCCGCCAATGTCGAAAAACTTCAAAAAACGTCAAAAAAGTACTAAAGTTAATCCACTTTTAAGGTTAAATATATACGTTCTTTCCAGCTTGATTTTAGTGTAAATTTTTCATTATAAATTTTTTTATTATTTATTAATTATTATCTCAGAAACTGTGTTGTAAACTATGAATTACAATTTTCTTAAAAAATGTTTTAGTTAATGCTTAATGTTGGTTTAGTTTTTTATAACAATGGTAAGAAGAGTTTCTTAATTATAATTAAATATATACTTATGTAAGCTTTCCGGTATCCCGTATAAGAGTCTGAAAAACTCTATCTTTGGAATTTAATATCTCCAGAATTATATTGTTCATAAATTTCATTTTGCCACCAATCGATGCAGAAATATTTAAATAATAATCTGTCTAAAAAATTTGCACACATTATTATGAAAAATGATTTAGAGATTCCAAATATGATTCCATTCCAGTATTACACGAATTCAAATAATATTAAACCTAATTAAAATTTGAATAGTCAATTCTGCCCCCGGTCCAGATAATTTCCCAACCACTGTAATTAAAAATTGCGCTCCTCAACTGGATCCTATTCTCTCATAATTTTTAAGAAAAAAATAAAAACCGACTTCAAAAAATTAAATGCAACAAATAAAATACACTAAAAGGTATAAAATAATTATTATCTTATTTAGTTACAACTAAACGACAAAATATTAACATGAAATTACTTTTTGAAGTCGGTGCCAAACAAACTATAGGCTATAAGCGAGCGTACCCGCCAAACGTACTAAGGTAAGATCCGTCGAGTGCAATTCATAAAAGGTATATGTTTGGCACCAACTTCAAAAAGTAATTTCATCTTAATATTTCGTCGTTTAGTTGTAACTAAATAAGATAATAATTATTTTATACCTTTTAGTGTATTTTATTTGTTGCATTTAATTTTTTGAAGTCGGTTTTTATTTTTTTCTTAAAAAATTTATTTTTTCAGTATTGGACTGTCTTAAGGTAGTTTGTTCCGACCAAATGAGTTTTCTTAGGATTTTTTTTTGAAATTTATACAGATTATTATTTAAATACTTCTGCATCGATTGGTGACAAAACGAAATTTATGAACAATACAGTTCCGGAGATATTAAATTTCAAAAATCGAGTTTTTCAGGCCCTTTAACATTGCACTATACGGGATATCGGAAAATTTACATACATATTTAATTATAATTAAGAAACCCTTCTTACCATTTTTATAAAGAACTAAACCAACATTAAACAATAACCAATACATATTTTAAGACAATTTTGATTCATAGTTACAACACAGTTTCTGAGATAATAATGAATAAATAATGAAAATGTATAAAAAAAATTTATACTAAAAACTATTTGGCATCAGCGCATTTATTTAAACCAGCGAAAGATGTATAAAGCGCGCATGCGCTAGATTTTTTCAAAATTATAATTTTCATAAGGTGTAACGTAGGCATTGATTACATTTGTTAAAAAATAACAAAACGATTTTTATAGAAATTTAAAATGTATTTTATCTGTCATTTTAATATAAAAATATTCAATCTCTTACAATGGTGCCAAATTTGTCAAACGAGCACGGGATTGGCTAGAATTGGTACATAAACAGCAAAAGTTTTCGGCTTATGAACTATGAATTCTTGTTGTCTGTTCTTTATACTCTAGCATTAACTTTTGCTAGTATCGTCGCGAAACAACTACCTTAAACTAAAGGTACTGATTCTTTAACCGGTTAGAATAGGCCAACCCTCAATTTGTTAATTTCTCAGAATTCGTGGTCCCATTTCATATGTCAAAGTTGTCTCGAAGAAAATGCGAATCGGAAAGGGAATTGAATTCGCTGATTCAGTTCTATTCGGTTTAATTTCATTCAATTGGAAGCGAAGAACCATCGGACACGAAAGGAACTTTTGAACGTGCAAAGGCGGAACCCCTGCAAAATCTGAAGATTGATCTACTACTGAGTGAGAAGCAAAATCTTAATCGCTAGGGTGGTAGGGTGTTGAAGGTGCTGTGCCTGACCTTGGGAGAAACTGCACATGTGCCTTTTTATGAAATAATATTTAAATTGGAGGAGAAAGGAAAACTTTTTTTTTAAGACTCGGTAAGTTGATTGCAGTTTTGGTCAATTAATAATTTTAATTAATAAATTTCTAAATCAGATTTTAATTTCGATTAAATATTTTCTCGTCTATTGTCAAAAGACCGTTCCTAAAATGATAGAAATTAAGAAATTTTTAATTTAACTGACTTTCGGGTAAGGAAGAACAAAAATTTTCAATATCCACGCGATACTGACCCCATGAAAAGTAATATTTATAATTAAAAAAGACTGATGATGAAGGCCAAGCCAACTATAGTCTCAAACAAATAAATAATATATATACATATATATATATATGTGTATGTTTATTTGCATCAAGCAGAGGACAACCTCTTTGTTTCTCTCTATAAGAAATTAGTCTCTACTAGTATGAAACACGTCTGGACTTGCATCTGCGTCTTTCAATATCAAAACATAAATTAATACATTTACGATTCCAATCAAGTGAGTTTTTAATATTTTCTTACCTAGTGTCAAAAGGCCGTTTCTAGAATAATATAAATTAAGAAATGAATTTATCTTTTAAAGGACATCATAGATAATAGTTGAAATATTTTTACATTGCATATCAGAAATTCGTCTCTTAGGAATCGAACCCAAGCGCTAACCAAGCTTGACGGGCCAGTAGCCAAACCCTTAAGACCTACTGGCCCGGCAAGCTTAGTTAGCGCTTGGGTTCGATTCCTAAGGGGACGAACCTCTCTGATATGCAATGTAAAAATATTTCAACTAATATCTATGATGTCCTTTAAAGATAAATTCATTTAATAAAATTATATACTGGGTTGATTTTTGAAATAATTTCCATCTTTTTTCAAAAAAGACACCCAAAAAGATACTTAAATCTTTGTTTTCACTATAAATTAAGAAATTCGTCTCAACTTGTCTAAAACAAGTTCAGACTCGCAACGACTTAGCACTAAGAGAAGAGAGATCATTCTATCCGTGCCCTTTTTAGTAATTTTCCTCGATCAGATTCTAAAGAAAAAAATCTCTCACCTGCCCATTTATTAAGGTAGTTGTTTCACCATATGGGTTTCCTGCATCAATTGGTGGCAAAACGAAATTTATGAACAATATAGTTCCAGAGATATTAGATTTCAAATACGAAAGAGTTTTTCAGATTATTATACATTGAAAAGTTTTTGTTTTGCCGAGAGTAGGAGAATTGTTGATTCACAAAGAGAAACAAAGTGGTTGATGTCCTCTGCTTGATGCAAATAAACAAATAAATAATATATATGTATACAGATATATATGTTTGTATGTTTATTTGCATCAAGCAGAGGATAACCTCTTTGTTTCTCTTGTGTATTATACATTGCACTATACGGGATATCGAAAGTTACATACTTACATATTTAATTATAATTAAGAAACTCTTCTTATCATTATTATAAAAAACTAAACCAATAATGTACTTTATCTAACATTTCTATAATAAAATATATATAATCTCGGACAGTGCTGCCAGATTTGTCAAACGAGCACGGGATTAGCTAGTAGTAAGATCATAATAATCTCGGAAACAAAGTCATCAAGTATAGTTCATTTTAAAATTGAAAATAAAATGATAAAAATTGCTTATAATTATATAAGAATATTATTTAGAATTTTAGGTGGTTATTAAGGGTAGTTTACCTTGGATTGTCTGCAGGCGCCCGGCGAGGTTGACTCGATACCTTCTCGACATCAAATGAAGCGAGTATTAAGAAAGGAAAGAGAACCGTTACTTGATTAGATTATTTACCTGGTCAATATTTCAAGAAAGATTTCGATAATCAATTCTTAAATAAAATGCATTTTTAATTCAATGATTTGATCTCTTATGTTAATAATTAAATTAATTCGACTTATTAAATGTATAAACTACGTTTCCTATAGTTTAATGTCTCTATTAAACTTGCTTTGATTCAGAGTCAATTAATTCATTTTGTTTTGAATTTTTTTAATAAATTTTATATAAAATTTTGCAAAATTATGAATTTTAATTATATGCCCACTATCTTCGCCACGACCTATATAAATAGCCTTCAGCAGCTATAAGGTAGTTGTTTCACCAAATGGGGTTTCTTAGGATATTTTTGAAATTTAGAGAGATTATTATTTAAATACTTCTGCATCGATTTGGATGACAAAACGAAATTTATGAACAATATAGTTCCGGAGATATTAAATTCCAAGTTTTGAGACTCTTATACAATGCACTATACGGGATATCGGAAAGTTTACAGCGTCTCGGTCCAAAAATTTTATTCCTCTTAAAAAACCACACTCCAAATGTATACCTGTAAACTCCCGAAAATACATAGTCTCTTAAAAGTTTCTGCTTCATTTTCGTCCTGACACGCTACAGAAATGAGGCTCTAGATATGAATCTGGAAGTATTTTTTTTCTATAATCTACAGCATTGTGATATTTTTTGTGTGGAAATAGATTTATTTAAATAAGTGTTATCGTGTGAGGAGGAGAATTATAGTATATCATTTTTTGTAAATTTGGGATCGATAATCGATATAAGGCTCCAAATATTTAAAAGAGATCAGGTGTTGTTTGTATGACAGGCTGCTCCATCCAGTATTGCAATGAGAAACTCGGGCATGCGTATCTTTTTTTTTTTATTAAAATATAACCTTGTTACAGAGAACATTAGGTCATTAGGCCAAACAAAATACATAAAATTACATAAATATATATACATTACATTATGAAGAAAGTATTACAATGTTTTTTTACAGTTCAATAAATCAAAGGATATGTAACAAACTAGATGGTAGAACATTAGTCATACATAATATAAAAATTTTATGAGATAGCTTTTTTAACAAATTATAATACATATATTTATAGTAATTACTTATAAATAATAGACAAAATCAGAGTCTGAACTCTTAGATTAACCAATAATAAATAAATATAAAAAAGAAAAATCACAAGTTTTTACATTCTCGTCTTATTGAGATAATGAATTTCATGCGTATCTTAAGTCGTTCAATTTTGTAAAAATCAAAAAAAGAATAACAAAATTTAGATTTTTAAAAAAATTATAAAAAAGTGGCAAATTATTAAAAAATAAACAAATAATATATAAAATATAAATCAAATAAGATGTGATTAATTTTTTTTTTCTGTGCGCAAAGAAAAGCGAATTGAATATTTAATTTTTGAGTGGTGAGGGAGGGGGAGAAATAATTATCAATATATTTAATGTTTCTTAATTTAAAATCCTCTTTTGGGGGAGGAGGGAAAGAAAAGGGGAAGGAAGACCCAGATTAGAATATTTCAACCAAATAATTGGGGATATGGGATGCCAGACATTTAGAGAGGTTAAACAGCTGGCGGAGGACAGAGTCGAGTGGAGACGGATTGTTGCATCAAACCAGTCTTAGGACTGTATACTCAATGATGATGATGAATTTAAAATCAATTGGAGTCTTTCATTTCGAAATTCGAGTTCAAATTACAACTATATTTCAAATTTGCCGCAAATATACAGATGGCATCAGCGCTCCCTGTCGGTTGCATTCTCTCAGCGTTGCTGCAAATTAATCTAGGCTATTATATATAGTATAATTAAGAAACTCTTCTTACCATTTTTATAAAAAACTAAACCAACATTAAACAACAACTAATACATATTTGAAGAAAATTTTAATTTATAGTTACAACACAGTTTCTGAGATAATAATTAATAAATTATGAAAAATGTGTTATGAAAAATTTACACTAAAAACAAGCAGACAACAACGCATTTATTTAACCTAAAAAGTGTGTTAACTCTAGCTACTTTTTTAGACGTTTTTTCGCTTTAGCCATTGTTGCAACAACTTTCAATCGCTTATTTAAGAACTTTTTGTTTTATAAATCTCCCTTTATAATGTACTTTATCTGAAATTTCTATGATAAAAAAAAATTCAGTCGAATAGAGAACCTCCTCCTCTTTTTTGAAGTCGGTTAAAAATATATTCAAGCTCGGACAGTGTTGCCAGATTTGTCAAACGAGCATGGAATTGGCTAGAAGTTGCAGTTCACGAACATCAAAAAAGTTTTGGGCTTATGAATAATGAATCCTTATTGTTCTGTTCTATATACTCGAGCATTAGTTTTTTGCTAGTATTGTCAACAACTTACCTTAAATAATAAAAAAAAGTAGGTAAAAAGCTCTTTTCAAGGGACGGTACGCTAGACCCGCGCTAAGTATTATAATTAATAATAAATTTGAATATAATTTGTTCATTTATGCCTATATTATAGAATGACCTTAAATAAAATCTCAATTAAATAATTCAAACCAAAAATCTGATCAATTCTCCGCATTGAAAATACAAACATTCTGCAAAAAGAAAGAACTTTTTAAGACTTTTAGCTCTTGAGTTTCGTGAGTCAAAAGACACACAGAGAGAGAACAAATCATGATTGAAAATCATTTTTCTTCTAGTTTTAGACATATTTAAGTACAATGTGAAAAATATATATTAATTACATATTTGCATTAATCCAATATTAAGGCCCACCTGGCAAGAAGGTTTGGCCTATTTTTTTTTATACTTTTTCTCTTGACCATGAATTCCCACGCGTTAAAAAGATTCAGCAGTTTATATTTGATTTATTTCCGTCTTTCAATATCAAAACACAAATTAATAAATTTACAATTGAAATCAAGTAAGTTTTTTAATTTATTAAAATATGGTTTTCTTTCTCAAACTCGGTACGCTAGATACGCCCTTATAAGTAATTAATAATAAACTTAAATATAAATTGTTCACAAAGAGGTTGTCCTCTGCTTGATGCAAATAAACTTACACATATTTATATTAAATATAAATATGTATTAGATGTGACAAATCAGAGAAAAAAGGATACAATTAAACACCGTGTTAAACATGAGACCATTGCAACGTTTTGGCAATTTATTGTGGCTTCATCAGGCTTTATACAAAAATAAATACAAATGAATCATTCACAATCATCAAAATCAACCCAGACATAATATTATAACTTTGATCAAATTTTTAAAACATTTTGTCATTCAATTCTTTTCTTGCTAATTATATAGAATACATATATATATATATATACACCTATATATAGCTCAGATTATTCTTGTCTGTTCTGAAGTTAATAGAGTCATTTAGATATATATGTATCATTTCAATGAGTTCTCTTTTAAATAATCTCTGGGTTTATTTTGAAGATTGTGAATGATTCTTTTTATTTATTTTTATATAGAACCTGATGAAGCCACAATAAATTGGCGAAATGTTGCAATTGGTCGCATGTTTTAACACGGTGTTCAATTGTTCCTTTTTTTTCCTCTGATTTGTCACATCTAATACTGATAATGGAACTGAATAATAATAATGATAAATATATACCTATGTACGTATATATATATATGTATGTTTATATGTATCAAGCAGAGGACAACCTCTTTATTTCTTTTCTATGATTCAACAACTCTGCTACTCTCGGCAAAAAAAGTTTTCAATTATAAATTGTTTATTTATGCTTATATAATATAAATACATTGGCATAAAATCTCATTAAATTCATTCAAAAAAGTTTTTTGCATTTTTCAAACAGAATTTCTAAAGCTAAAAAGTCTAACATCTAATCAGTTCTCCGGATTGGAAATACAAACATTTTAGCACAAGAACCAACTTTCTAGGTAGGTACATCTTTTCATGGGGGACTGCTTAGGGATATCTTGGAGGGGAGGTGGGAAAGAAAAGGGGAAGGGGAAGACCCAGATTAGAATATTTCAACCAAATAATTGGGGATATGGGATGCCAGACATTTAGAGAGGTCAAACAGCTGGCGGGGGACAGAGTCGAGTGGAGACGGATTGTTGCATCAAACCAGTCTTAGGACTGTATACTCGATGATGATGATGACATCTTTTCGTTCTTGAGTTATTGTGTGTTTCTGAATCCAGGCTCATGGACAGAAAAAATATAATGGTTGAAAATGATTTTTCTCCTCGTTTCAGACAT
This sequence comes from Forficula auricularia, assembly GCA_024734495.1. NCBI lineage: Eukaryota > Metazoa > Arthropoda > Insecta > Dermaptera > Forficulidae > Forficula > Forficula auricularia. Next base: position 177,602 of record JALMQS010000174.1, read on the forward strand.
TTTTAAACAGAATGAGTAGAAATAAAAAATTGAAATATTTTGAATGAACTTAATATACTCGACGAGAAGGCAAGCTCGGTTGATTTCCCCTCTGTTTATTTTTGGTGTTGATGCTGCATTTAATTGATTAATGAATGGTGTTACTTTTAATAGAAAAAAATTAGAACTTTAATGTTGATTTGATGAAGAAAGAAGGGTGGCAACCCTTTTCTCTAGCCCAGGTATAATTTGTATAAAATATTTATTGCAATTAGTTTTCATTAGAGAAACTTAATGGATCAAGTCTAATGATAAATTTAAATTAATTAAAAGAATATTATATATAGTACCAATCACGCGCCACGCCGAGAATAATCCAATTTATAGACTCTGTGTTTGCTATAACGCTCTTTCCTCAAGAACTAGTGTAATAGATTTGGCTTCTCATCCTAATAGAGTGACTAAAGAAATAAAAGAAAATACGCTATGTTATAATTAAGCTTTTAAAGTTCAAAGTTCATTAGTTTGTTATTTACAGAATCTATCTTCACCACCAACATATTACCTATTGTATCTCTCTGTTCCTTCTACATTATGTATGTATAATATTATGTTTAAACCAATTTGTAAAGGCCTCTTGCCGTCGAAAATAAAATAAAATAAAAAAATATATATACCGGGTGAGTTTTTTTTATCTTGAGACAGTCTTATAACTCAAAAACAATGCATTATATGGAAAAAAGTTTCAAATAAAAGTTTATTTATATCAAGGAGGAAACTAAAATAGACTATTGTTTGTCGACGCTAGAACAAGCTTTCAAGGGTATTTTAAGGTTAAGTTATGTTTTTTAAATGGAACTCTATATTTTTCTTGCGCTACCATATTTTACAGAAAAAACTGAACAACTTTCATAAGAACTATTTTTTTATACCGCATCAAATACCTAAACAAAATACATGAATCAATTAGATCTCAAAAAAATTATTAATAATTATTTTTAACAATTATTTAACTTAATTATCAAATAATAATATTAAATAATTAATTATTAAATAAATAATTATTAAATTGAAAAGTCACAACAATGAAAATAAGTGTTTATAATGATATTAAAATTTCGTTATACTCAGATTTAAGAGATTATTTTCTACTTAATAGAATTAGTTAAAATTCTTGACTTTAAAAAAGTTTATTTATCGTGTCAATCCAGTAGATAGTTATATTGAATTACTATAATAAAAATAGAGTATTTTTTTGAAGACAGAATTGAAATGGACTTAATTTATGGTGAATGTGGAACACGTGTTATAGGGCTCCCATTGAAATGGATGCCGAGCGTTTTCCTGATAGGAATACACCCTCACAAACTTCATTTTATTGTGTTGTAAATATGTTAAAAAACAAAAGAAATTAGAACTGGAATTCATCCAGAAGACTTGCGATACACTCTGGAATGTCACAGAACATAGTCGGAAAATTATTAAATTATTAATTATTTATTAAATTAAGTTGAATAATTGTTAAGAATAATTATTATTTGGATTTTTTTGAGATATAATTGATTTAATATTTTGTTTATTTGATGACGTATAAAATAAACTGCAACGGATCGTTGCTAAACTTTATCCAAATTCAATCGAAATATTAATATGTTTGTTCCTTTATTATTAATCAGATATCACTTGCAATTTGTAGTTCATGTTGACAGTATTTAAAAATAATTCTCATTTAATAGTCGAGGAATAACCATTCTACATTGGATTTTTGACATTTCGGTTTTATTGTAACCATTGCTGAAGACATAGAGGAATCGACTTAAAATCAAAAATAGCGATTGATTCTCATCTAATACTTGAGGAATAACCATTCTACATTGGATTTTTGACATTTCGGTTATTATTGGTAACCATTGCTGAAGACATGGAGGAATCGACTTAAAATCAAAAATAACGATCGATTCTCATCTAATACTAGAGGAATAACCTTATTGCATTCCATTTTTGATGTTTTGACTATTAATGGCAACCTCTACTGAAAACGTGAAGAATCGACTTAAAATCAAAAAGACTAAATTCTTTTTGGTAAACAACTCAAGCTTGAGTTGTTTACCAAAAAAGAATTTAGTCTTTTTGATTTTAAGTCGATTCTTCCACGTTTTCAGTAGAGATTGCCATTAATACTCAAAACATCAAAAATAGAATGCAATAAGGTTATTCCTCTAGTATTAGATGAGAATCGATCGTTATTTTTGATTTTATGTCGATTCCTCCATGTCTTCAGCAATGGTTACCAATAAAAACCGAAATGTCAAAAACCTAATATAGAATTGTTATTCCTCAAGTATTAGATGAGAATCGATGGCTATTTTTGATTTTAAGTCGATTCCTCTATGTCTTCAGCAATGGTTACCAATAAAAACCGAAATGTCAAAAATCCAATATAGAATGGTTATTCCTCAAGTATTAGATGAGAATCAATCGCTATTTTGGTTTAAAGTCGATTTCTCTATGTCTTAAGCAAAGGTAAGGGATAAGAAAACAACGCAGTTGCTATGGTTACTTATAAAATTTCCTCCCAAATTTTTAGCATTTCACAGCGAGAAGCCTAACCATTCTTACTTAAGTCAGGTTGAATGAGCTATATTAAAACGATCAAATGAATAAATTTTAAGGAATTTAAAATAAAAAAATTAAATAAACTGCAACGGATCGTTGCTAAACTTTATCCAAATTCATTTGAAATATTAATATGTTTGTTCCTTTATTATTAATCAGATATCACTTGCAATTTGTAGTTCATATTGAAATTAATTCAAAAATAATTCTCATTTAAGAGTCGAGGAATAACCATTCTACATTGGATTTTTGACGTTTCGGTTTTTATTGGTAACCATTGCTGAAGACATAGAGGAATCGACTTAAAATCAAAATAGCCATCGATTCTCATCTAATACTTGAGGAATAACAATTCTACATTAGGTTTTTGACGTTTCGATTATTATTGGTAACCATTGCTGAAGACATGGAGGAAACGACTTAAAATCAAAAATAACGATCGATTCTTATCTAATACTAGAGGAATAACCTTGATTGAATTCCATTTTTGATGTTTTGACTATTAATGGAAACCTCTACTGAAAATGTAGAAGAATCGACTTAAAATCAAAAGACTAAATTCTTTTATGGCAAACAACTCAAGCTTGAGTTGTTTACCAAAAAAAGAATTTAGTCTTATTGATTTTAAGTCGATTCTTCTACATTTTCAGTAGAGGTTTCCATTAATAGTCAAAACATCAAAAATGGAATTCAATAAGGTTATTCCTCTAGTATTAGATAAGAATCGATCGTTATTTTTGATTTTAAGTCGATTCCTCCATGTCTTCAGCAATGGTTACCAATAATAATCGAAACGTCAAAATCCTAATGTAGAATTGTTATTCCTCAAGTATTAGATGAGAATCAATCGCTATTTTTGATTTTGAAGTCGATTCCTCTATGTCTTCAGCAATGGTTACTAATAAAAACCGAAACGTCAAAAATCCAATATAGAATGATTATTCCTCAAGTACTAGATGAGAATCAATCGCTATTTTCGGTTTAAAGTCGATTTCTCTATGTCTTCAGTAATGGTTACTAATAAAAACCGAAACGTCAAAAATCCAATATAGAATGATTATTCCTCAAGTACTAGATGAGAATCAATTGCTATTTTTGGTTTAAAAGTCGATTTCTCTATGTCTTCAACAATGGTTACTAATAAAAACCGAAATGTCCGAAAATCCAATATAGAATGATTATTCCTCAAGAACTAGATGAGAATCAATCGCTATTTTTGGTTTAAAATCGATTTCCTATGTCTTCAGCAATGGTTACTAATAAACAACCGAAACGTCAAAAATCCAATATAGAATGATTATTCCTCAAGTACTAGATGAGAATCAATCGCTATTTTTAGTTTAAAGTCGATTTCTCTATGTCTTCAGCAATGGTTACTAATAAAAACCGAAACGTCAAAAATCCAATATAGAATGATTATTCCTCAAGTACTAGATGAGAATCAATCGCTATTTTTGGTTTAAAGTCGATTTCTCTATGTCTTCAACAATGGTTACTAATAAAAACCGAAATGTCAAAAATCCAATATAGAATGATTATTCCTCAAGAACTAGATGAGAATCAATCGCTATTTTTGGTTTAAAATCGATTTCCCTATGTCTTCAGCAATGGTTACTAATAAAAACCGAAACGTCAAAAATCCAATATAGAATGATTATTCCTCAAGTACTAGATGAGAATCAATCGCTATTTTTGGTTTAAAGTCGATTTCTCTATGTCTTCAACAATGGTTACTAATAAAAACCGAAACGTCAAAAATCCAATATAGAATGATTATTCCTCAAGAACTAGATGAGAATCAATCGCTATTTTTGGTTTAAAATCGATTTCTCTATGTCTTCAGCAATGGTTACTAATAAAAACCGAAACGTCAAAAATCCAATATAGAATGATTATTCCTCAAGTACTAGATGAGAATCAATCGCTATTTTTGGTTTAAAATCGATTTCTCTGTCTTCAGCAAAGGTAACGGATAAGAAAACAACGCAGTTGCTATGGTTACTCATAAAAATTCCTCCCAAATTTTTAGCATTTCACAGAGAGAAGCCTATCCATTCTTACTTAAGTTAGGTTAAATGAGCTATATTAAAACGATCAAATGAATAAATTTAATGAACATGTTTTGGTCATTTATCAAAGATATTAATAGATAAGTTTAAAGAATAAAATAAATTTAAAATTTTTTAAAAGTACTATCTTACTTTAGAGTAAAGTACTTTAAAATATAATTTTACTAAAAACTTTATTTAACCTTTTTTGTGGTCCCCAAGGTACTTGATTAGGATATTAAATTTCATCAAAATTGGTTAAGTCATTTTCAAAATATTTAGAAAAAATAAAAAAGTACCGAAATAAAGTACTAATGTTTGTGGGCCGATATGTACCAAAAACTAATCAGCGCTTCATTTTGTTAAACTAATGGTAGGTTTTCAATTTCATTTCAATCGGTGTTCAATCGGTGTTGAAAAAATCGTGGGCCAAAAAAGCGATAACATACATACATCCATACATCCATCCATACGCACGCACTAAATGAAAAAAATCGCCCTTTTTGGCCTCTCGACGAGACCCCATGTAATTTTTGACAAAACCGTCACGTGTTAAAATTCAACCTATATGAATACTACAATTTGTGACTTTAATTGAGTCCATGGGTTCCGTAGTCTTTACCTGAGGACCCTTTGAAGCCACGCTTGCCCCGAGAGCGATTACAATACTTTACCCATGCTTTGCATTGGATAAAGTAAAAAGTACTATATTATCCTAGAGTAAAGTACTTTAAAATATAAATTTACTAAAAACTTTATTTAACCTTTTTTGTGGTCCCCAAGGTACTTGATTAGGATATTAAATTTCATCAAAATTGGTTAAGTCATTTTCAAGATATTTAGAAAAAACTAAAAAAGTACTGAAATAAAGTACTAATGTTTGTGGACCGATATGTACCAAAAACTAATCAGCGCTTCATTTTGTTAAAATACTGGTAGGTTTTCAATTTCAATTCAATCGGTGCAACGGTGTGGAAAAATTCGTGGACGAAAAAAACGATAACACACATACATCCATCCATCCATCCCCACGCACTTCCAAAAAAATGGCACTTTTTGGCCTCTCGACGAGATTCCAGATAATTTTTGGCAAAACCGTCACGTGCTAAAATTCAATCTCATTGAATACTTCAATTTGTGACCTTAATTGAGTCCATGGGTTCCGTAGTCTTTACCTGAGGACCCTTTGAAGTCGCGCTTGCCGCGCGACCGATTGCAATACTTTCTCCCATGCTTCGCATTGGATAAAGTAAAAATATTTTGAATGAAAGTTGTTCAGCTTTTTTAGTAAATTTAGTCAACGTAAAGTTTTTCTTTACATCGCCTAAATTTACTAACAAAAATATAGGTTTCAATTTAAAAAACAGAAGTTATCCTTGAAATACCCTTGAAAGCTTGTTCTAGGTCAACAAACAATAGCGTAGTTTAGTTTCCCCCTTGATATAAATAAACTTTTATTTGAAACTTTTTTTCATATAATGAACCGTTTTTGAATTATAAGACTGTCTCAAGATAAAAACCTCACCCGGTATATATATATGTGAGTGTGTAACCGCGTATGTGCGGGTTTTATAATCCCTAGATACATTTCTTATTTTAATATGTTTAATGCAATCTGGGTAAACAATTTCTTAGTTAACCCGAGATCAGATCAGGGACGGATAACACGCATATTAAAATATTAGAGGCGGCAAATTGTTGCAAACAGTTTTTTTTTTATTAATTATTGATATAGGTTGACCAGCGGGAAAAAAATACTTTTAAATTCCAAGTTTTTTCTCGGGGCGTTTTTCTAATTTTTTCTATTATTACTTTATCAGAAAGGGTATGGCCAAGTATTGTAATCATGCATGAAAAAAGTGTTTTGATCTCGTTTTTTCGAAATATCTCGAAAAATGGCTGAAACTATTTTGTTGAGAAAAATCGAGCGTTTTAGGTCTACAAAAAAGCCCTAATAACTAAACATTGAAAAAATTAAATTTTACGAGATATTAATGATATTGGCAAAATGTCTGTTAGTACGTTACCAAATTTTGTGTACCCCTTAACTCAAAAACTAGTGTGAATATCAAAACAAAATTTCATTTAAAAATTCTTTATATTGAGATTAAGAGCTGATTAAATTTTGGTTGAATTCGAACCAAAAACTAAGGGGAGGAGGGCTCTTAAAAAATTAAAATGATAGAATTTTCAAACTTAAAAAACCAGTACCAGTTATTTAGTAAATTTATAATAGTAACCAGAAAAATCCTTAATAAATAATGTATGAGAGATTTCCACTCAGAGAATGCCGAGAAGTTTCTCGCAATTAGAATTATAAATAAGAAAGAAAGCAATCAAATTTAATCAATTTCATGTATCTGTAGATTCACTAGGTAATTTTCTAATAACATAAAGAAATAATATATAATTTAAAGGAATTCTTTCAATTGAGTAATTATTTATTTAATATTAATAATATGAAAATAGCTTTGCTCTACCCTCTGAGACCCAACAATTGCCAGTGCCAGTGCTGTTTAAATTTATCAAATATAATTATATTATTAACAATTTTATTATTATTACATTATTTTATTTATATTACATTATCGTATATTTAAATTTAGTAAATTTTAACGAATGACTCTCTGATGCCGGGTGACTTGCGACCCAGCTTCTTGATAGATCACACAAAAAGAATTATACATGAGAAATAAAACGATCTTATTTTATCGATTTCATCTATCTGAAGGTTCACAGAATATCTATTATATAAGAAAATAGCATTTTAATTAAGAAGTTTGTAGTTTAAAATAATTTTTATGAAAAAGATTCAATTTCTTCTCTTCGGGAGTGAATCAACTCGAAATGCCAAAATGTTTTATTTTTTCCTCATTAGATATTTATTCAAATCTATTGAAATATTCATATCTGTGTGTTATTTGTCATTTATCTTTCTATATTAAATAATTATTATTAAGAAATTTGCATTTTAAAAGGTTGTTTATTTGAAGTCTCAATTTGAAAAAACTCTAATAACTCCGGTGAAATTTTTTTAATGATATAGAAATTAATAGATATTATAAAACAATTAATTATTAATAATTTAATTTAATTTTGAACGAAATAGATTCAGTACTTTTTGAGAAAATGGTCAAAAACTATTCTGAACCGTCAAAAAGAACCATGTTTTTTGAAAGCACGAGATGCCTTTGAAAAGAGTTAAAAAGACATATGAGATGAAATATTGATTTGTGACATCGATTTCGTTCAAAATTGAATTAAATTATTAATAATTAATTGTTTTATAATATCTATTAATTTCATATTTTTAAACCAAATTTCACCGGAGTTATTAGTATTTTTTCAAATTGTACTTCAAATAAACTAATCTTTAAAATGAAAATTTCCTAATAATAATTATTTTATATAAAAGATAAATGAAAATAACACACAGATATGAAATTTCAATAGATTTGAATAAATATCTAATGAGAAAAATAAAATCTCATTTCTGAAGGATTCGACCCTGAAGAAAAGAAATTGAATCTTTACATTTTTTTTTTTTTTTCAATGATATTGATGTGAGAAGGAGATACACCAGAAGGTGCATCCTCTAAAGGCCTGATATGGGATGGCCTCAATCGTGAAAAGAACAGAGTAGAAGGAGAAGAAGCCGGGATTACGACCAAATCTCAGAAAGTTAGATACAATCCAATGTACTAAGTTTTTAAGGGCTTCGAGCAGTGGTAATTTCCGCGCGATAAATTTGGTTAAATTGATCTCCCACTTAATTTTTATTACCAGAGCCTATACTTACAGAAAAATGTCTGGGTATAGCCGGGAACCGGAACCCGAGACCTCCAGGTTGCCGTGCCAGTCGTTCAGGAACGCATTACACTCAGGGAGGCGGTCATAAAACTTCATTTAACCTACAAAATTCTAAATGCTATTTTCTTATATTAGGAAAGCCACTGTAAACTCTCCAGATGGTTGAAATCAATTCAAATATGATCGATTTCCCTTATAATTCTTTTGGTCTGTTATATCGATAGATCCTACGCAAGTCTCGTGGAAGCGCGTTTTTGTTTCTGGGTGAAATGTATCTTAACATATTAAAATGTAGTCAGTATGATGAGAGGAGTGTATCTGCCAAAGATGGAATCCCACTGGGCTGAATAAAACACCTTTATTGAGACTGCTTTCGGCCTCAAATGGTTATTTGGCCATCTTCAGCTTCATTTAGGCTAAAAATTTTTACAAATGGATGTTAATTGATATATTTTTTATAAAAAATTATAAGTTGACCAATTTGGATATTTAGACTTACAGTTATACACAAAATGCGGTACACATATGTGATCGAACCAAGCCTTGTCAAAAATAAAAGTTTCTTTTAGCTTCATGCGAATTTTTAACTGCCTTGACTCAAAAGTCATGAATGAAGTAATGAGTTTCTTCTTCTATATATTACATTATAATTAGATATTTGACCATTAAGTGAGATCATCATATATCCCATCATTTATTTACAAACAGAAAATCCAAATTAGAATCTAATTACTTTTAAATCACATGCATTTTTTCATTCAATCAAATTATACAAATTCTTATAAAAAAAATTTTTCAAAAAGTTTCTATGCATATTAAGTTCAAGAAAACAACTGTTGACTCATATCACGCAGGATAGATGTATAAATATTGGAAAGAAAGTTTCATCACAGCCACGAACTCTTACCATATTAAAATGTATTATATTTTACTTTACGATAATGTTATATAATAAATTAATAAACTAATTATTTCTTAATATATTAGATAAATTCAAACAGCACTGGGCCTGGCCTCAGAGAACAGAGGAAAACTATTTTCGTATTATTAATATTAAATAAAAAATTAATTAATTTAAAGTGTTAATTGTAATTATTTATTATTTTATTATGTTATTATAAAAGCTGTGAACCTACAGATAGATAAAATTGATTAAAGATTGCTTTCTTACATATTTATCATTGTAATCGAAAGAACGCCATTCGCCATTCTCGGAGAGAAATCATTCATATATTATTTTTTAATAATTTTTTCCTGATTATTATAATAAATTCACTAAATTAGTGGCACTGTCAAAAAGAGGTGGAGGTTATCAATTCATCGGAATCTTGTTTTTTAAGATGTTCGCCAACTTTTTTTTTACCATGAGGACCGATTTCGATGATTTTTTATTGAAAAGGGGTACCTTCTTTTGGTTAATTACTTTTTTTTTTAGGTAACTAATTTTGTAGATTTTTATATTTAAACTAGAACTATATTTAACTAGTTAGTTTGTGATTTTCTGTTTTTCTTTCTTCCTTTCTTCCCGTTTTTCATTCCTTCTCCCGCGATCATATTATTTTTTTTCTGAACCCCAACAAAATATACTAATTTAAAATTTTTTAATTTTCAAGGAAAAGGAATAAAAATAAATTTAAAAAATTCAAAAAATAATTTACCTATGTGTTATAATTAATTTAAGATGAAGTAGATTAAACGAGTCCAAAAGAATCCATATTTAAATGTTTAGATGACAGCATTTTCCCACCGCTAAATAATTCAAAAAATGTGAAATTCGCAGATCTCTGTATTCGATCGATTGTCCTAAATTTATCCATAACTAATACCTACTATATGGCAAGGAATCCTGGAATAAGTTTTAGACTAGTATAAATTTTAAGTTAAATATACGGACCATTATAGGGCAATTAATATCATTCATACTTTTGAGCGAATTGGCTTGATTGTGACTGAAATGGCTGCGAAAACTGTTTTAATTTCAGCTCATAAATGGACATTGTTCAATACGAGGGTGAAGACGGTTCGAAGAGCTTTTGGCGAAATTTTGCGTTTGTTGGGTGATTTTCTCTTTCAAGATAGCATTAGGGGAGGGTTGGTTGGTTAAAGATTAATTGAGGGGTGATGGAAATGGATGGGAGACCGAGAGATGATGGTTCAGGGGGTTTATTGAGCCCGGGTCTCTTCCAAGGGCAAAACCATCCAAATATGCAAATCACTATCTATTATATATAAGATTAGCGTCGGGGATTTCGAAAATAAACTCGTATATAACCTTATTTAGTGTGAGCATGTGCCAATTTTTTTCTTCCAGGGTAATAATATATTTACAATAAAATGAAAGAATTATATATAAACAAATATTATTTTAAATAGCACAATATTTTGATATATCTTAAATTGGTACCACAAAAGAAATCCAATAAGATTGTCTTCAGCAGTTTGGTGCAAATAAACATATACACTATCTATTGTATAGGTCCTATACAATCTTTAAACGTTACGGAAGAATTTCTTCCTTATTTAATAATTTTATAAAAGAAAAAGTCACTATAATAAATGAATATAGATATCAACACTAAATACATAAATATTTTGAATATAGACTACAATTTGTCTTGGTGATGAAAATTACCTTGAATAAAAAATAAAAATTATAAATATTTACGAAAAAAAAAAAATTCTTTAAAATTTTTTGATTTATTTTAGAAAACAGTCCATTTCTGACCTTTGTTAAATGATTTTGAGAAATTCTCTGGAAACGTTTCGTATTTCAATAAATGTCTGAAGATTGTTTTTATAAGGATTTCAGCCAACAGAATAAAACAAAAACACTAGTGTAGAATTCCAACCTATTTCTTGAAATCGTTTTTTGTTAAATAAATGTTTTTATAATGAGAAAAATTTATCTCCAATATTCGTCTTATTAATATTATCAAAACAAAGAATTTTATTCGAAATTAACCTCATTATTAACAATTTTTTTATTAAAAAATTTAGTAGGCAGGTGTTGTCATTCTGCAGAAATACAAAATACTTTTCTAAAGATCAATCAGATAGATAAACTGTCCCGAAATCCCTTAAGGAGAATGGTATGGGTTCTTGGTGAAACATTTTTTAAAAAAGTAAAGAAAATTTTAAAAATATAAAATTCTAGGTAAGTTTCACAAAAATAAAAGACAAGATGCTTATTAGCATGACTTATATAAATTTCGGGTACGAGCCCATCTTCAGAGCTTTCATTGAACTCCTGACGATGGGCTCGTACCCCGAAATTTATATAGAGTCATGCTAATAAGCATCTTGTCTTTTATATTTGTCGCAGGGGTGAACCGCGACCTAATATGCTGTACTCCTACTTCCACTTGTACTTCAAATATTTTCAAGTACTTCCAAATATTTCCAAGTTTTTCCAAATATTTCCACGTAATATTCCAAGTACTTTCAAAATACTTCCAAAGAGGTGTACACCTACTTCCATTCATCACGGACCACCCTCAATTTTTGTGAACCCTGCCTAGAATTTTATATTTTTAAAATTTTTAAATTTTCTTTACTTTATTAAATGAGAAGAGTCTGGATTTCAGGATAGACTATCGCTGAAAAAGCTGAGAATACACAGATATTTGGATCGTGTAATGATAAAAAACAGGAGAACATCAGGGGAGGAATTCTAGAGCGGAGCACTAAGACGTCTTTCTGTTGGTGAGATTTTGGTTCCGGAAATAATGACTACACCGAAAGGTGGCCTGGATTTCCCGATAATGATAGCAGCGAAAACCCTGGCCACTTGAGAGGGAGCAACTCTGAACAGGCTGCGAATTACTCAACCGGACACTAAGACAACAAATCATTCCATCCTTGATCATTTTCAAAATGGATGATCAAATGAAAAAAAGACAGACGGGATGGAAACAAACATGAAACACTAATATACCTACAGGAAAATAGGATTTTCATTTGGATTCTATTTCTTTATTAACATCATCACAAAATCCAAAGAGTTGATTCTCTTTCCTTTTAAGGTAGTTCTTTCACAAATGGAAAAATTCAAGAAGATTTTGATACTTGGAATATAAGTCATTAAAAGGATAATACACATACTGTTAAAATTTGAAGACGATTTACCACACCCAACATGAAATAATTGCAATTAAAAATGAAATTTATTACATAGGGTGGATGAGGAAAGAGGTGGGGATATGATCATTATTTTATTTTTTCATTGAAGGACTTTCACTATCTTGATGAAAACTAATATTTAGTTAGAACTAATATATTCGGAGTAACTTAAAAAAAAAAATTGTTGATAAAAAACAAACAAAACAAACCTATTTGGAGCGATTATTTTTAGCGGACACAAAAGTTTTAGCCTCGTAAGCAATCAATAAATATGAACGGAACTAAAATTTTAGGATATTTTCTTTTTTACCTGACTGTCCACTCACACTACGAAATCTCTATATGGATACACACATACTTGCCGGATCATTTCCAAGTCCATTGCAGCTTATATCCCTGCACTAAAAATAATCGCCAAAACTACGTGGTAAATAATTTCTATTTTTTTAAGTTACTCTGAATATATTATTCTAGCAAATATTAGTTTTCATCAAGATGGTGAAAGTCCTTCAATGAAAAAATAAAATAATGATCATTTTTTCACCCTTTCCCAATCTGCCATTTGTAAAAATTTCATTTTTAGATGGAATTATTTCATGTTTGGTGTGGTAAATCAGTCTTCAAATTTTAACAGTGTGTTTATTATACTTTTAATGATTTATATTCCAAGTTTCGAAGACTTCTTGAAATTTTTGCATTTGTGAAAGAACTACCTTAAAGTGAATATGTTACGCCTATTTCTGAAAATAAGCGTCATTTTGTTGGATTGAATGATTTAAGCAAAATCTCTTGCCTATTTCAATAATTAGAAATTTCATTGACTATAGAAACAATTTTTGACACCGGGGTAGCCATCTTGAAAAATATAGTCAGCCATCTTGAAAAATTCTTGGAGATCTAAAATCTTTTTTATTCTCAAATATTTTCTACCGTTGCTTATTAGATTTTATTATTGGGTTATATGTATATACTGTATATTATAGTACTTATTATAGAATACTTAAAAGAGCTAAATTGAACAAATATAAACTGATTCATCCGCTTATTTAATTTGATCTACTAATCTGGATACATAGACAAATTAAAAACAAAACAAAAACATAATCTCTATAAAAAGATTATGAATCGAATAAAGAAGTAATTGGTCGATGACTCCGATTTATGCTGAAAATTTGCACATCAGCAAAATAGATGAGTCTCATATAAATAATTCCGTAATTAAAAATATTGTGTTATGTTTATTTAGCCCTCTTAGTTATTTACAATCTTATATATTGAAAGTTCTTAGAAATGGATTAGTCTAAAGATTCTCGAATCATCTTTATTTATTCCTTTTTTGTATTCTTACTATTTTATAATAGTTCCTCAGCGAAAGCAATTTTTATTCAAATAAATCTCGTCTGAACTTGTCTTTGACATGCTTGAACTGGAAAGATATACCAGGCAGGGACTTCCAAACCTTCTATTCGCACCCTTTTCGGAAAAATCATTCATTTTAATTGCCCCTTTAAACTATGCAACCATTTTATATCATTTCGAGAACCAATATACATACTTTTCAAAACAAAAACTGTTTTTTAGAGAAATATTTGAAATAACGAATAATAATATGAAAATATGAAGATCCTCCTTAAATTTTGAAGTCGAACTCACATTTTATGAGAAACTCTAAATGTTTGAAATTTTAGGGATGCAGCCGCATTCACAGCATCCATGGACCGCACGGGACTGATATATGTAAATAGAATCGATTTCGATGAAATTCACAGGTTAGGGGGTTTCCGGGTTGACGCTTCGATCTGTCAGGGTCTCATCTTCGTGTAAACTTTAATTTGAATGTTTTTGTACTTTACCATACAGGGTATGGTCAAGTATTGTAATCGTGCATGAAAAATGTAGTTTTTTGTTTCTTTTTTTGAAATATCTCAAAAACGGCTGAAACTATTTTGATAAAAAAAAATTGTCCGAAACCATGGCATCTCGGTCTACAAAAAGAGAACATCGAAAAAATTATATTTTCCGAGATAATAATTGTTTTGTCAAAATGTCTGTTTATCTGTTAGTCTGTGCGTTACCAAATTTTGTGAACGATCTAGCTCAAAAACTAGTGTGAATATCAATACCAAATTTCAAACGTAGTTTTGGTGGATTGGGATTAAGAGCTTATTAGATTATGGTGCATGTCGACCTAAAATTAAGGGGGGATAGGGAAGGGGGGGGGGTTAAAATATAATATAATATTCTCAAACTAAAAAAACAAGAAAAATGAAATATACTATAAAATGAAACTAAAATAACAAAAATATTTTTTTTTCTGGAGCCAAAATTAGGGGGGGGGGGGTCAAAAAATAAAAATCTAGGCAATTTAAGCAAACTCGAAACAAATTTTGTATACATAATCAGTGGGCCTCTAGAAGACTAAAAATGCAAAAACAAACCCCCCAAAATGGGGGGGGGGCGAAAAAATTAAAATATAGCCCCTTGTACCAAACTCAACCAGAAGTGTATGGTAAAGTCAAGTGGATGGCCACATCAGAATGTGTCAATTTATTTTCTTAATTAAAGTAATTATTCACATGTAGTTGTGTCAATACAAATTTATAATTACATTTTTTTCAATTTCCTTTTATTAATTAATTGATTTTTTAATTTTAAAAGCCACTAATAGTTCATTACAAATATCATTATATATTAAAATTAGGAAATTTAATTAATTAGATTACTGGTTAAAAAAATTGTTAATTAATAAAAAAACTAATTAGAGTGTATTGAAGATGGAGTTGTAGAACTCTGGCTGAAAAATAAAATTCAATCATTTTGCCTGAATTTAAAATTGAAAATAATATTGAAACATCACTTGTAACTGTTGAAAAATTTAACGGGCCAAGTTCACAATTAAAAAAGAAAATAGTGAGAGGAAAAAGTCAACTTTCAAATTGTATAGTACAACCATTTGTGCAGATACGACTATTATTGGACACGTTGTTTTCAAGAACAAGACATGGATGACCCCGTTCAAGATATTTGCATTTATTATCCGAGAGCATTAAATTATGAAGTAAACTATACCAGTGGTAATGAATTTCTAACCCATTTGCAATCTTGGAATATTCCCTTTCGTAAAGTGAACATTGAAACGATTAACACATTTTAGTATGCATGCAATGCGATTCAACTAGTTTTACGATCCTTTGGCCTCCCTGTGAGGCGCGGTAGATTTGCAATGAATATTAATATTGCTAAGTAAATGATAAGCCCAAGTGATGAAATGAAAACTTAAATTTACAACGTTTTTCTCTGCAATTGTCAAACGATTAATTGCTAGATTATGATGAATGTATAAATTATTGATCATTACGTATTTGAAGCCCTGCTAATTGCATTCTCTTCCATTTATTCAGTTGAATTGAATAATTTTGCTGAATTTTGAATGTGTTTTGAGTAGACATCCTGGGTAATTTTGGTCTATTCCAGTTAAAATTTATTAGATTAAGCAGAAATCAATCAATACTCTGCATGACTCATAAATACATATATAATATTTATTAAATTTATTTGTTAGAGACTAGTTTCGAAAGCTTGACCTGCATCATCATTCTTTAAAATTCACAAATATTCTATTCTCATGGATCTAAATAACCCTTGTAGTTAAATGCGTTTTGTTGTAATAGTAAGCTGATCACTAAACAAATGAATTCGTTTAATTAAAAGGAAAATTAAATTTTATATATTTATATTAGTGCTCTCATTTGATATTTTCGACACAGTGCACATGAGCCATGGGTTCTAAATAAATTTAAAAAATATCCCCAAGTTTCAAGTTTCTATCTCAATTTTAACCTAGTCCTCACACAGCGATTGAGTTTCATATACTTAACACATGGGCTGAGATTGAACGATCAATTTTTATTCCCACAGTATGCGTTCAAAAAATTGAAACTCTGTAGACTTTATCCTTATAATAGTAGCTATCACAGAATTTTTACAGATTTTTAGCTAATACAATTTTGGAATTACATCTAGATAAAATACTGCTATATCTTGGTATTAGCAAGATATAGACTCCAAAATTATAATAGCTAAAAATCTGTAAAAATTCTGAGGGATACCTACTATTATACGGATAAAGTCTACAGAGTTTCAATTTTTTTGAACCATTACTTTGGTGGGAATAAAAAATTGATCGTTCAATGCCAAAAACCCCATGTTATTTAAGTATATGAGAAACTTAATCGCTGTGTGAGGACTAGGTTAAAATTGAGATAGAGACTTGAAACTTGGGGGATATTTTTTAAATTTATTTAGAACCATATGAGCCCATGTGCGCATAAATATTCGAAAATATCCAAATAAGGAGCACCCTAATGTATATACGAATTGTTTTTTTTTTTTTTTTTTTAAATTGGTATATTATATACTCTTATAAAAAACAATTTGAAAACGTTTATTTGAAATTCAGATGTTTCAAGAGAAATTCTCCCTTTATCAATCGAAATTTTAAGAATTATGAAAATATCGTTGCTTTAAGAAAGGAATATAAAGGAACTATAAGAAAATATATATTGTGAAAATAAACAATGATACAGATTGTGTTGAAGATGAAATTACTTTGAATAAAAATAAAAAATATAAATATTTACAGAAAATTATTTTTTGTAAATATTAGAAAAACAGTCCATCTGACCTTTTGTTAATTGAATTTGTTAATGGTTCTAATATTTATTTAAAAAAATAATAAAAAATTTTAACTACCCTTAAAAAAATACAAAATTTTTATTACTTACTTTTCATATTTCATTATAGGTGGTTAAATCAGAAACAATCTCCCAGATCACCAGTCTAACCATTAATGCTAAAGTAAGTAAAAATTTTTAATTTTTATTTATTTATATAGGACTAAAATGAACTATTTTTTATTGATAATATCAAATTTTTTAATTAGAAAATGTTGAATGACTTTAACTTAGAGATCGGACGAAAAAGTAAAAACTTGTTTAAGACTACACAGTGTTCAGATTTTGGTGATTTTATAATTTCTTATTGTCATACTCGAACATTTTGAAGTATTAAAGCTGAAAATTGACACTAGCTTACAACTTATTAATACAATCTTTTCTGCCAATCTACATTGAGAAAACCCAAAAACTTAACATTATGGCAGCTGATCGAACATTCCATGACTTTCTGTTCTTATATTATTTTCAGGTATAGAGGGGGACAAGAGGGGCAGCTGGGGGTCCCGGACCTCACAATTTTAGAAACCTCTCATAATGACTGAATTTGTTAATGTTGAATCGCACAATGTTTCTCAGAAATAAGTGGATATTGATGATGCAGTTCAAAAAAAGAAGAAGATAATTTATACTAACTTTTTATTCATAACGTTTCGGAGGCTATTCCCTCCTTCTTCGGGGTTTTGAAAAGTCAGTGAAGGAAATCCAATGCGAATTCTCCTCTGTCTCCTCTCGTAGTGGTACTGAAGAGAGTGTATCGAATTTTCACTTTTTTTATCTCCATTTTTGGAACGCTCTAACACACAACTGGCTTCTCCAAACACAAAACTCTCAAATAACTTTTTAAAGCGTTATGTCACCTTCAGATCACAAAAAAGAATGACTAGATCTGACTTATACATCGTGAGATATGGCTCATTAAAGTCATCTAACAGAAAAGGCTCAGAACTTTTTACTTCACCCATTATATTGTATTTCATTCTTAGCAGAATTATAGTGTAGTCTCTGAAATAAATAAATGTTATAATTTAATAAATATAAATTTTTCATTAAATTCTGGAAGAAATTTAATAAATAAATATAAAATAAAATTGATTTTATTTTCTTGGCTAGAGTTTTATGTTTAATTTTGAAGACCCTCAAAAATATTAGTTGCCCTGGGCCTTGTATTCATCTGAAAGCCCCTATCTTCGGTTTTGGAAGACACACAGATAGCTAGACAGACAGATGGCAAAAGTTTTCTTGAAAATTTTTATTCACAAGACAGATCTCAACGGGATGAAGAAAAAAAATCCCTGCGGCAGGTCGTAGAATGAGGTAGATTTCAAAGGTGCTCTACCCACCTTTAGACTGATCCTATCAAAAACTTTTCAAATACAAATTGTAGAAGTTAATTAGTAGAATATTAGCCATTTGAAACCAAACTGGTATCATTTATAACAACGTTGTCATGAATTTTTTAATATTTCAACCCCCCACCATTTTCACCTCCTTGGGGCTGAAGTCACAAAAAAACTAATCAATTTTTGTTTACATCAAGACTAAATTGTGTGCCAAATTTTATTGAAATCGGTTGAACGTTGCGGCCTGCACCGCACCCACAAAATTGCGATACATACCCCCCACATACCCACATATATATAAACTTTTGAATGGAGGGTGGGGGTCTAGGGGCCATGATTGGAAAAACTATGATGAAATTTTCCCGAAGTCGCACCACGAGAGTGAGCGCAATAGGTAGATTCTTCGAAATCTACATAATAGTTTTGAGCAAATCAATACCTGTGCCCCCTGGGTAATATAATTAACGACACATCAATGCATTAAACTCCTGATTTCTCTAATCTTTTTTTTTAAGAATTACAGAAACATCAATCCAACCAAAAGATCATTTTAAAAAGAAAAAATCCCTGTTTTTGAGATGCACTTCATTTGACTACTTGCTATGAATTCTTTATTTGACATTTTTAGGAGTTTTGTCTTTTTTTTTGCATATAATCATTATTTTATTTTCTTTCCGTTTTATCGCTCATAAAAAGTGCATAAAACGACTATTACACTGTTTGTTGAGCAAACATTTACGGATCTCTTATATGATCCGATAAAATAGATATAATAGTGAAATGAGAGAAGACGTTCCTGGTAGAAAGATGTACCATATTCCAGACGCCAATTAGCTTTCGAGATGGTTAAATTGTTCCAATTCCTCTTTATTTGATTTTAACCTATCTGATTAGAAGTAGTTCGTCTCTGGTCTGTTATATAGAGCTTTACCTTTTGTTTTATTTCTATTATTACACAACAAATAGAAACACATGGTTTCTAAAGTAATAGAAATTTTATGTTCGTTTAAAAACTAATAGTTTTTTTTACAGATGATTAAGTTTAAAAGTCTCTGTAAGAAAAGGGTTTCTAGAAGAACATTCTCTGTGTAAGTAAGTGTGTGTTTGGTAAAGAAATAGCTCGAATACTAGAATTGACCATGTTCCATAGATAATTCTAGCATTCACTAAACGTTTTCTAGTTAGCAGTTATACTCACCAACGGACATTGTAAAAACTACTTAGTTCTTACTAGGGGACTTATGATGAAATCTTAAAGATTTCTAATTTTTAAAGAGTTAGAAATAATAAGAGTAAGTAAAATTGGGAGGTAGGTTTCACAAAAAATCAAACAAATATATGTTTTGAGTTTTATTTCATATAGGTATATAGTGCCTGGAGACCGAGCGATGCTCAGTAACTTGTTGCCTCTAAATAGCTTAAGTTTCAAATTTCAAGGATCTGCGACGAGATATGAACGATTAAAATATTTATTTTGCGACATGACTAATTTACACCTCCTTCCTTTATTTCAATCGGATTAAAATTTATACCCGACTAATAACTCATTAAACTCGATAAATTCACCAATTTTCAGCGAAATCGTTAGAGCCATTTTCGAGAAACCTATTCTATATATATATATATAGATTTATACAAGAATTGCTCGTTTAATATAATAAGATTTCTATAATATATTAACTCCTGATGATGGCTCGTAACCCGAAATAATCGAGATAAAACTCAAAACATATAATTGTTTTATTTTTTGTGAAACCTACCTTGCAATATTTTTTACTCATATTAATTAAAGATTTCTGGTAATGCAATCAAATATTCACAAAGAGAAAGAAAGAGGTTGTCTTCTGCTTGATGTAAATAAACATACACACCTATATATCGAATTCGAATATTTGTTTCTCTTTGTGAATCAA
Organism: Forficula auricularia; assembly: GCA_024734495.1. Classification (NCBI taxonomy): domain Eukaryota; kingdom Metazoa; phylum Arthropoda; class Insecta; order Dermaptera; family Forficulidae; genus Forficula; species Forficula auricularia. The sequence goes on from JALMQS010000174.1 coordinate 198,163, forward strand.
CAACTCTGCTACTCTCGACAAAACAAAAACTTTCCAATGCAATCAAATATAATATAAAAAAGCGACAGTAGTCAATGGAAGATTAATTGTAACTAGTAAAAATTGTAAATAAAAGGCAATAGAAATATTATCTTAATCGATTGAAGCTTTCTATAAAATATCTTAAGCATTATTAAGAATTTAATACTTGTATTCACCAAATAATCCCTCCTAAAGCCTCATTTGCGCGAAATACGCAATTTTCAAACACTCAACATCCCTTCGCGTTTAAATTAGGTACTAACCTAGCAAAGGCATTCGCCAATTTGTTTAGTGATATTACTTTTTAGAGACTGGAACTGTAACTAAATTTGTAGCGTTTTATTTTGTTTTTGTCTAGTTAGTCCAAATGGCTTGCTTCAATTAATTATGAAGCTCCGCCGCGCACAGTTTGAGAGCCTCTGAAATAGATTGTCTTTGACTTTAGTCGAAATCACAAGCAGGGCCGTCACGTGGGTTGTAGGAGCCCGGGGCGAAATTTTACCAGGCGCTCCGCCTCCCCCCTAAAGTACGTTTTTTATAATATCATTCTTGGCCGACGGCCGTGGTGTACTGAAGGCCCTTAACAAACGGTTAATGGTGACATTTTCTTGTAAAAAAGGGAACATACTACATAAAACAGTATATTTTGCATCGCGATGTTCTACCTTCTAATTCTTACTATTTGAAATTAGATACTTCGGAATCAAACAAGTACAACAATTTTAAAAGATTCAAAATTTACAACTCTATTTCCAGGGGCGCCCCGCTCACACGACGACCCTGATCTCAAGGTACTTCTTCTAATTAGCTTAAATTTCAAATCTCAAAGCTCTGAGACTTATTGTATACTAGATATGAACGATTAAATTATTTATTAATTATTTATACCACTCTAGCGTTATAATTGCTTTTATTAATCTTAACAATTATACTATTCCAGACACTCACGAGTAATTGTGAAGCGTTGCTTATTGAACCAAGGTAGCCCCTTTAGTTTCGTTAAGGTTAAGGGATGGTTTGCCCGTTGCAATGGACGACCGGTGTCTTGGTCTTCTCCCTGGTTCAGTTGCTCCGAGAAAATGGACAATGATTGTGGCATTTGGCTTATTTGTCAATTGGAGAGGGTGCTTAATATCCAGCGACACCATTGATCAAGGAGAATCGGTGTCCTCCGGAGGGTCAGCCATCAGCCTAGTCGCTGAGTCAGCCGTCTCTTCGCCCTTTCAGCCAAAGATAAATACACCAAGCACTTGGCCCTCAAATTAAAATCGCCGCTTACACGCTCGCCTTATCAAAGGAAATGCACTCCTCCACATCAAGCGGTGCCGATTCCGGAGATCTATTCAAACGACAAATTGACATTTGGAAAAAACAATCAGATGGATATATAAAGAGAAATCAATGAGGGTTTCTTCTACTTGAGGCAAATAAATAAATTATACATATATAACGAATATATATATAGGAACATTTTTATTGTGTGATTATTAGGGCTCGGATTTCGCCCTATTTGGCTTTTTTATGGGCTATGGTCAAATATTGTAATCGTGCATGAAAAAAGTGGTTTTTTCCTTCTTTTTTTCGAAATATCTCAAAAACGGCTGAATCTATTTTGATTTAAAAAATTGAGCGAAACCATGGCATTTCGGTCTATAAAAGAGCTCTAATAAGTGAACATCGAAAAAATTATATTTTTTGAGATAATAATTGTTTTGTCAAAATGTCTATGTCTGTCTGTTAGTCTGTGCGTTACCAAATTTTTGTGGACGAGCTAGCTCAAAAACTAGTATGAATATCAAAACCAAATTTCACACGTAGTTTTGGTCCATTGAGATTAAGAGCTGATTAGATTTTGGTTAAGGGGGGTGGAGGGAGGTTAAAAATTAAAAATCAAGGCCGTTTGAGCAAACTCAACCAAATTTTGTATGCATAATCAGTGGACCCCAGAAGTCTAAAAATACAAAAACTAACCATCCAAAATGGGTGGGGTGGGGGGTGTAGGGTCAAAAAAATTAAAATCTTGGCCATTTACCAAACTCAACCAAATTTTATATATATAGTCAGTGGGACCCCCAGAAGTCTAAAAATGCAAAAACTAACCGCCCAAAATGGGTGGGGGTGGGGGTCAAAAAATTAAAATCTTGGACATTTACCAAACTCAACCAAATTTTATATATATAGTCAGTGGGACCCCAGAAGTCTAAAAATGCAAAAACTAACCGCCCAAAATGGGTGGCGTGGGGGGGGGGGGGGTCAAAAAATGAAAATCTTGGCCATTTACCAAACTCAATCAAATTTTGTATACATAATCAGTGGGACACCAGAAGTATAAATATGAAAAAACTAACCCCCCCTACATGATTATAAATATTTTTTAGGGACCAGGTTGTATGGTAAAGTCAAGTGGATGGCCACATCAGAACACGTCAGCTTTTTTTTATGGCTTAAAATTTAGGCCAATATGATATCTATTGGTTTCATGAAAAATGATTGTTTACATAATCAATTTAAATGAAATTATATAAAAATAATAAAAATAAATACATTTCTTAAAGTCCATAGCATCCATATTATTTAATTAATCAAGTACATTTGCAGGTATTTGGACTGGAAGGTATAAATCAAAAAATCGTCATTGATTTTTGCCACGTTTTTGGCTTCATCATTTTTTTTTTTTTATAAATCGATCATTGTTCGGAATAAAAAAGAGGAAAAAATAATTACAATTGATTTTATTCCTAAATATGTGCACATCAATTATATAATATATTAATATTAATCATATTCATTGAGGTCTGTGTAACATGTAATGTTGTTTGTTGGTTCAATCAGAGAAAAAGAAAAGAAGGGAAAAAAGAAAAAATTATGTGATTTGTTGATTTCTTTGTAACTCTGTTTTTGTATATTTTTAGAAGCCTGATGAAGCCAAAATAAAGTTGGCGAAACGTCACAAAATTCAATGACAATTTTTTGATATACACCTTCCAGTCTAAATACCTGCAAACGTACTTGATTAATTAAATACATTTCATTCTGTTAAATTCCGCAAACTTTTCTATAAAAATAATTAAGACTAAAAAGTAAAAAAATAAATTATATTTTAAAAAAAACTAAAAAACACTCTTCTAAAAAGTACAAAATAATGTAAAACTTAATCAAAAAGCGTGGGGCATTTTGTCGAAATTAATTAAAAGTACATATTTCTGCGCCCCGCACTTTTTGAATAAGTATTACATTATTTTGTACTTTTTAGAAGCTTGTTTTTTAGTTTTTTTTTTAAATATAATTTATTAACCTCATAAAATCAAAGTATTTTCCATAAGATAACGGAAATCTGGATATGTTTTTTCATATTCTTTTTTCCTAAAGTTAAAAAGCTCCTTAAATTTTAAATTTTATATAACTTTAAATGAATTAGTTGTATAGTATTTATTGAAAGTGTTTTTAAAATTTTACAAATTTTCAAACATAAGACGGATGAAAATACTCTTGATATTTTGGAATTTGCAGGATGCGCCGCATCCACAGCATCCATGGACCCCAGGCCACTGATATATATTTAAATTATTATCTTTTACTAAAGTTTTCGCTCACTCAAATACAGTAGAATTAACTAAACGTAGACACCTTAGGAAATTCCCCCTATTATTAATATACACTGACACTTTCTATAAACAGTTCGGGTAAAATCAAATTTGTCTCTACTCCGCGAAGTAATCAATCTTAAGAATGCTTTGACGCAACTTCACTTCGATGGGAAAATACATCATTCTAAATTTCATATATTAATATTATAATTATATGTTCTTTTCTTGAAGACAGGCTATAATTCTAATGGAGATTGATGGAGAGGCAAGCCAAGGATAATGAAAACAACAAATTATGAATAAAGTAATTTAATCGAATGTCATTTTCAATCTTTTAAAAACCGACGTTTCGGAAGATTTTGACTCATTCTTCAGGGCATAGAGTAATATAGAGTGGAAGGCTACCGAATACCGAAAAGCGCTCTCTATAGTGGCTCGGAGAAAATTATTCTTAGTCCTTAAGAGCTATTCAAAGATCATAGTCATAGGACATTCAAAGCCTTTGTCATAGATAAAAGATTCATACAGGCTTTGTGCTAAACGTTCATTTAGAAAATTTTCCAACGTACAAATTTATAGATTAAAATATTATTAAATATGCCTAGTTCTCGACGTCAATGTTTTGTGAAAGGTTGCTTTCGCGACACAAAATCAGATAAAGAACATACTTTTTTTAAATCGACCTAAAAATCCTGAAATGTAAGTACCCTATATAAAATTAACTAGTAATTTATTTCTTTGATTTTTATATGTTAATTCTTAAATAATTTAATTATAGAGCTAAAGAGAGCGGTTCCCGCCATTTTATTGCCCATTTCGAACCAAGAGAGCTCTGCAACTCGTATAAGACATAAAATATATTAAAGGAGACAATAAAGAGTGTGTCTTCATGGAATTATAAATTTTATTTATTTATAACGAGACTATAGTTTCGAGGGCTTTGCCCTATGTAATTTATAACCTTAACACATGAAAAATGTAAAAACTTTCATTCATAAATTAATTCCTGTGAATACATTGTAATAGACTGATGAAGAGGGGCAAAGCCCTCGAAACTATAGTCTCGTTATAAATAAATAAAATTTATAATTCCAGCAGAAGACACACTCTTTTATTGTCTCCTTCAATATATAAAAATTCTGCTACTCCGGCAAAACTTTCAATTTAATAAAATATATTAGCTCATTATGGAGCCTTCCACTCTATATTACTCTATGCTTCAGGGCTTAAACAGTAGGTAAAATTTTAAAAATAAACACCCAAAATGAGGCGGAAGGTCAAAAAGATTCTAGACCTTTGAACCAAACTCAATCTACATCAGTAAATTCTTGTTGCCACAATGGTATACAGTGAAACGCTTTTTAACCGACTTCAAAAAAAGGAGGAGGTTCTCTATCTGACTGAATTTTTTTTTTTTTACGACTATATTACCTCATATTCCGCCAATTGTAAACCGATTTTGAAAATTTTTTTGCATTGGGTCCAGTCTACCTTCCGATTGGTCCCATTTTTTTTTCATAGGTATTAGAACTTTTTTTGTTAGGTTTGTTCAGGACTAACTTCTTTGTTTATGAACCGATTTCGATGATTCTTTTTTATTGGAAAGGGGGTATCTTAGGGATGGTGCAATATTAATTTGGTCAAGTTCTGATGATACGATCACTATTAATAACATCACTAAAAAGAGAAAAATAAAATATTTTTAAGAAAAAATAAACCGACTTCAAAAAATATTAAATGCAACAAATAAAATACACTAAAGGTATAAAATAATTATTATCTTATTTAGTTACAACTAAACTACGAAATATTAACATGAAATTACTTTTTGAAGTCGGTGCCAAACAAACTATACCTATAAGCGAGCGTACCCACCAAACGTACTAAATAAGATCCGTCGAGTGCGATTCATAAAAGATATATGTTTGGCACCGACTTCAAAAAGTAATTTCATGTTAATATTTCGTCGTTTAGTTGTAACTAAATAAGATAATAATTATTTTATACCTTTTAGTGTATTTTATTTGTTGCATTTAATTTTTTTGAAGTCGGTTTTATTTTTTTCTTAAATTTTTTTTAACTAGTAAGAACCCGTTCTTACTAAAAAGCTAGCTTTTGCTACACATATATACAGTTTATTTGTTTGAGACTATAGTTTCGAAGGTTCGAAGAAGAATTTTAAGACGAAGTTCTTAAATATAAATATTTATTCACCATACGAATAAAAAATGTCATAGCAGGCCGTAGACTTGTTGCCAACAATAAAACGAATTTTTCTATATTCAATCGAATATTTCAACCCGAGAAATAACAGATAAAATATTTCAATTAAAATACTGTTCAAACCTTCGAAACTACAGTCTCAACAAATAAATTATATATAGAAAAGAAGTAGGACAGAATCTAAGATTTTAATAGAAATACATAAATTGCGATAGAGGGATTCATCCCCCAGGAGTCGAACCTGAGAACTGTCTTGTTTTTTCCTGGGCAGTGAGCTAACTGCCCGAAAGGTACAGTTCTCGAAACTAATCTCTGGGATAACTCTCCGATAATTGTGCAATTTAATAATATTTCTATTAAAATCTTAGATTCTGTCCTAAAATTAAATTCTTTCTAGTTTAAAATTGATTTGTTAATCTGAACTGAGCCTATTTTTGAAAAACATTCCAACTCTTTTCAAAAGAAGATGTCAAATTTTTACTTTATATTATATATATTTGGTATAATTTTATATAAGTATGTTTATTTGAATCAAACAGAGTGACAACCGTACGATTTTTATGAATCAGCAACTCTGCAACTCTCAGCAAAACAAAATCTTTTCAATTATTATTTTTTTTTTTGTTTAAAACTACTAATAATAAAAATATAGATTAAACATAATTTTCTAATTATTTTCACAGAAATTTTCTCTGGAGTAGATCGGATCTGGTAGAAATTTTAACTATATACTATATATGTTTGTCTAGATTAATTTGTAACAACGCTTAGAGAAATTTCTCTAAAAAAATTACCCTCTTGCCTAGAATCGAACCGACGAACTCTTGAACTATGGTCATCAGCTCTAACCACTAGACCAATGTCACATTAATATTTATATCTTGATTTCTTTTACTAAAACTATATATTTTTGATTTAGACTTTGTGTCTAGATAATATTGTATTCATTTGAACTCGAATGAAAATGAAAAAACACCAATAGATTTTAAATTAAGAAACATTAAATATATATTAATTAACGAGGCAAATTTGAAATATAATTTTCAGCTCGGATTTTAAACTGATGGCTCCAATCGATTTTCATTAACCAGGCAAATTTGAAATATATATATTCGAATTTTGAAATGAAAGACTCCAATTCATTTTAAATTAAGAAACATTAAATATATTGATAATTGTTCCTCCCCCCCCCTCGCCACTCAAAAATTAAAGATGCGAAACTTTTAAGAGACGATGTATTTTCGGTAGTTTACGGGTATACATTTGGAGTGTGGTTTTTTAAGAGGAATAAAATTTTTGGACCGAGACGCTGCCCGCCAGGGCACCAGCCTGGAGGGCCGAGCTTCGAGGGCGTGCCTTCGGCACGCCGCTCGAAGCTCGTAACTAATAGAAGGCAGCCCAGGGCTAGTGAGGAAAGGAAAAATTGGGTCAAGACAGGATCAAATATAGGTGTGATTTGTTGGATTCCTTCCCCCTTTCTTCCTTTCAAACCGACGTTTCGGAGGATTCTTCCTCTTTCTTCAGGGTTTCAAGGGGTCAATGAAGGAAAGCAAACAAAAGCTCTTCGCAGAGTAAGATGTATTAAAACCCTTTTATCTATAATTAAGAAAAAGAAGAAAAAAATTGTTTTTCTATGCATCTGCTAAGGAAGAAAAAAGTTTTAAACACTGCTGTGGAGAGAGGAAGGAAGCATTTTGTTTGTTTCCTTCATTGACCCCTTGAAACCCTGAAGAAGGAGGGAAGAATTCTCCGAAACGTCGGTTTGAAAGGATATTAGGAAGGATCCATTAAATTACACTCTCTAAATTACCCTGGGCTGCCTTCTATTACTTTCATAATTTTCTATTATAGATGAGAAAAAGAATTAATCATAGCTTTATAATTATATTTCCATATAGGTTTTGAAATTTGTGCCTCTGTCTTTTATTGGATCATCCTCATATGAAGCACTCTCCATTTATGAGTAGCCGACTACTTCCGATTCAAATACACATTTGATGTTGTTTATCTAAATGCATTACTGTATGTTTCATCGTATGGGTTCACCTGACAAAATTAACACAAAATATTGACTTATTTAGTAGAAATGGAAAAAAATCCTTTGAGTCTCTAGAGATCTCTCGATATTTATGTATTGATTTAAAATCAGTTTCCATAAATATCAATCATCGCAGCAGCAACGTACAATCAAGGGCTTAACTCTGGGGAATCTACGCTATGATTTCCTTTTATTTGCTCGCCTCTATTAACCGTCAACCTCTCCAAATCAAACAGCAGTAATTACCAATCCAATGGAGCCCGATTTTATTTACCACCCATATATAATTCCACCGAAGGATCTCATTCTTGTTTGCACCTTTATCATTAGATAAAATAAAATAATATATGAGAAAAAAGTGATCCTTTAAATATTCATTAATAAAAAGAAAAATATACACTAGAACCTCGTTTATCCGGACTAACAGGGATCAAAGGTAAACCGGATAATCGAAAATCTTTACATTCTTGATAAAAAATTATTGTCTATAGATTCACATATATGTGAAAATTTATTAAAATTTAAATGTCTACAAATCCGATCTGGATAATCCGGAGGTCCGGATAAATGAGGTTTCACTGTATTAACATTCATTATATACATGGATTGTAAAAATATAAATGAAATTAAAATTTTCAAATAATTCATGAATTTCTATGTTAAGCCGTATTTATCGCCCTCAAACTTGCAAAACCTCGTAAGTATTTCAGAAAATTTTTACAAAATAATGAAATAAACTTCAAATTTCGTATAATTCAAATTAATAATCAACAAGTTACATCTCAGTCATTAGTTAAGCCGAAATAATGTTTGATCTCTGATTTTTTAATATATCAGTCTCTAGTGGAGCGCTTTATAATCTTTTTCTTTTGTGGTCCCAATTTAAATGAAAAAATTTTCGCGGGCCTCAAATTTTATAGTTATATAGAATAAACAAAAATTTTTACTTGTACTAGTAAAACATAAAGAAATTTATCATGAAGCTAATCTTTACTAAACATATCTATTACAATAATTGTATCATTGATTAACACTACATAATTACAATTATTAATAAAAAAATAAGGCGCTGGCCCACCTTCAGCATCGTTGATGACGATTTTCAAGCGGGTTCGATATGGGCCGGGCTAAAACTCGGTTCCCTCACTAATCCTACTAACACTTTACTGATGTGCTGTCTAAATGAGCTTTGTTCCCGATGACAGTAAATAAATAAAAAATAAATAAAATAAAATAAAATAAATATATTAAACAGTGCATAATGTGCTTTATCTAAAAAAGTTATAATAAATTGTTCAATGACCATAGCTTCCAACCAATAAATTACTACATAATTATACAAAATATAAGGTCCCAATATCCTTATGATTCGTTGAAAACAGTCATTTTTGCAGTAGAGGAATGGCCGATTAAACGTGATAGGCTGTAAATCATTCATGGGATCTCATTCACCCTTCCTCTAATGGAAAGCAGTCTTGTAGTCAAACTAATGATTTTAAATTGCAGTTAAAGGCGGTTCAGAGGACCCGGATGTGTGTTGGATCGCTAGCATATTTTAAAGTATATCTTTGTTAAACTTATATACCTGTTATAATAATGTATTAAAAGTGCATATTAATTATTAATAATGAACTATATGTGCTTGGTTTAATAGTTGAAACTGTTGGGACGTAGAACATCTTCAACATTTTTACTTTATCCAATGCCAAGCATGGGAGAAAGTATTGTAATCGCTCTCGCGGCAAGCGCGACTTCAAAGGGTCCTCAGGTAAAGACTACGGAACCCATAGACTCAATTAAGGTCACAAATTGAAGTATTCAATGAGATTGAATTTTAGCACGTGACGGTTTTGCCAAAAATTACCTGGAATCTCGTCGAGTGGCCAAAAAGTGCCATTTTTTTTGGAAGTGCGTGGGGATGGATGGATGGATGTATGTATGTGTGTTATCGTTTTTTTCGTCCACGATTTTTTCCCCACCTTTGCGCCGATTGAAATGAAATTGAAAACCTACCATTAGTTTAACAAAATGAAGCGCTGATTAGTTTTTGGTACGTATCGGTCCACAAACATTAGTACTTTATTTCAGTACTTTTTTAGTTTTTTCTAAATATCTTGAAAATGACTTAACCAATTTTGATGAAATTTAATATCCTAATTAAGTACCTTGGGGACCACAAAAAAGGTTAAATAAAGTTTTTAGTAAAATCATATTTTAAAGTACTTTACTCTAGAGTAAAATAGTACTTTTTTAATTTTAAATTCTTTAAAATTTATTCATTTGATCGTTTTAAGATAGCTCATTTAACCTAACTTAAGTAAGAATGGTTAGGCTTCTCGCTGTGAAATGGTAAAAATTTGGGAGGAAATTTTATAAGTAACCATAGCAACCTCGTTGTTTTCTTATCCGTTACCATTGCTGAAGACATGGAGGAATCGACTTAAAATCAAAAATAGCGATTGATTCTCATCTAGTACTTGAGGAATAACCATTCTATATTGGACTTTCGACGTTTCGGTTTTTATTGGTAACCATTGCTGAAGACATAGAGGAATCGAGTTAAAATCAAAAATAACGATTGATTCTCATCTAGTACTTGAGGAATAACCAGTCTATATTGGATTTTTGACGCTTCGATTATTATTGGTAACCATTGCTGAAGACATGGAGGAATCAGCTTAAAATCAAAAATAACGATCGATTCTTATCTAATACTAGAGAAATAACCTTATTGCATTCCATTTTTGATGTTTTGACTATTGATGGCAACCTCTACTGAAAACGTGGAAGAATCGACTTAAAATCAAAAAGACTAAATTCTTTTTTGGTAAACAATTGAAGCTTGAGTTAAGAATTTAGTCTTTTTGATTTTAAGTCGATTCTTCCACGTTTTCAGTAGAGGTTGCCATCAATAGGTAAAACATCAAAAATGGAATGCAATAAGGTTATTTCTCTAGTATTAGATAAGAATCGATCTTTATTTTTGATTTTAAGTCATTTCCTCCATGTCTTCAGCAATGGTTACCAATAATAATCGAATCGTCAAAAATCTAATGTAGAATGGTCATTCCTCGACTGTTAAATGAGAATTGATAATTATTTTTGAATTAAAGTTAACATGAACTGCAAATAGCAAGCGATATCTGATTAATAATAAAAGAATAAACATATTAATATTTCAAATGAATTTGGATAAAGTTTAGCAACGATCCGTTGCAGTTTATTTCAAATTTGCATGATACTTTGATTTAATAATTGTTAATGCTGAAAACGTCACATCGCATGAATATATAGTACAAAATGGGAAAAGTATATTTATGGCCATTTTAGACATTGTTGGAAATTCTGCCCAAATCCCATTCCAAAATTCGTTCACTGACAGATATATAAATTCAGTGAAGGGAAATCCAATGCGACATTCCCTTGGATTTCTTTCACTGACTTTTCAAAACCCTAGAAGAAGGAGTGAATAGCCTCCGAAACTTCGGTTTATGAATAAATATAAATTATCTTCTTCTTCTTTTGGACTGCCTCATCCAATATCCACTCAATTCACTTATCAATCCGTCTCCAAAAATTACTTCAATCTTATAATGGAAATCGTTTTCTTCTACCCATAGATTACATAATATGAGATTTTATAACAGCATTCACTTCAATATGGTAAGTAGTGAAATATGTTGCCCAAAATGTAAGTTTTTGAAACAGAATTTCTTTAGATTTTCTATGAAAACTAAACCAATTTCGTAGCATATTACCATCTCAGTTACAACTCTAGTTAATAACAAAATTCCATAATGTATACATCAACTTATTCATATCGAATTGTGAATTTTTAATTTATCTACTTGTTATGTGAATAAGAGCGAATAACTTTACATTCAACCACAGGCAAGGTAGGGGGGGGCGACTTTTGAAGAGGGCCCGAGGCTCATCAAATAAAGTTGCAAAGGGTGGTTTTTTGCATAATTAAAAAAATTAATAAGAAGGAGGGCAGCCGTAAGATATTCAACGCTGTATAAGCTCTTTGCGTCCCTGTATACCACAACAGTCAGCCTATAAAGAAACCTTACAAACTGTATAGTGTACCACTCTTAAGTTGGGCTAGTTCAAGTCATGTTTAAGTTACGAAAACTTGTTGATTCATAAAGCAAAACATTGAGGTTGTTCTCTGCTTGGTGAAAATAAATATATGCATTGCATATCTATATATAAATTATTTGTTAGACAATAGTTTCGAAGGTTTAACCTTCATCATCAGTCTTTTTAATTATAAATATTTGATCTGTTATTCAAATACCCGTTTGCATGTTTTCATTTTGTTGTAATAATGAACTGGTTACATAACAAACAAAATGTTTTCAATTAAACTAGGCTTATCTTTTGCCCTCAGTTGTATCAGGTTTCACCATGATAAATTTGCAAATAGCAAGCGATATCTGATTAATAATAAAAGAATAAACATATTAATATTTCAAATGAATTTGGATAAAGTTTAGCAACGATCCGTTGCAGTTTATTTTAATTTGTGTAGGCACTCCTTTGTTCATATGTTTTTCTTTAGTTTTGATTGAGGGGTGAAACCGCGACGTAACATCGTGTACACCTACTTCCACTTTCATTTCCAAATAGAAGACAATAGATGAAGGGACATTATCTAATGAATTCCAAAATAATTCCAAATACGGTGTACACCTAATTCCAATCGCGGTTCACCCCTCGGTTTTGATAAATCTTCACAAGACTGTTTTGAGAGGATGTACATGTTATGGACATGCTTATTACTTAAAACATATAACATAAGTATACATTTTAAGATGATTTTCCCAAAATGTATTTATTTGTAACTTAACATGTTCATTTGCTCATCCATTAAGCTCTTCAATTATTCAATGATCGAATTATAATTTATTACTTAATCAAGAAATGAATAAAATATATTTTTTCACTCAAAATCATTTGTTACATGAACTACTTTCAGCGAGTACTTAATAGAACCTGCAAATGAAGAGATAAGTGAATGAAAATGTTAAATTACATTTTTTTAGATTTATCGCCAGAAAAACGTGTGTCAGTCAGAATGACTTTTGGTCATATATATTGTTCTTTCGTTTTAATATACCTTCAACATACTGGTAGATTGTTTTGAAAAGTTAAAAATGTTATGTACATGGTTATTACTTAAACCATATAACAGATAAACCTTAAGACTATTTCCTTAAATTTAATTTATTTGTAACTTAACATGATCATCCATTAAGGTCTCAATTTATTCATTGAACTTCCAAATTTGTATAAAGGAAAAAAGAATTTTACCTGAATGTGTGTATGATATCTAAGTTATTATTAGTTTTATCAAATTATTTTATATTAGATGAAATGTTTAGCCTTTTATTATGAATAAAACAACACCTTAATTTTAAAATTCGGTTTACAAAAAAAGAATTACAGGCTGAAAACAATTTTATAAATAGAAACTATATTGCATTGCATTCGAAATGGATCGCATAACTCTATTGTTTATAAAGGGATTTTCAAAAATAAGATGTCATTTTCTTCTTTATAAAAGGCCCAAACTTTTTGTACATTAAACGCAATTGTATAAATCTAATAATTACTGAGATATTGACGAATGAAAAATTGACTTGAGCAAAATTTTGGTATTTGTGAACACATTGAATATGAAAGCACCAGCTTAACTCGGTTGTTTGTCAAGTAAATTTCAAAAACAATATGTCATTTTCTTTTCTATAAAAGACCCAACATTTTTCTATATGAAACACAATTTGATAAATCTAATAATTACTGAGTTATAACGGATTTGAATATTGACATGAACGACATTTGGAAATTTGTTCACCGGGCAATGCTTGATATCAGTGCAGTCTGTCTGTATATATTGCAAATTAATATGCGAAGAGTGAATGTAAAAATATTTAGAAAATTTACATTATATATTAACGTGTCATATCTCATACATAAATTGTGGACAATATGTATCATATTCATATGATTATTCTACTCAAACAAGGAAAATAATCGTATAGGCTTACCTAGGCTACAATTTGTATCGATGTTAAAAACTAAGGCTTTATTTTAGTTAATAATTAATTTTTAATTATTTTTGTTTTTATATATTATGTTTGTTCATTTCTTCATGGTCAATATTAATTATATAAATTATAATTTGTCTTGAAAATGTACACTTGAGCTTAGGATACGAAACGTTGTCATGAAAGAGCTGAAATAAAAAAATAACTGCTTTTGTATTTGGATCTGTTGATATTTAACATTGAAGATTTAATTGTAGAAGAGATCTCTATTGAAAACCAAACATATAATTATACTTTAATGGAAAAAATGGAAACATAATAAATGATTCAACAGAATAAACGATTATTAATTAAAGAAAGGAATTATTATTTAACGGGTTATAGTGGTGTTTCACAAAGAGGAAATAAAATTAAAAAAATTAAAAAATCTTTTAAATTATTTTGGAGATTTTTTATTTATCTCTATACATATTTCGGGCTATGAACCCTTCATCAGGAGGTTAAACAGAACACATTATTAATTAGTTGATCAAAACGTAATTCTTTAATGTATTATTTGTTGTTTTGTCAAAAAATTTCTTTAAAATTTATTATGTGTAGTTTAAATAAAAAAGGTTTTATTTATTTGTAACTTAACGTGTTCATTCAGTAAACTCTTCAATTCTTTACTTAGAATTAGCACTAGCGAGATATTTGGATTTTGGTTTAATAACAGACGGTTTTGTATCAGTCAAGCACGAAAACCTAATTGAAATTAAAAAGATAAAATAAGAAAGAAAGAATTTTTTTTATTTTTGATGAAATATTTAGTTCTTCCTACCCTGTTTAACAAGTTGACATCATGAAAACAATCTTGAAATACAAAATATTACATCCTAAGCTGTTGGGAAAATGTTAATCTTAGAATATTAAAATTTCTTACTTGATTTAAATAAGTCTTCGTAAAACATTGCATAGAGTATTAAAATTATTATCCCTTTTTATGCCTCTTTATTTAGTATCATTTCCATGTGAACTATTAATACATAGTAGCTAGTTTGGTCACCTGTAAGGTTCACTAGTTTTCTATTGCATTTTTATGCAGATATCACTGAGGTTAACCTCTGCTTAATGCAAATAAACATACTTATCACATACTTCTAAAGCGCATTTGTGCATGCCTCTCTATGTATCTATCTATATATGTCCGTCCCCTAACAAAAACAGTCGTCATGGTTACCAATTTAAATGAAATTATCTATATATATATATATAAAATTAACGTTTTGTATGTACATTGGCGTGGTGGGTGGGTGGGGGTGATGGGTGGAATTCGGGGTGGGGGAGTGAGGTTCGAGAGGTGTGAGTCCAGGGGTCGTCATGGTTAATAATTTAAATGAAATTATGTATATATATAAAATTAAGGTTTTGTCTGTACATTGGGGGTGCTGAGTGGGTTTCGGGGTGGGGGTCCAGGGGCGATCCCCTGGCTAGCAAGAGGGCCGCCGAAGGCAGGCCTTGCAGCTAGTATATTATAAGTGAATACATAAATACAATATATAGCCAGGTTTTTCTCAAAATCTTTTCCCGGCCAAAAACATCAAATTTAATTTCGAAATGTAAATAAAAATAAACTGCAACGGATCGTTGCTAAACTTTATCCAAATTCATTTGAAATATTAATATGTTCTAGAGTAAAGTACTTTAAAATATAATTTTACTAAAAACTTTATTTAACCTTTTTTGTGGGTCCCAAGGTACTTAATTAGGATATTAAATTTCATCAAAATTGGTTAAGTCATTTTCAAGATATTTAGAAAAAACTAAAAAAGTACTAATGTTTGTGGACCGATATGTACCAAAAACTAATCAGCGCTTCATTTTGTTAAAATACTGGTAGGTTTTCAATTTCAATTCATTCGGTGCACCGGTGTGGAAAAATTCGTGGACGAAAAAAACGATAACACACACACACACATACATCCATCCATCCGCACGCACTTCCAAAAAAATGGCACTTTTTGGCCTCTCGGCGAGATCCCAGGTAATTTTTGGCAAAACCGTCACGTGCTAAAATTCAATCTCATTGAATACTTCAATTTGTGACCTTAATTGAGTCCATGGGTTCCGTAGTCTTTACCTGAGGACGCTTTGAAGTCGCACTTGCCCCGAGAGCGATTCCAATACTTTCTCCCATGCTTCGCATTGGATAAAGTAACAAGCTCTAAAAGAGTCAAAACCCAGGCAGGCGTCGCAATACTTCCCCATTATATTCTATAGAATATAAATGTGAAAGTAAAAAAACTTCTTGTAAAATTAAAATTAAGTAAAAACTATATTATTCAAAAAAATCTACTGGGATCCATTTGATGGCCCTTTTCTTTTTTCATTTGTAAATAATTTAAATAGTTATACTTCTTTTCGGAATGTTGGAATGTAATCTTGTAAAAACGTTTGTATACATATTTTTTCTTTTGGCTTAATAAACATCCTTTTAAAATAAAAAAATAAATACATAAATACAATTTATTTATCTAGTTTCAAAAGCTTGACCTTCATCATCAGTTTATTTAATTATAACTATTTTATCTTTTGTTTCTGGATTTAAACTCTGGATTGGATGTAAGTAATTAAATTCGTTTTATTATAGTAGTAAGCAGGCTCATTTTTAAACGAATAAAAGGACATCTCATTTATTTCTTCTTAAGAATCAACAACTCTTCCTCTCGGCAAGAAAAAATATTTTCAATTTTTAACTAATGTATGCTCAAATAGTTAATCTAAAATAAAGAAACGTGACAAAAGAATACTAATCCCACTTTGTTGGATTTAAAGAATACTAAAGCACGAAAAATAAACTAAAAACTTATTAATTTCCTTCTAAATGTTTTCTAAATTCAATCAGATTACATTATTATGTCTTTAAGCAAACATTTTTCAAGTTATTTTTTCTACAATTAAAAAAAAAATTAGACCCCTTTTCTGAAAGTTATTGAAAAGAAAAGGTGTGACAGGCCCGGGTTATGCTTTCTAGGGCAAACATTTTCATTTCTATATTGCATCTATGGGCATCCGCAGAGGGGGGCAATGGGCCACATGTCCCCCCTGGGATCAAATAAAATATTATGTAATAGCCGTAACTTCCGGCTTGGTCTCACTAAACTATGTTTAAAATACCGTGTGTGTTTTTCTATTTAAGTGCTATTGTATTAGTTTCTTCTACTTATGAAAAAATAAGCTGACGTGTTCTGATGTGGCCATGCACTTGACTTAACCATACAACCTGGCCCCTAAAATTATTTATAATCATGTAGGGCGGGGGGTTAGTTTTTACATTTTTCTACTTCTGGGGTCCCATTGATTATGTATACAAAATTTGGTTGAGTTTGGTAAATGGGCAAGATGTTCATTTTTTGACCCTACCCCCCCCCCATTTTGGGCGGTTAGTTTTTGCATTTTTATACTTCTGGGGTTCCACTGATTATGTATACAAAATTTGGTTGAGTTTGGTAAATGGGAAAGATTTTCATTTTTTGACATTATACCCCCTCCCGCCATTTTGGGGGGTTAGTTTTTGCATTTTTAGTCTTCTGGGGTCCCACTGATTATGTATACAAAATTTGGTTGAGTTTGCTCAAACGGCCTAGATTTTTAATTTTTAACCCCCCTCCACCTCCCCTTAATTTTTGGTCGATATGCACCAAAATCTAATGACCCTACCCCCCCCCCCTCCATTTTGGGAGGTTAGTTTTTGCATTTTTATACTTCTGAGGTCCCACTGATTATGTATACAAAATTTGGTTGAGTTTGGTAAATGGGCAAGATGTTCATTTTTTGACCCTATACCCCCCCCCCGCCATTTTGAGCGGTTAGTTTTTGTATTTTTAGTCTTCTGGGGTCTCACTGATTATGTATACAAAATTTGGTTGAGTTTGTTCTAATGGCCTAGATTTTTAATTTTTAACCCCTCCACCCCCTTAAATTTTTGGTCGATATGCACCAAAATCTAATCAGCTCTTAATCTCAATAGACCAAAACTACGTGTGATATTTGGTTTCGATATTCACACTAGTTTTTGAGCTAGCTCGTCCACAAAAATTGGTAACGCACAGACCAACTAACAGACTAACAGACATTTTGACAAAACAATTATTATCTCAAAAAATATAATTTTTCCGATGTTTACTTATTAGGGCTTTTTTGTAGACCGAAATGTCATGGTTTTGCTCAATTTTTTTAATAAAAATTGTTTCAGCCGTTTTTTAGATAGTTTGAAAAAAGAAGGAAAAAAACCACTTTTTTCATTCACGATTACAATACTTGACCATACCCTGTATGGTAAAAATAATTTTTAAGAAAAAAATAAAAACCGACTTCAAAAAATTAAATGCAACAAATAAAATACACTAAAAGGTATAAAATAATTATTAACTTATTTAGTTACAACTAAACGACGAAATATTAACATGAAATTACTTTTTGAAGTCGGTACCAAACAAACTATAACTATAAGCGAGCGTACCCGCCAAACGTACTAAGTAAGATCCGTCGAGTGCGATTCATGAAATGTATATGTTTGGCACCAACTTCAAAAAGTAATTTCATGTTAATATTTCGTCGTTTAGTTGTAACTAAATAAGTTAATAATTATTTTATACCTTTTAGTGTATTTTATTTGTTGCATTTAATTTTTTGAAGTCGGTTTTTATTTTTTTCTTAAAAATTATTTTTATTTTTCCTTTTTTAGTGATGTTATTAATAGTGATCATATCATCAGAACTTGACCAAATTAATATGACACCATCCCTAAGACACCCCTTTCGGATAAAAAAAGAACCATCGAAATCGGTTCATAAACAAAGAGGTTAGGTTTAAACAAACCTAATAAAAAAGGTCTAATACCTATGAAAAAAAAACGAAAAAAAAATGGGACCAATCGGAAGCTAGACTGGACCCAATGCAAAAAAAAATTTCAAAATCGGTTGAGAATTGGAGGAGATATGAGGTAACATAGGCACAAAAAAAAAAAAAATAAATAAAAATTTTTAAGAAAAAAATAAAAACCGACTTCAAAAAATTAAGTGCAACAAATATAAAAATACACTAAAAGGTATAAAATAATTATTATCTTATTTAGTTACAACTAAACGACGAAATATTAACACGAAATTACTTTTTAAAGTCGGTGCCAAACAAACTATACCTATAAGCGAGCGTACCCGCCAAACGTACTAAGTAAGATCCATAAAAGGTATATGTTTGGCACCAACTTCAAAAAGTAATTTCGTGTTAATATTTCGTCGTTTAGTTGTAACTAAATAAGATAATAATTATTTTATACCTTTTAGTGTATTTTTATGTTTGTTGCACTTAATTTTTTGAAGTCGGTTTTTATTTTTTTCTTAAAAATTTTTATTTTTCTCTTTTTAGTGATGTTATTAATAGTGATTATATCATCAGAACTTGACCAAATTAATATGACACCATCCCTAAGACACCCCCTTTCGGATAAAAAAGAACCATCGAAATCGGTTCATAAACAAAGAGGTTAGGTCTAAACAAACCTAAACAAACCTAATAAAAAAGGTCTAATACCTATGAAAAAAAATCGAAAAAAAAATGGGACCAATCGGAAGCTAGACTGGACCCAATGCAAAAAAAATTTTCAAAATCGGTTGACAATTCGCGGAGATATGAGGTAACATAGGCACAAAAAAAAAAAAAAAAAAAAAATTCAATCGAATAGAGAACCTCCTCCTTTTTTGAAGTCGATTAAAAAATCAGTCGAATAGAGAACCTCCTCCTTTTTTGAAGTCGGTTAAAAATAATATTATACTTAAAAATTTAGTTTTTTGCTTAAATAACGAGTCACGTTAAATTTCAGAAAGGGATAGTAACTATGTGTTAAAAGCTTAAGCACTATTGCTATAAATAAAAAAAAAGTAAGGAGAATTAATGGGATATTTTAGCTACTAAATTAAATGAAGACTGAGTAGTGATTAGGTTTCGTAATCAATAGCTCAATGAAATATAAATTGGTGCATTCTCTATCATGTTAAATAGACAAAAGCTATTGCTAAGACCCTAGGCTTGGTGCTATTAAATTCCCCAAATGGTGAAATATTTAAGAAAAAGGATCGATTGGGGCTTTAATGATGAGGCTCCCTCGCACCGTGAATAATGCAGGGCCAAGGGGCCAACCAAGTCGAGGCTCGCCTGCCTGCTTCAACAGCCGAGATGCCTGTCTGCCTGCCTGCACGTGCCAGACTTGGAACAAACACCAAAACGACACAACCCTTTCGACAACCACTCGACAAATATTAGAAAACCAAATTATTACGGACTTTGTTACACGGTACGCCTAGTATTTTTTTTATTTATCTTACAAGCTTTCTTTTTTGGCATTTTTTAAACTCTGAAGAAGGGAGAAAGATTATCTGAAACGTTAAAAGAATTAATGACGTACCACTAGATTAGTTTTTTGGATTTGTACTTTTTCTTTATCCTTGTGCTACCTTTCTTTCCCTCAATTCTCAACCTAGTTCTCCCAGACTGTCTGCAAAAGATTTAATGTTTTGTATTTATATTTCAAAAAATATGATTGCTTAAAAGTTTATACATTTGAGCAGTTTTATTTGATAGTGGTATAAGTACAAAAAAAAAATATTTAGTAAATGAAGTTCTAGAATCTAGGGGATTTATTTTTTGATTTTTTTCTTTTTTTAATGCAATCGAATACAAGAAGAGGCGCACCAGGAAGATGCATCCCCTTTGGCCTCAAAAGACCCTTGCATACCGAAGAGAAGAGAAAATTTAACAATTGAAAGAGTGGAGGCGTAAGTGTTTGTGCACCCAATTTTTGAAGGTTTGAAAGTTATAAGTGTCGGGAAAATAAAGGTCAGATCACAGACCAGAGTATGAATCAAGGGCAGTCGTTAGGAAATGTTTTAGAAAAGAGCAAGAGCCCTAGATCAATATATTTTTCTCAGTTAAAGAAGAATATATTATATTGTGCAACTTATAAAGAAGTGAAAGTATTGACGTTCCCTTGTGGACCGGGACTAGAATAGGTCCACAGTATCCCCTGCTTGTCGTAGAAGGCGACTACAAGGGGTTGGACGTGTGGCAACAACCCCGGATCCCCGAGGTCTCCCGGAATTCCAGCATTCAACCAGTGCTAAATTTGATGACACCTCTGCTAGGATCCATTGTTATGTTGTTGAGCAGTGTTCTTCTTTGATAGTGATGATGAATTGATGGCCAATTATTATCTATCCAATCAAGATATAACTTTTGAATGTAAATAGCAAGAATATACAGGGTGGTGACTTGGCCGACGCAGCATAGCGATTACAATGTTAATTTATTTGCTCCCCTAATTATTTTAGAGTTAAAGTTCTTATAGGTTTTTTGTAGAGAAAAAAATACTGAATTCGAACATATTTTTGTTTTCAAATTTTGAATTTTCAGAACCGTAATAATCAACATTATAAATAATTGTATTTTTACAAAAATCACTGAGGCCATGGAATTATTAAAACAAACAAGGCATTTTCATTTGTTGTTTCTAAGTGACGTTTAATAGTGATGTCTTTAGTGATTATTTTAGACCATAATTAGAATACAAAAAACTGAGCAGAATTAAAATTATAAAAGATATTTACATCATATTTTGTCTAATTCATAATTTAAAAGTCCAAAAAAACGATTTTAAAAATGTAGATATTTATTTAAAAAATTTAAATTCAAAACTTTTATTGTTGTCGATTGCTTAAGTTTTATTGTTTAGTGGTAAATGGTGGTTTATTCGAACATTTGCTATGATTGTTATTTTTTGTTATAATTTTATGCATTTGTTAATTATGTTAAAAAACTAAATTCTGTTTACCTTACTAATTTTATTGTTTTATTTACGTTTAAAAATATTACTTATAATTTCGTTGATTATTCTTGTGAAAATTTAAAAGCTCGTTCTAAACTTCATCTACGTGAATCTACTATTTTTATTTATCAATGACGAATACAAAACTCAGCCCATTCAAATTTAACGAGTTTCTCATTATGGTAATCAATAAATTCTAATAAGAACTGATTTTAAAAAGTTCAAATATAACAAACGTCACTTAGAAACAACAAATGAAAATGCCTTGTTTGTTTTGATAATTCCATGGCCTCAGTGATTTTTGTAAAAATACAATTATTTATAATGTTGATTATTACGGTTCTGAAATTTCAAAATTTGAAAACAAAAATATGTTCGGATTCAGTATTTTTTTCTCTACAAAAAACCTATAAGAACTTTAACTCTAAAATAATTAGGGAGCAAATAAATGCACATTCAAAAATTAACATTGTAATCGCTATGCTGCGTCGGCCAAGTCACCACCCTGTATATGGTAATATATCTGAAGCATTTCACGACAAATCGGACGGTTTGAAAAATTTTAATTTTTGATTTCCTTCATTAGTACCCATTAAAAAACTCTTCTTAGTAAATTTTGAAATTGTTTTGATCCATAGGTTCAAAAGATATCGAATTTCGGTTTTTCGCTCATAACTTCTTCAAAAATGGTCCAAATTCAAAATTTTTTTTGAAATTTGTGTTGTCCACATACTTTTTAGAAAAAAATACTAAAAAATTATTTAAAGTGTTTTTATATGCGATTTTTGAGTTTGAAAATTTTAATCTTGTTTTTGAAACTGTATGTACTCTTCGATTTTTTTGATAATTTTTTTTTTAAACTTTCTATTCATTCTATAAATTTTAAGACCGGGTTGATAGTGGTCTTATGATAATTACTATTTTTTTTCGATTTTTGAAAATTTCGAAAAAATTTTATTCGCTATTAACCATTATTAAAACCACTTTTTGGTATTGAGTTCTCTTTTTTAGTTATTTTGAATTGATTTTTATCGTTAACAGGTGTTTAAAATAAATAATTAGTATTTTAGTTTGTTGAAAGAAAATCAAAATCAAAAATCGAATATCGAAAAAATAGTATATTTTTCTAAAAAGTAGGTAACTGTGTGTATGTGAAAAAATAAAAATTTCAAAACAAATTTTTGAATTTGGACCATTTTTGAAGAAATTATGAGCGAAAAACCGATATTCGATTTAACCGGTGATAAAAAAAATTTCAAAATTTACAAGAAAGAGTTTTTTGATGGGTACTAAAAAAATGTCAAAAAAATGAAGGGAATCAAAAATTTAAATTTTTCAAACCGTCCGATTTGGCGTGGAATGCCCCATCTGTAACAGTCGAAAATCCAAGATACAATGTATATCTCGTAATTCTGTACGACTGAATATCAAAACTCAATCAACCCCATTAGGAATAGCTGGGCTTTGTTTTTGGCGTACATGGGGCAAGTAACTCTTGACCAGTAACCACCCTTTTTATCTACCACCCACGCATGAACTCACTTTTTAATTTAGTCGTTATCATTTTACTCTCCAAGCGTTATCTGGTCCATAATTGGTGGAACACGTAGGAAACCTAAAAGCAGTTTACAATTTGTTTAAAATTAACTTAATAAATTATCGAAAAAGATATGATTCCCAGCAAACGAGTGGACTTGTTTGGTAAATAAAGAAATTGTCTTTTAATATATGAATTGAGATTATAATTAGATGATAAAAATTTATCAAATAATGAAACTAGATATTTAAAATTTGGGGCGTGGTTACCGATAGAGATGGAAAGTTTTGATTGTATTGATTTATAAACCCTGAAAAATGAAGGAAGATCTTCCGTAATGTCGGCTATAAAAGAGTAATATTGACATTTCAATAAATTATTTTATTTTAAATTTCTACTTTTCCTTATTCTAGGGCTGCCTCGCCAACAAATCTCCAATAATTTTTCGAGCCCGTCTTCATAAGAAAAATATTTTCATAAAGAGAAATCTACGAGGTTGTTATCTGCTTGATACAAATAAATATATATATATATATATGTATAATGACTATAAATATGTATATATAATAATTTGTCAGAGTCTATAGTTTTGAAGGTTTGACCTTCGTCAAAAGTCTTTTTGAATTATAAATATTTTTTATATTATTTCTCATGGGTTCAAATACACGTTTTGATTTTTTCGTTTTATGTATTATATACAGTAGGGTGGTCCTTATTTTGG
This sequence comes from Forficula auricularia, assembly GCA_024734495.1. Taxonomy (NCBI): domain Eukaryota; kingdom Metazoa; phylum Arthropoda; class Insecta; order Dermaptera; family Forficulidae; genus Forficula; species Forficula auricularia. The sequence goes on from JALMQS010000174.1 coordinate 222,204, forward strand.
ATATTTTCGAATATTTAAGCCGATGGTTCTAAATAAATAAATAAAAATATGCCCCAAGTTTCAAGTCTCTATCTCAATTTTAACCTAGTGCTACAGGGCGATTAAGTTTCCCATCTAAATAACATGGGGTTTTTGGCATTGAACGATCAATTTTTTATTCCGTCCAAAGTAACGGTTCAAAAAATTTTAAATTCTATAGATTTTATCCTTATAATAGTAGCTATCCTTAAAATTTTTTACAGATTTTTAGCTATTACACTTTTAGAGTTACATCTTGATAAAATACTGCTATATCTTAGTATTAGTAAGCTATAGACTCCAAAACTGTAATAGCTAAAAATCTGTAAAAATTCTGAAGGATAGCTGCACTATTATAAGGTTAAAGTTTACAAAATTTCAAATTTTTTTGAACCATTACTTTGGCCAGAATAAAAAATTGATCGTTCAATGCCAAAAACCCCATGTTATTCAGATGGGAGCTTAATTGCTGTGTAGCACTGTAGCACTAGGTTAAAATTGAGATAGAGAGCTTGAAACTAGGGGGATATTTTTTTTATTTATTTCGAACTATATGAGCCCCTGTCAGCACAAATAACCGAAAAATATCAAAATAAGGAGCACCCTAATATATATAGTATGTACATTATAATGACTATAAATATGTATATATAATAATTTATTTGTTAGAGCCTATAATTTCGAAGGTTTGACTTTCGTCAACAGTCTTTTGAATTATAAAAATATTTTTCTCTTATTTCTCTCACATACCCGTTTTGATGTTTTCGTTTTATGTATTATATACAGGTACATATTTATAGTCACTATATATATATATATGAATATATTTATTTGCATCAAGCAGAGGACAACCTCATTGATTGACAAAAAAGAAAATCTCTTCAATTAAAATACTTTTAATTTATTTTTTATATAATACAATAGTTTTTCAGTAACATCATAATATGTATTACACTCATCAGCCAAATAGGCATCGTTACCGAACTCAAATAATAATTAAAAAACTTATTAAGTAATTTTTGAACTTTAATTGTTTTGATCAGGTAAGAATTCTTAAGATAATGTTTCATAAATAACCCTGATCGATTGTAGTTAATGAACTGAAGTTTAGCCCACAAGGTTATATTAATAAGCTTCTCTTTTGTTGCGGATTTCAGTTTTTAGCTGAATTCGTTTGTTTACAAAAAGAAATAACAAAATATTGGTATAAAAGTGGCCGCTGAAACAGCTAAAACCTGACTTTGTCTAAGGGGTTGATGAAGACCAAATAGCTTCTTCAATAAGAAATCAAATTTGTTCGCTATATTTTTATTTTTGGAAATTTTCTAAACTAGTATATTTTATTAACTAGTATATATTTATATTTATGGAGATTCGTCTTCGTTTTTATTCATATAAGGAAAGAGTCTCCAAGTTCTTGGATAACTTCAAGTCTGACAGTCCTGTTGACAACATCAAGTGATGTATTTATAATAAAATGACTTATTTGCAAATTTCACCCTTAAATTGGATACTAATTGAACAAACGCATTCGGCAATTCGTTTATCCCTATGACATCTAGAGATTGGAACTCTCTTCTCCGACCGTCTTCTCAGGAACATATAGACTTCAATCTTTCAAGACCCATATCCACAGATACCTTCGACTCCTACCCAATCCCTAAATCTCTTCTTTTCTTCACGATACAAAGGTCTACCGCGGACTACAGAAGTTGTAATTTTTTGGTGCAACTTCTTCTTGTATCAATATCATTATAAAAAAATTATAAATCAATTTCTTTCGATACTTCACAGCTTTAGAATTTAGCCGTTAAACTAAAACTCGTTCCCGCTTTAGTAAACTTCATCAGAATCTATTTAAATTTTAGAATTTACTATTTTGCTACATATCAAACAAACCAAACAAAATCATCTTTTCTTTAAAAATCGTCAACGCTCTACTGGAAAACATACAGACAGAAAACCACTTGATCAAACAAGGAACACTTTTGGGATTTTTTTGGAATTTTCGAGCATTATGAAGAGTAGGGACTATTGTCGGTCTAAGAATGTAATGAATTACTTTTGGAATGACATTTTATGAATAACATTAGTCATACTTTTATTTCAATTCATAGCATTGCAAAAATTGAGAATTAAAGGAATGGGATTGTGACAGCGGATCGTGTAAGTGTCCGTTGCTGTTTTCCAATTTAGCAGAAATCCTATTCATAATGGAACTCTTTGGCTGTCTCATCCTCATGCAATCTCATGTTTCTATTATCTCTTTCAATATTCGTTTCATATATGTCGTCTTTTCCACTTATTGATCAAAGTCCAAATCAGAGAGGATCATCATATGGTCCTTCAATGTTGATTCTCTCTATTATTTAGACATTCTTCACAAAATACACATTTACACATTTGCTTTTATGAATATGACTAATTTTGATATGCATTATATAGAATAATAATTAGAAATGCTGAATTAAATGTATCACCTTTAGATTTCGAAAAACATTAAACAAACCAACCACAATATCGGCAAAGATATTATTCAACCAGGTGAATTTGGGGTCGATTAATGATATAACGAGTTATTGGTTTATTTTATTCCTCCCAATGTGCCATTTCTGTTGGTTGGTTTAACTTTTTAAAGTTTCTACTCCAGTTAAGTTTCCATTAAAAAATAGCAGATTTATTATTGTGGGACTAGCAGAAAACGTTCTTAATCGGTTATGTAGTGGTCTCTTTACAAATGCAGTCAACCAGCAGCGTGTTGCAGAATCTATATTTCTCCGTCTCTTCTAGACTAAATTCAATGTAAAAAATATAATTATGATCTTCAAATACCCGATTAGATGCAGGTAAATACGCTTTGTCGTAATGGCAAGCTGTTAGCATAACCTCATCCAATTGGCTATTTGAACTCATGATAAATAACAGATAAAATATATTATTTCTAATTAAAAGATTGATGATGAAGGCCAAACCTCAGAAACTTCAGTCTCTAACAAACAAATTATAAATATACATATTTAAATTTTTTATATACCTATATGTATGTGTTTATTTGCATCAAGCCGCAAAGACAACCTCATTGATTTCTCTTTTCGAACACTGATACTCTCGGTAAAACAAAATCTTTTCAATTAAACTAGGCTTGTCCAACCCGCGGCTCAAGATGGGTATCAATGATCCGACAAAATATCGGACACGTACAAACTTTATGAGATTGAAACTAAAAATTCAATATTTTTAACTTGATATTAATTTATGAGTAATGAACTGATTAATTTTTGAATTTAACACGTTATTTTGCAATAATATATTCATAAAGTGGTTATTAAATAATTTTATTTATTCAAGCATCTATTTTCAAGTGTGAAGCACACAAAGAATGAAGCTAGATTCAAAATATTTGATGAGCATTTTGAGAATTCACTGAGAATACCTTTGAGCCAAATATCGACGGATTAATGTCTCAAAAACAATGAGAAACCTCTCACTATAATTTTATGTTGCTGATTTGTCTCTTACTTTTATAATAAAAAATCGGTTGTCTGTAAAGTCGGTTTACTGACGATAGTTGAACGTGACAACGTCATAAGAAAATACTGATGGAATGGTATTTTCTTATGACGTTGTCACGTTCAACTATCGTCAGTAAACCGACTTTACAGACAACCGATTTTTTTCATAAAATTCTTCGTTCAGAAAATCATTTTAAATTTACAAAATACTTGAATAAAATTTATTGTTTAAATTTCTACTCGATTGTTAAAATTTAATTTTTGATTTTATTATTTTATAATAATAAATTTTGTATTGACATTATTTCTTTCAGCAAGTAAACTAAATAAAAGTTGTTGTTCAATTAGTTACTTAATTATTTTTGCAAATTTAATAGTAATTTGTCGTAAAAAAGTAATAATTTTGAATAATTTATTATAAAAATAAACTGTGATTAAATTATTGTTCATAAATCTTAAATTTAAAATTTAAAATTTGGAAACATCATTAAAATTTTTGTAACTGTAGCTTTTAAAAAGCCCGCCTCAATCTTTGTCGCTCGTTCCGCGCTCTCGCTTGCACTTCAAGCCTTAAATGGAACGCCTGAGAGCGAGGTAACGCCGCATAAGTCATGTTTTTTCGTGCGTGCAGCCGGCTCCATCGAATTATAAGACGTTGTCACGTCAAAAAATTTATAAAGTAACAATGCATAATTTCTTAAGTAAATTAAGGAGGTCTTTTCGCCCGCAATTTTAAATAAAAAATATTAGGTTATATCTATTACTTAATTTTTTATAATAGTTTAAGTCTCTATCTATGCTTTGGTGAAGTTTCAATCACACATTAGCGAGCAAATTTTTTAAAATAATTTTTTTTTAAATGTAAACAATTTCGCAGAGTCTTTTTTGTTAAGGGAGAATGGTGTAGGTTCTTGGTGAAACATATTATATAAAGTAAAGGAATTTTTTTTTTTGGGCTTATACCCCGAAATATAAATTGAGTCGTGCTAAACAAGCATCTGATCTTTTATTTATGTGAAACCTATCTAGTATTTTATATTTAAAAATTTTTACTTTCTTTACTTTATTCTCAGAGTCTTATGGAAAATTAAGATCTTGACACTTTCTCTTGAATTATACTACTATTAGTTGAATTGAAAAAGTTAGAAAAAAAACTAAAAATTAGCTTTTTGAAACATGCCTGTTTCTTTTTTTGTAATAAAATATATCATTAACACATTACAAGCGGGTGCGGGTATTAGTACCAGTTTCACGGACTGCTCTCTAACAGCGGGGCGGGTACTAGTACCCGTCGAAAGAGGACTTACGTTAAATGCGGAATAAGGTACTAATACCTGTTACTTAATGAATTTAAACATATTTAAAATGAAATAAAAAAAAGCAATTATTTGTTTTAAAATATAATCATTAATAATCATTAAACTTTTGATATAGTAATATGAATAAGTATAGTTGGAAGTAATCTATATATATAAAATTAAGGTTTTGTCTGTACATTGCTCCAAATCACGCCAAATTTTGGTTGCACGCGTTTCAAGCAAAGTTATGAACGAAAACACCCTCAACAAAATTCCTGTCTGCCTGTCGGTCTGTATGTATGTATGTCTTTTTCCGTCGTTTCCAAAAAGTTGCTCACGATTCACGTAAAAACGACTGATGGGATTATTATGAAATTTCATATTTACATCAGATGTATTCTAACTTACGTTTTTAGCTATATAACGTTTTGATATTTTGACCCCAAAAGGGGGTTTGGGGGGGCGCACGAATGAAAATTATCAAATAACTCCTAAACTATTAACTCTACGGCAAATTTTAAAATGAGCAAAGTTGTAGGGGATGTGATTTCTGACAACTTTTGTTTAAAAAAACTCCCCCAAAAAACCACCCAAAAAAAGGAGGGGGGGTCAAAATATGAAAATTGTTGCTTTTGGACCAAACTCAACCAAATTTTGTATACATAATCTGTGGGTCACTAGAAGGCTAGAAATGTAAAAACTGAGTGCGGGGGTGGAATGGAGGTGGGGTGAGGAGTGAGGCGGAGTAGGGTGGAGCCCAGGGGGGTGGAGCCCAGGGGCATAGTGGGGGTGGGGTCCAGGGGGCTAGGCGGGGGTGTGGTGCGCACGGTTGGAGGGCACGGGGTTGATGGGGTGCTGGATCCGAGGTGGGTGGGGTGCGGGTTGTGGTGTGGGGGTGGGGGTTGGGCATCGTGCGGGGGTGCTGGGTGGGTTTCGGGGGTGTGGTGGGTGGGAGTGGGGGGTGGAGGTGGGGTTCGAGGGCTGGGGGTCCAGAGGGCGTGTCCCCTGGCTAGCAAGAGGGCCGTCGAAGGCGGGCCTTGCAGCTAGTAAAATATAAAGTTTTAAATAAATCGAACCATTAGTTTTGTTTTTTATTGCTTTAATTTCAAATGCTCCAAATTTGGGTATATTGAAAATTTGCCCGCTACACATCCTAGTCACGGCTGTTAGGCAACCCGCTCAAAATGTGTTAACCGTCGAATTGACTGAGATATTTACTTTAAAAAATCACATAAATGCTATGTTTGGATGTAAACATAAACAGTATTAATACAACGAATTGCGAAATCATACAAGAGGTATTATCAGCTGAATTAAATAAATCATACTAACTTTTGTATATAATTTTTTTTTATAATTAATCGAATGTTTTCTACATTTGATTCAATCGCAAATCAAATGTAGGGAATTTTTGTCAAATATTGAGTGAAAATAATATTTGAACTTATATATTTCTAACTTGAAATAATGGTCTTAAATAAATTTTTATAATTTTTCTAATTAATATAACAAAGAATAATTGCTATATCAATGAGAATTGTTTTTGATCGCGCTTATTTGAAAAATATATTTATCGCGAGACTACTGCGGATTACGCTATTGAAGTCTGTGGAGTCTTAAGTCTGGACCAAGAGAGAAAAAAGATGTGATCCACTTAGCTACATTCCAACGTCATTTCGCGTATAGCCCGCTAGACATTCGGACGGATCACCAAGTGAATTTGAAATCTCAGATGTTATATATTTATTATTAAATCTCCCAGTCTAGAGCGCTCGGTCTATTAGCATGTATGTTAGATGCTTGCCATAAATTAACCGAATGTTTTCTACATATGATTCAATCAAATGTAGAGAATTTTGTCAAATATTGATTGAAAATAATATTTGAACACAATTCTCATTGATATAGCACATTATTGCTTTGTTACATTAATTAGAAAAATTATAAAAATTTATTTTTTATAATTGTTTTTATTTCAAACATTTACGGCTTTCATACTATTTATTTTTTAATTCTATTTTTTCTCATTTGTATTTTAACTTGTTTTGTTAAATATTAGATACTACACTTCTTTTGACTCAACTGGAGCGAAAGGAACTCATTAAAGTAGCGTTAGTTTATTTTATGTGTGGCCCAAACAGCTCATATTCTTCCAATGTGGCCTAGGAAGTTAAAAGGTTGTACATCCCTGAGTTAAAATGTACAATTATTAATTTTACAAACTAGAATAATCCTTTACTTGAGCAATAAATTCGAGAACCTTCTCCCCCACTGCTTTTTTGACCTTTGCAAATCAATCAAGCTTAAATGAACTGCGGATGGAAATGCGATTATTCTCAGTAGAGAATTGCTAATATTAATGCTTTAAAATCCATTTTAAGTGAAGTGACTATTTCTTTTTGACTTTCCTTAAGAATTGTACTTTAGGCTCATTAAAAAAATAAATAAATAAATGGAACAGCGAGTCATGAATAAAGATACATGCAATGAATTTCTTCCTCGCTAGATTTCTATTTAAGGTGGAAATCCGTGTCTCCTTTTCATTGAAACGATTTTGTCATAAAATGAAGCCGAGTCGCAAATTACAAGTCAAGGGAGGTTGAAATCTTTTTTTCGATTATCTTTCAAAACATCCGTTGCCACCTTAGCACTTGACCTCTGCAGATTTAACAGCAACCGCTCCTCTCCGATTTTGTAATCTCTAATAAGAAACCAAAACAACGCTTGGATTTTCGGTGGCTGATTTGTTTGGTACAGTGGGTCTCCACTCAGGATTATCGAATTGAAAATAAATTGGCTTTTTCCAGGAGCGGATGTTCCAACTTCTCGCCCTGAGTCCTGATCACGTGTCTTTTCAATGGAAATTACGAGTGAATTACTTTGTAAAAACAATAGTACCTCGTTCATTTTCCTTGAATAATCTTTAAGGTAGTTGTATCGCGACAATACTAGCAAAAGGTTAATGCTTGAGTATATAGTACAGACAATAAGGTTCGCCAATTCAGCAGCCCAAAACTTTTTGCTGTTTATGTACTTCAACTAGCCAATCCTGTGCTCGTTTGACAAATCTGACAACACTGTCCGAGCTTGTATATATTTTATCATAGAAATGTCTATAAAGTACATTATAAAGGGAGATTTTAAAAGAAAAAGTTTTTTATAAGCGATAGAAAGTTGTTGCAGCAATGAGTGAAGCAAAAAAAAATTAGGTTAAATAAAGGCGTTGTTGCCAGCTTGTTTGTAGTGTAAATTTTTCATTATTTATTAATTATTATCTCAGAAACTGTGTTGTAAATATGAATTAAAATTTTCTTAAAAAATGTATTAGTTATAGTTTAATGTTGGTTTAGTTTTTTATAACAATGGTAAGAAGAGTTTCTTAATTATAATTATATATGAATGTAAACTTTCCGATATCCCGTATAGTGCAATGTATAAGAGTCTGAAAAACTCTATCTCTGGAATTTAATATCTCCGGAACTAAATTGTTCATGAATTTCGTTTTGCCACCAATCGATGCAGAAGTATTTTAAATATTAATCTGTCAAATTTCAAAAAAATCCTAAGAAAATGCATTTGGTGATACAACTACCTTAAAAAATATAGCGTGACATAAAAATATCAAATGATTTCACCATAAGCCTGGCCTTCCCAAATATTTATTTTATTTTATTTACACAACAAACATTAAATGTAATATTTTTTTTTGAATTATCATTATTTTTTATAGAAATTTCCATGATAAAGGGAGAAATTATCGCGAAATGTTTGGGATTTGCATAAACGTTTGAAGATTGTTTTTTAAAAGATTTGTATTTATTTATACATAAAAAATATTCAATAACCTTTTTCAATATAATATATTAAATTAGTAGAAATAGAGGTCACTAGGATTATTTTATCCATAATACAGTTTTTCTTTATTGTCTAATTTACTAGGAAAAAAATATGAACCTTAGAAAATCTCGACATATATTTTTGTAGTTATACTTCTTTCGGCGCGTTATGGAAAAATGGTTAAGAATAAATTTTTACAATGCGCCCCCACATCGACATCCAGCTTTCCTTATGATTCTAGAGAGCACTAGTGTCGTTTACAAACATATTTATTTAATAAATAGTTTATTCTAATTGTTTTTGGTATATTAATTCATTCTGTATACAGATATATAGAAAATTAATTAATTTTATACACTTTTTAATGTTAAAACATTGAATGTTGAGTGTTTATTATAATTATTAAATTTAATATATTATTCATAATTGTATAGCTAATTAAATGGTTTTATTGAATACATAAAATATTGAATATCAAATTCTGTATGAAATTATTATTATTTAAAAACTTTAAATTAATCAAAATAAATCTATAAATACTTCAAAAAATATATGTCGAGATTTTCTATAGAAAAAATAGATTTTTTTTATTTTTTAATTAAATTAGAGAATAAAGAAAAAACTGTATTATAGATAAAATAATCTACCGGGATTCGAGCCTAGGACCTCTACTCTAGACATCAATGAGCTACAGATCCTAGATTAGATTGAATATACTAGTATAGTTTAATAATAGTGAGGTCACTTTTCAACTTGTGAAAAATGAATAAAAAAAGAATTCAAAATAATGACATTTTCTATCTTCATATAACATCAGGCATGTATTTTAATCTGGGATCTATAGCTCGGTAATCTATAGCAGGGATTCTTAAACTGTGGGTCGAGACCCCATTCAGGGCCGCGAAACTGAATTTTTGATGTAGCGAAACATAGGGCAACAATGACTTCTCAGTCAAAATGGGGTCGCCAATCAAATAAACTGCAACGGATCGTTTCTAAACTTTATCCAAATTCATTTGAAATATTAATATGTTTATTCCTTTATTATTAATCAGATATCAGTTGCTATTTGCAGGCCATGTTGACCGCACTTTCTGGAAAAATCGCACTTTTTGACCTCTCGACGAGACCCCATGTAATTTTCGGCAAAACCGCCACTTCCTAAAATTAAATCTAATTGAATATTACAATTTGTGACTTTAATTGACTCTATGGGTCGTAGTTTTTACCTGAGGCCCTTTGAAGTAGCGCTTGCCGCGAGACGATTACAATACTTTCCCCATGCTTCGCATTGGATAAAGTAAGAAGTTTAAGAAACCCTGATCAAGAGCGATGCACAGGGTCCCGGGTTCGTATCCAGGTACCTACATCCTTTTGTCTAAATATAATGATTTCTTTATTCTCTAATTTAATTCAATTTGTCTTTGGACTTGATAATACCTTCTCATACTAATATAGATATTATTTTAATTCTGATATAAGGTTGGAAAACTCTAAATACATCGCCATTGCAGATAATTTTTATTAATCGTCGAAAAAGAATTTTTCTCAATAAATAATAAAATAAAAACTAAGATCAATTAAACTTGGCAAGAATATTACAACAAATCCAATAGTCAGAAAAATGAACAAATAAATAAATAAAATTATTCATGACATCATATGAAAGGGAAGAAAAAATAAGTAAATTGACGGACAACATTATTATTAGTCTACTGCGTACGGAAATCCCCTACTGCCTAGAAATCCTCCGTGGCTCCGACTTGTCTGGTCTGGTTAGCTGTCCCGAAAACGACAACATATTAATAATAAAAATTGCCGATACCCTTCCACACGCACTTTTAGAGAGAGAGAGAGGGTCGATCGTTTTTGCCCTAACAAAATAAAAATAATAATGTGACTAGTACCCACACAATCAACTAGATCAAATACTAGCTTAAACAAGAGTTGTCTATTGAAAAAAGTTTTAAAATTGTTCAATTCCGCTGGGAGCTCAGGTCTCAGAGTCAAGCTACACCATTAGTCAAATTGACTACATCCCTCAACAAGTGTACATAGGTATAAATTATATTAATATAGATACATAACCCCTTGTACGCAAATTCAACTCGTACTTGTAGATTAAGTTTACTCCTGTCTAATTACGGTAATTCAACCCTTGGAGTGTTCCGTGAAATCGAGACAATACGTCGCCTTATTAAGAAATCTGCCTATCTCCACTTTTTGAGAAAATGAGATTCTTCTGCAATTTATTAGAATAACATCTAAGACTTGCGGCTGTCCAGCCCGTGGCCCGCGGGCCGCATGCGGCCAACATTACAATGAGCACGTGAGTTCAACATATAATCATAAACTTCCATAAAACGTTGAGATTTCGTTGTAGAGATTCCCTTTTTAGAAATATGAATGTACATTTAATTTGTGCAATAGATAAAGCTTTTTCAAGAATAAAATTCACTAAAAGCAAAAGTATAAACTCAACTATATAAAGATAAAAAAACATCTTCTTCTCATATTTTTCATTTTTCTAAAATATTTATTATTTCAGTAATTTATATGCTACGAGACTAACCAAGTTTATAGTTATCATTCTAGTACAAGGATACAAGGAATTGGGGTTTTCTAGAACAATCACAATTAATTGATAATTTCTCTCCTGAACTAAAACTTGTCAGGACTTGTCTTTTAGATCTTTGCACGTTCTTACATGTCAATAGATAATGGATAGTCAGGGATTATTATATCCGTGACCCTTTTAAAAAATAAATTATCATTCCTCATATCCTTCTTTAATCCCATTCGATTTAAACCAGGGCTGTCCAACCCGTGGCCCAATATAAAGTCATAAAATTCCTTAAAACATTGAGATTTATATGTAGATACTGGAAAACACACAACAATTTGGCCTGATAATTTTTTTCTCTAAAATAAGAAATCTGAAAATCTACTGTGAAGTTTTCGAAAAATAAAAGTGCTAATTTTAAATTTTGAATCTGGAACTAGATTTCAAGATTTCCGAAAAAATAATCATCATTTTGGTCTATTTTCGACTCCATTTTCATTAGAAATAAATTTTCTACTTGCAAACTTTCTGATTGAATGTTCTAGAACAACAATTAGATACCGATCTGAAAGAAAAATTGAATATTGTCTCTTTATTAGAATTTTATATTAATTATCTAGCCAGGAAAAAATATAAACAAATACTAATACATAATATCACTTTTTGTAAGTATGTAGGTATGTATTTACATATACGAGAAGCTATTTTCAAGTATAAAATTTACGAAAAGTAAAATTAGAAGCTCACTATGAGCTAAAAAAATAATAAAGTTCTTATTTCTACATTATTAACTATCTTTTTTGAATAACAAATATCAATAGAATTATAATATTTTATCCGCGGTCCGAGACAATATTTTTTCTTCAAATGTGGCCCGTGTAAGCCAAAAGGTTGGACACCCCTGATCTAAGACATTCTTGGATAAATTTACCTATGTTTTAATTATACCGGTTTGTTTTAAAACGTACCATAGAAATACGCCTATATCCGTCTTGACAAATTATGTAAATAAATAGTTTTTCTGTCCTATCTCTGTAAAATTTTCCAAATTGAAGATAGCTAGTTTTCTTAATAAGGGGTCGAATATCTGATTGACATCTGACAATCGATGCCTGCGTTTGAACTCGAGCTACCTGATCCGAGTACGAACGCTAAATATCGACCAAATTCTCATCTAGAAGCTCAAATTGCCTAGAGAAGCAGACTTCAAAGAAAATCACTAGAGCTTGTCATCTAGAGAATCTAAACTATTATTTAGGTATATTTTTATTAGATATCAGTAGTGCCGGATTCTTATGTAATCGCATATTTTTTTTCCTAACATAGACCACCAAAAGAGATTCCATTATTTATCCAAATCATAGCTCCCAGATACAATGGTTTAAATTTTTATACTGCATAATTGAGGAATATTTTACAATCAAAGTACTGATGCTACAAATATCTTCCTATCACCTTTGTAAATATATAAACCTCTTTTTTGAGATATAAGAACTTGTTAAGCGATAAACGCTATTGTTTTACGAAACTAACTTTGAATTATTTAGTTATTGAAAGTGAGTAAATTAATTATTATACCATATATATTTATCTAGATTAATTTGTAACAACGCTAAGAGAAATTTCTCTAAAAAAGAGAGGGTGATGTTTCATCTATCAATGCACAGCCTAAACCGCTTGACCTAGAAAGATGAAATTTGGAGTGTATATTCTTTCAACGATTTATGGGTGTGCTAAGAAGGGATTTTTTGAAATTCGAACCCTAAAGGGGGAAAGGGCCCCAAAATGTGTTTTCAGTTTTTCAAGATCTCTTAAACCAGAAAAGATATCGATAGGGGTTTAGTTTAGAAAGGTGGAGCATTGAAATACAAAAAAAGCTGACGTGTTCTGATGTGGCCATCCACTTGACTTTACCATACAACCTGGCCCCCTCTCATTATATATATTTAATATTTTATAAAATTATTTATAATCATGTAGGGGAGGGTTAGTTTTTGCATTTTTAGATTATTGTGGGCCCACTGATTATGTATACAAAATTTGGTTGAGTTTGGTACAAGAGCCTAGATGTTCATTTTTTGACCCCCCCCCCCCTGGCGGTTATTTTTGCATTTTTAGACTTTTGGGGTCCCACTGATTATATATACAAAATTTGTTTGATTTGGTAAATGACCAAGATTTTGATTTTTTGACCCTACACCCCCCCCCCCTTTAGGCGGTTAGTTTTTGCATTTTTAGACTTCTGGAGTCCCACTGATTGTGTATACAAAATTTGGTTGAGTTTGCTCAAATGGGCTACATTTTTAATTTTTAACCCCCCTCCACCCCCCTTAATTTTGGGTCGATATGCACCAAAATCTAATCAACTCTTAATCTCAATGGACCAAAACTAAGTGTGAAATTTCGTTTTGATTTTTAGACTAGTTTTTGAGCTAGCTCGTCCACAAAAATTTGGTAACGCACAGACTAACAACTAGCGGACAACCAGACAGACTAACTAACAGACATTTTGACAAAACTATTATTATCTCGAAAAATATAATTTTTTCGATGTTCACTTATTAGGGCTTTTTTGTACACCGAAATGCCATGGTTTCCGCTCAATTTTTTTAATCAAAATAGTTTCAGCCGATTTTGAGATATTTTGAAAAAAAGAAGGAAAAAACACCACTTTTTTCATGCACGATTACAATACATGACCATACCCTGTATGGTAAAGTAAAAACATATTTGAGTATTTTGCTCTATTTGTCCCCGAAAGGGAGATATAGTCATTTTGGGGTAAATTTTTGAAATTTTTAAAGTGCACAATCTCTTCGAGTTTTCAAGTTTTAGCATTCAAATTTGGTACATAGGTTTAGAAATGCTAAATTTCGGGAAGGTTTATTTATTTTTTTGAAATTTGACCCCTGAACTGAAAAATGGGGGATTTTTGATTTTGTGGTCTAAAACACAAAAGGCTTCGTATCTTTCTTGCCCTTTGGAGCAAACTTAACCAAATTTTGTATACATAATCTGCGGGGCTCTAGGAATCTAGAAATGTAAAAACTGGATGTGGTGCGGGGGCCCGGGGTGGGGGTGGGAAGGGTGCCTAAGTGAGGTGCAGGGTGGGTGCGGAGGGGAATGGGGATAGCGGAGCCGAATGTAAAGATTTAAGCATCTATTTTGAGTTTCTTTTTTTGAAAAAGATGGAATTTTTCAAATATCAACCCAGGACAATAATATTAAGAAACGAATTTACTTTATTTAGAGAAGAATCAAAGATTTTAGTAGAAAATATTTTTACATTGGATATCAGAAATATCATATCAGGAATCGTCCCCTCAGGAATCGAACCCAAGCGCTTACTAGCAAACCCTTTTAAGACAAATCTCTCTCCGATATGCAACATATATAAGAATTATATGCCCTCTGATAGGCAATATAAAAATAGTTTCTACTACCCAGACAGAAGAGAATATTGCAGCAATATTAAACCTTGCAGGGAGATTGCAAGAACATTGCAGCAATATTCGTATGTCCGCCTCTTTTCCATTGCAGCAACATTGCCAATGTTGCAGGAACATTGCAGCAATTTTGCTACTTCAATGTTGCCAATATTCCAGTCTGCCTGTTTAAAATCTTTGATTCTCCCCTAAATAATGTAAATTCGTTTCTTAATACATATATCGAGTGAGTTTTTTATCTTGAGACAGTCTTATAACTCAAAAACAGTACGAAAAAAAGTTTATTTATATCAGAGGGGAAATTAAACTACGCTATTGTTTGTCAACCTAGAACAAGCTTTCATGGGTATTTTGAGGTCAACTTCCGTTTTTTAAATAGAAACCTATATGTTTCTATACATATTCTTAATCTACAAAAAAAATTGAACAACTTTTATAAAAACTTTTTTTATTTGACATCAAATAATAAAAAATATTAAATCAATTAGATCTCAAAAAAATTCTAATAATTATTTTTAACAATTATTCAACTTAATTATCAAATAATAACGATCAAATATTTAATTATTAAATAAATAATTTAATTATAATTAATAATTTAATAATTTTCGACACTGTTCTGTGTCATTCCAGAGTGTATCACAAGTCTTCTGGTTGAATTCCAGTTCCAATTTCGTTATTTTGGCCATTTTAAGTTTCTTCATAGCCTTTACATTTCCTGTTTTTTTGTTTTTTTAACAAATTTACAACACGATGAAATGAAGCTTGTGAGGGTGTATTCCTATCAGGAAAACGCTCGGCATCTATTTCAATGGCATCCCCATAACACTTCTTCTACATTCACCATAAATTAAGACCATTTTAAGTCTGCCTTCAACAAAAAAATGCTCCATTTTTATTATAGTAATACAATATATACTACCTATCTACTGGATTGACACGAGAAATAAACTTTTTTAAACTCAAGACTTTTAACTAGTTCTATTAAGTAGAAAATAATCTCTTAAATCGGTGTATAATGAAGTTTTAAGATCATTATAAACACTTATTTTTATTGTTGTGACTTTTCGATTCAATAAATATTTATTTAATAATTAAATATTTAATCATTATTATTTGATAATTAAGTTGAATAATTGTTAAAATAATTATTAAGATTTTTTTGAGATCTAATTGATTTAATATTTTTTATTATATGTCATATAAAAAAATAGTTCTAATAAAAGTTATTCAGTTTTTTTTGTCGATTCAGAATATGTACAGAAACATATAGGTTTCCATTTAAAAAACAAAAGTTGGCCTCGAAATACCCTTGAAAGCTTGTTCAAAGTAGACAAACTATTGCGTAGTTTAGTTTCCCCCTCCATATAAATAAACTTTCATTTGAATCTTTTTTCCATATAATGCACAGTTTTTGAGTTATAAGACTGTCCAAGATAAAAAACTCACCCGGTATAAATATATAATTTGATATATTATATGTGTGTGTGTGTTTATTTGCATCAAGCAGAGGACAACCTCTTTGTTTCTCTTTATAATACAATAAGTTTATATAAAGAGAGATCGATGAACAAATTTTACATTAATCAATAAACATTAAATTCAACAATGATAATAATAATGCATATTATTTTAGATCAATTGTTAAATTGTCCTTGACCTATCTATCTACACTGTGGTGCAAAAAAAGTGGAACACTTAGAAAAATTTAGTTTTTTCAAATAATTTTCAGAAAAAAACATATTTTATTTAAACTTTTAATACATTCTGTGATTGTACAAATATTTTTAGAGTGAAAGCACCTTTGGTGAGCCTCTTGCTAGCCAAGAGGGCTTCGCCCCCTGGACCCCCGTAACTTGAACACTCCCTCTCCTCCATCTCCAACCACTCCCCATCCCACCGACCCTCTCCCAAACCCCAGAACTTTTGGCCCACCTCTGATTACGCTCCACCCTGGTAAACCTACCCCCTGGACTCCCTAGACCTGGACCCCGCACGCCCTGAACCCCCACCTTTCCCCTGGACCCAACACCCTCTCTTGCCCCCCCCCCCCCTCAACCCATGGGGGGACATAGAAACATAGGTACATACAGAGACACAGAATGCCTTTTAGTAGTATGTGATATAGGTACAGAAACAGAGAGAAATGTCCTTTAGTACCCCTGGACCCCCACATCCCTGACTCCCCACGCTCTGAACCCCAACCCCCCACCCCCAGGGGGACGGACAAACATAGGTACAAATGCCCTTTAGTTATGTGATGATATAGGTACAGACACAGGCTCTTTAGTAGCCCCTGGACCCCACCTCCCAACCCCCACCCCTGGGGGGACGGACATAGGTAGGTAGATACATGGGTAGTTACAGAGTCAGGCACAAATGACCTTTAGTAGTATGTGATTTATGAAAATAATATAAAACTAAGAGAACACATTTCGGTCAAAATTTGAAAAAAATAAATAAATTTTTCATGGCGAAACACAACGGTAAAAAAAAGAGGCACTTGATAGGTTTCGCACACAGGGTCGCCGCGGCCATGGGTACAAGCTCGACAAGTCAACCTAAGTGTTTGGATTAGCAGAAGATGTCACCGGGAATTAGGGTTCATGTCAACGAGACCTGCGACAGGTCCTCTTTTGAAACCCAATCAATCGAAGTGTTCCACTTTTTTGCACCACAGTGTACCTATATTTCTAATAATTAGTGGGTGAATGGGTCATGCCTTTTATTAAAACTAAATACCTGTGGGTTTATTAATATATAATTGATTGCTCTGCGTTTTTTCTTCTCTTGACATAACGGGCATTTAATTTTATAGCATGTAAATCCTTCTTCAAAATCAATTTTATTTTCTTTAAAAAATTTTGTCAATTCTTTCGGCGATGGCTTAAAATTTTCTTCATAAGTTAGAGTATGAAAAAATGAATTGGAAGTATAATATACAGCAGGTTTAAAAAATAATAATCTTGAAGAGTGTATATTCTTTTTATATAAACATTTCGTATTTCTTGATTTTAATAAAATTGATGTTCTGTTAAAATTGTTATCTGAAAAAAATATAGGAAATTGAGAGAGAAAGTTTATTTTTGCCGAGAGTAGCAGAATTTTTATAAATTAAAGGAGACAATAAAAGAGTGTGTCTTTTGCTGGAATAATAAATTTTTAACGGTATATTTCATCGCATCGATAATAAGTATTAATTAAAACAGGAATAGCAGGGAATTGGACAATAAATTAAAAACGGTTTTTTTTTTAATTAAACATGTTTCGTAGCATAGTGGAATGTTGTCTTTTAACAAAGAGTGATAAAATGAGCCTGAGGAAGTCAAAATAAATCGACGAAACGTCTGGCTCATTTAATAAAAAAACTCCGTTTTCTTATTTATTGTCCAATTCCCTGCTATTCCTGTTTTAATTAATTATTAAATTTATTTATAACGAGACTATAGTTTCGAGGACTTTGCCCTCTTCGTCGTTCTATTACAAAAGATTTGTGATCATCATCAATCAATCATGATCAAACAGCCTCCCTAGTCCGTTGTTGGATATAGGCCTCCCTTAGACTTTTCCATTCCTCTGGGTCTTGAGCCTTATTCATCCAGTTTTGAGCCACTCTGAAGTCATCCGTCCACCTGGTTGGGGGGCGACCCCTATTTCGATAGGTTTCCATTCCAATATTTTCTTCGTCCATCTATTGTCAATGTTCTTGCGAGATGGCCCGGCCAGTTCCATTTCAAGGCCGCTATACGTTCTATTGCATCTGCAATTCCCGACCTTTTGTTTGACACCCTGTCTCTTAGGGCCGGTTGTATGTCGCAAAGCAAATGCTTTTTACTTTGCGACATACAACCGGCCCTAAATGTTAATCCTAACATTGACCTTTGAACTACGCTGATTTTATGAATGGACTTCTTTGTTAAGGTCAAGTTTCTGCACCATAGGCCAGAACAGGCAGTACACAACTATCGAAGACATTTCTTTTTAAGCAAATTGGAATATCCGAACAAAGAAGGTGCCGCAGTTTTCCAAAGACCGCCCATTTGAGTCCTATTCTTCTGGAGATCTCGCAAGTTTGGTTATCCCTACCAATTCGAATTTCATGACCCAGATATTTATAGGAAACTTACTATTGATCCTGAGGGCAAAAGGACGAGATGCCTCGCTGAGTTTCTGCAACATCCTTCCGGCAGAGCCAAAACAATCTGCAACCAGGACAATATCATCCTTAGGTGACTCAATTTCTCGCCGTCTATGTTTATGCCCAGATCGTCAATTCTCTTAAACATATATATCTGGGGTATTTATTTAACAAAGTATACAAACATAGGACCTTAGGTCCCACCTAGTGTTTATACATAATTTAGCAACAATATTTTACAAATTTGGCAAAAGAGTTCACCAATACACACATTTTATGGAGGAAGAAGAGAAAAAAGTAGAGAAAGATTAGAAGACATAAAGGAAATAAGAGTAAGGCGTATCAGTTATTGGGTGGGATCCATAAAGAACGAAGACCTGAGACCACCAAGAGTCGGGTTTGCATGGAAGTTCATTCCAAAGCCTTGCACCCGCCAATTTGAAGGAATGAAACAAGTGTAGTACATATTTAGTTTTATAGTGCTCCTGCACTAGCGTTGTCTTCCTGGTGGAGCGACCGACGACAAATAGATTTTCTAAGTAAGACGGGCAAATGAATTTTTCAGAATTTAATAGCTTATAAATAATCACACAACACCGTCAACCGTAAAATTTAGAAAGATCTGTGTTTAAGATGAGTTTTTTATCCTGGTCCGAAAGATGGATGGCTACGTGGTTTTAGATTTAAGACATAGCGGGTGGATGAATTCAAAGTTATTTCTAGTCTTTTGCCCGATTTACTGTCGAGGGAATTCGAAAAGATTATGTCGCAGTACTGGAAAAGGGGTGCTAATAAACTCTTGCTTAAATTAAGGCGAAGATTATATGGCGTTTAATATGAGAGTCGCTTCAGTGAGTGAAGGGCCCCATAAACACTACGGCATATATTATTGATTTGACTTTCCAAGATAAATTGCACGAAAAAGTCAAGTATCCTCCTGAAGTCGTAAGACAAAAGCGCTTCCGTTTTCAGATATACTTTTTATTAATAGTATGTGTCTATGGTCGGTTCTACATTCAACAAGAGCTTAAAATATCAAGAATTGTGATAGTCTCGTTATTAAATAAATTAAAAAAATGTATTATTCCAGCAGAAGACACTTGTTTGTCTCCTTTAATAAATAGTAATAAGGTTATAATATTATTAGAAATAGATTTGTCATTTAAATATCTTACAAATTAATCTGGAAGTTATAAATGGAATAAAAGACATTATTAAAAAATTGAAAATATATCATTTTTTTTTTAAATTACGAATGACTTAGAAAAACAATTCGAATTTAAGATTATCTAGAATAAATTTTAAAAAGCACATGGCCAAGTGAAAATTTGATAAAAATAAAATCCCTAAATAAGTAACTAAAGGGACCAGTTTAAAAAATGTAAATTTAGAAATTTTATTTTAACTTTAAAATTCAAGATATTATATATTAATTATATAAAAACAATTATTGTTAATAATTATCCATTTGAATTAGCTTTTAAAATTATAGTGAATTTACTCTTGAGATAACCGGCTCTCTGGTTTAAATGTCAATGACCCAATCTGTCATGTATTTTATTTGTATTGTTTGTTAAACACGTTTCACTAATTCACTATATTATTAATAATGTGTTCGAATAATTTTAATTATTTAAAACTTCAACAAGATTTTTTTTCATTTCGTTCTGTCAAAACAATAATATGGAGGGTTAGTTTAAATAAAAATTATATTTATTCTATTTCTTCTAACCATAACACAAAAATTTGTATCTGTAAACCTAACAATAATCTAAGTATAATGAAGTTTTAAGATCATTATAAACACTTATTTTCATTGTTGTGACTTTTCGATTTAATAATTATTTATTTAATAATTAGTTATTTAATCATTATTATTTGATAATTAAGCTGAATAATTGTTAAAAATAATTATTAAGATTTTTTTAGATCTAATTGATTTAATATTTTGTTTATTTGATGTCGTATAAAAAATAGTTGTAATAAAAGTTGTTCAGTTTTTTTTGTAGATTCAGAATATGTACAGAAACATATAGATTTCCATTTAAAAAACAGAACTTGACCTTAAAATACCTTTGAAAGCTTGTTCTAGGTCCTCAAACAATAGCATAGTTTAGTTTCCCCCTCGATATAAATAAACTTTTATTTATATATATATATATGTTCATTGAGGTTTCCCCAAATGGGTTATTTGTCATTAGAGATTTTTCTGGTTTCTCCGCATGGGTTTGAGAGTTTTTCTCGACGTTTCGGCTCTCCTTTTGGAGCCATTTTCAAGAGAGGGAGCGGGTGGTCTACGTGGCCATAGCCTCGTTGTCCAGGGTTCGTTTTGGGGAGTATCTTCAGAGTGAATTTCTTCATTCGGAAGACTGGGTGGATTGGGAGCTGTTTTCTGGTTGAGGTTGGATTACTTACGGTGTGGCGGCTGTCACTGTTTCGAAAACACTGGGCACTCTCGATCTGTTCACTGTCACTGTTTCGAGAATTTTGCTCGTGAGCAGTGACAGTGAACGTGTCGATTTTCTATTTAAAAAACAGAACTTGACCTCAAAATACCCTTAAAAGATTGTTCTAGATCGACAAACAATAGTGTAGTTTAGTTTCTCCCCTGATATAAATAAACTTATTTTCATATAATGCACTGTTTTTGAGTTATAAGACTGTCTCAAGATATATAAAAAAAACTCACCCGGTATAATTTTGTGTTTGATAATACATAACAACTCTCTCTGCAAAGTCATTCCGTGCCAAATCAACACACTTTAAATAAAAATTTTACCTCACCACTTTAGATTTTCTTGAAATTTGGTACACTGATATATTGTGCTAATATGAATGAAAATACAAAATTTCAAATTTTTATCTTGAATAGTTTTTTTTATACGGCCTTGTGAAGTTTTCAATAAATCGCAAAAAAACCACGAACAAACAATTTTGAAACTGCTCTAAAAGCTGTCTTAATTGAGTTAGAGAGGTGAGACAGGTGTCATTTTGAAGCTTTTTTAATGCTCTTTTCAGAGACATACAACATGACATAGGTTGTAATAATTTTTTTTTTCAAAATGTAAATCAATGATTTTGATTTTTTCTACAAAGTACCACTTTTAAAATTTCTGTAAATAGATAGTACTTTCATAAACTACTATGCAAAGTATAATGATGGGATGGTAATGGGGTCTATGTTTAAAAAAATTATTACTGACTCTTGTTTTTCATAAATACCCAGTTTTGACCAAATAATAATGATTTTAATGTAATGTGAAACGACATTTTATGAAAAATCACTTTGTGTATATTAAACTATGGTTATGAAATAAACACTCTGTGCTAGTTAAATAACTGTTTAATAATAAATTCATGAAACATATATTTCTTAGGCTGTATTTATTTAAATGGCGGTTTCGGGCAAAATTGCTAGGGCTGTATAACAAAATGACATTATAAAAATCTACAATTCAAGTTGAACATATTGTTTTGTTGTTTGGTGAATACATGAATAATTATTTCATTAGGTCAGCTTTACAATAGTTAGCAGATTTTATTACAAGACTATATATTTATTTATGAGTGATATTGAAGGGTGAGATTTATTTTAACTTCATTAAAAATTTACACAGAACTAAATTTTTTTTCAAAATTGGATTTAGGCCACTTGCAAAATAAACGGCTCATTTAATGGGACTCGAAAATAGTTGAAAATGGCCTTTTTCTTCGTGGTAAAACGAAGATCAGTTGCCCTCTGAAATAAAATAAAAACAACATGGCAGTCATGAGTAAAACAGAAGCTCAGATGCCCCCTGTCAAAAAACATTTTTAATCTAGGCACTATCTAGAAGCCAAAATTCGATTATATGAAAGTCCTTGTCGGTTCAGTTCGGCTCGGTTCTTCGGTTCGTGTACCTTTATTTCGGGCTGGCGTTAGCCAACCTAACCGCCTAAATGCCAGCCCGAAATAAAGGTACACGAACCGAACTGAATATATTTATTATTATTTATTTTGGCCCCGCAGGAGGGTGCCTCCTCTTACAACAGATAATTAGATGACAAAATTGGTTTATATTTATACAAACGGTGGTAATATTTATTTACAGTTCCTCTCTCTATTTACAGTAGTAACCTGTTAAAATTTATACATATGTCACACTGAACCTTACACGGTTTGTTTGAGAACGCATTTTTTATCTAATCGATCCGAGATCATAAACCGAACCTATTCAAGTTGTTTTTTGACAGAGGGGAACTGATCTTCGCTTTAGCGTTAGTCTTTTTGACTGATATTATCCCTGAAACAAGAAGCTAATCGGTCATTTTTATAGTGATTTTTGAATTCACCAGGTGAAAATACATAAGAATCAGCTATTTTTGAGCCCGAAACATTTTCATTGTTGTAATCTTAGAAAAAAAATTACAAAGGGTTTTTAAGAGAGTAACAGAGTTATTAATTTTTAGTATGTCTTGTTTATATATATTATATATATATTGGTTGGTGCATAATTATTGCGGCTTTTTTTTCTTTAAAAATTGTCCTTTTGTTTAATTTTTTTCATAAAAATATTCTTCTCTTTTTCAGTTAATAAAAATACGCATCGAAAATCAAATCCTAATTCGCCATTGCAATAGTCACAAGAAATGACCATAAGAAATTAAAATATTTATATTAAAATTAAAAAAAATAAATAAAAATGAATAAATAATAATTTTATGTACATACATTGGCTGGTCTATTTTTATCCGGATTATCGGACCACGAAATAAATATTATACATTATTATTCTTTAAGAAGAAATAAATTGAGTTGAGCTGATGACCATTCTCATAAATAAGCTGTAAAAGAAACAACATCGTCTATAAACAGGCTCAAAGATACAGCCAAATAACAATTATTTTGATTGTTCACCATCAAATAGTAGTCGAGAGACACTGGAGTCCAGAATCCCAAATTTGATCTTCGACCTGGCGTCCCCAACACATCAAGAGGAAAGAAAAACAATACGCGATTGATATACCACTACCATACCATACAATTCTATCAACGAGAGTTTGGAAGACACCAGAAGGAAACTGATGTTCGTACGGCCCGGGCCAACGACACCCTTCAATCACACTTTCAAAGAAATGTAAATTGTTTTTATTCATTCAAAAAAAATCTAAATTTTATATTTTTCTTTAATATAAATAAAAGGAAAATATATATATATATATATATATATAAATAAATATACAATTTTTGCTCGTTTAATAAGAGTAGATAAAAGATTCACGGGTTTTGGACAATTTTTTTATATAATGTTAAGTAAATATTAATTTTCGTAAGACGTTTCGTCCTTTTCAGGACTTTTTCAAGTACTCAATTATACTTACTTAAAACATTGATAATATATTCATAATATCTATCTTATAACAAGTTAGCACAACCAATTTACAAAAAAACAATCTTATATCATATAATTTTTTTTTTTTTTGTAAATTGGTTGTGCTATCTTGTTATAAGATAGATAGTACCTGAAGCCACCGAGCGATGCACGGTAACCCCTGACCCCCCCCCCCCTCCCGAAACCACACACCTCGCCCTCCACCAAATGCACCCCCACTCCGCCCCACCCCACCCCAACCGCGCCTACCACCCCCGGATCCCCCATAACTGCACCCCACCTCCTGCACCTCCCACACCCACCCCACCCCGCACCCAGTTTTTGCATTTCAAGCTTTCTAATGGTCCACATATATATATGTGTCTATTTGTTTACTCGTACACCAATTTGCCCACATTCGTTCATATTGATAAACATTATAAAAAAATAAATAGGAAAATAATAATAAAAAAAATAATCGTATAGGATCTGAAATAAAAACATAAAATTAAATAAGATTTGTTTCCAAGTTATATAAAAAAAAGCCACTTCAACCACTTTATTTGTAAACACACTTGTTTTGTTATGATTTAGACACCTGTTAATTAAAAACAAACAAAAATTACTAATTTTAATATAATATATTAATATTTGCTATAACCTATTAGTGGGTTTTAAAATTAAAAAACCAATTAAAAATAAAACATAATTGAAAAAAATGTAAACAAACTTTTTTATTGAGATTTTCATCTATCAATAATTACTTTAATTAAGAAAAGATCAATTAAGATTAAATTTGTCGAGGTCCAGACCTAGCCAGATCGCTTTCTCATCCACAAAACTTGTTAATAGAATTTGTTTCATCAAAATCGGTAAAGCCGTTTTCAAAATAGAACAATGATACAAATATATATATATATATATATAATATATGTAAATAAATATACAAACAATTTTTGTTCGTTTAATAAGAGTAGATTATGAATAAATTGTTTCTTGTATCGATTATTTTACTATTTTATCAATGATTAATATTTTAAGTAAGTATAATTGAGTATTTGAAGGTATCCTGTAAAAGGACGAAACGTCGTTCGAAAATTAATATCCAAACGCCTCCACTCGATTGCTAATTTAATTTAATATTTAACATTAATAAAAAATGCAATTGGATGTTGATGAAAGCAGTCCACGGTGGTTGTAAAAATAAGACTATAGAGGTTTTATTATTTTACATTTATTTGTTAAACCGACGTTTCGGAGATTTATTCTCTCCTTCTTCAGGGTCTATATAATTGAGGGGAAGACGAACAATAATTAGTATTGGGATTTTCACAAGTCATTCATAATATAAAAACAATATACACAAAAACAAAAATAATAATCATAAATCTACTTACAACAAAAAGTCAATGAAAGTAGTTCAAAAAATAGTTACTTTCTGTCTCCTTTGACAATGCCAAAAAAACATTATAAAATTTTTTTTCATCTCGAATAGAAAACAAAGTAAAAAGCAATTGATGATCCATATGTTAATGAGATATATATAAATGAATGAATGTATAACATGTCCCCACCAATCATTGGATGCGCAGAATATCGTTGCGCATATCGGTATAGTTGTTGTTTTTTTTTTTTTTAAATTTATATTTGGTCATTATCAGTCCCAAAATTTTTACAAAATATATACAAAGTTCTTTTTTTTTTTTTTTTCCTTTTTAAAAAACATAGTTCGAAAACGTCATTAATATATTTACATATTATTAATACATTTTTTTTTTTTTTAATTAAATTCGTCACAGGAGTTTTAAATTATTAATTAAGCCATCCCAGCAAATACTCAGGTCCATCACGTCGGATCTGTAATTTTTGCTGAGCGCGATAAGAGATTTTTAATTGTAATCATTTCCAGAATTTTTTCGTTTAAAATAATTATTTTCCTGGAAAATGATATTAAATTCGTTGAAATTAAATTTATGATTTTTTTCTTGGGCGTGAATGTTTTTTTGGCATTGTCAAAGGAGACAGAAAGTAATTATAATTTGAACTACTTTCATTGACTTTTTGTTGTAGGTAGATTTATGATTATTATTTTTGTTTTGTGTATATTGTTTTTATATTATGAATGACTTGTGAAAATCCCAATACTAATTAATGTTCGTCTTCCCCTCAATTATATAGACCCTGAAGAAGGAGAGAATAATCTCCGAAACGTCGGTTTAACAAATAAATGTAAAATAATAAAACCTCTATAGTCTTATTTTTTACAACCACCGTGGACTGCTTTCATCAACATCCAATTGCATATTTATACCAGTCCGTCTCCTAAAGAAAATCTCTATCAATTAATAAAAAATATTTCATTATTCGTGTCTATGATTAATAATTAAAGGAATCGTAGGGAGTTGGACATGGCTTTAAATTAAATTAAATACAAGTTTTCATTAAATACGCCAAACGTTTCGTTGCTGTTTTGCAACTTTTTCAGTGGCTCATTTATTAAACTTATTTGTCAGGATTTTTTACTAAGAGAAAAACCATTTTCAAACAGTATTTTTACAAATCAAATTGTCCAAAACCCTTGAATCTTTTATTTTTTAAATTGAACGTAAACCCTCCAATATCCATTTTACCACTTGGAGGAAGGTTGGAATCCAGCACAATGTTATTTCCAGATCTCAACAAACTTTTTGACAAAAGAACAATCAGCAAAAGCCACGTTGAAAGATGCCACACGCCACATTGCCGTCTTACAGTGGACGCCTTTCGGTATTCCTTTGGGTGAAACATCGGTCGAAACGCAAACCTTTCTTTTAACTTAATTAGGCCGGATATTGGGATCGTGGACTTGAGAAAATAATTAAAAGCTAAATTTTCAAAAGTTGCAACACGTTTCGTCCTATATTTTTCGACTTCTTCAGACAATTTTTGGGATCAGCTTTCTCATTAATAGATTAATACAGACCATTAGACTAGATTTTGCAATGACATAAGACTTTTCCCTTCAGTGACAAGGCTTAAACAAACTTAATACAAAAGATATTAAACAAAATAAATAAAAACTTCAAACAAAATTGATCATTTAAAGCAGCCATGTCCAACCCAAATTACTATTCGGGCCAAAATTTAGGAATGTACAAGGTACTGGGCCGCCACTCACCTGAACAAAAAAATTTCAATTCTAGTACACCATCATCATCATCATCATCGAGTATACAGTCCTAAGACTGGTTTGATGCAACAATCCGTCTCCACTCGACTCTGTCCCCCGCCAGCTGTTTAACCTCTCTAAATGTCTGGCATCCCATATCCCCAATTATTTGTTTGAAATATTCTAATCTGGGTCTTCCCCTTCCCTTTTCTTTCCCATCTCCCCTCCAAGATATCCCTAAGCAGTCCCCCATGTCTCAGTGTGTGCCCCATCATCTGACCTCTTCTCTTCCTCAGACTCTTCCACAAGGTTCTTTTTTCTCCGATTCTTCTAAGAACTTCTTCATTTGTAATTTTGTCCATCCAATTGATATTCATCATTCTTCTGTAGCACCACATTTCGAAAGCCTCAATCTCTTTATCTCCTCTAGTACACACTGCGCTCAAATGAGTTACTTACACACAAATTAGCACGTACACAGATATACTCAATAATATATAGGTATTTCAGTAAATTACAACAAATATTTAATGGGAAACTTGTTTATTTATTTTATTTGTAATTTTTTTAATATCAACTTCTAATTTTGTTGTGGCACAAGGTAATTGATTCGTCAAATTTGCCTCGGTGAGCCTGTTACGGTCTTTGGTTTTGACTAATTTTAATCTAGAAAAAAATGACTCACAGAGATATGTTGTGCCGTTTGCTGCCACAATGGCTGGAAATTTATCTTCCTGGATCTATTTTCCATAAAAGTCGACTATATAGATGTCCTCAAACCTAAATTTCATTTCTGAGTTGGACTGTAGATCGATAAGTTCCAGTTGTAAAAAATCTGGAGCTGAATTCACATCAATAAATAAATGGACAATTGAAAATATTGAACATTTGCTCAAATTTTTCTAGGTGAGCAAATCTTTTTTTCAAATTCCTCAAGCAAATCTTTAATATTATGCGAATATTCGGAAATGGGTTTATTTTCCATTTCGAAATCATTTAAGTGAGGAAAATGGGTGGTATTATTCGATTTCAGTTGATTTTGAAAATATTTTAATTTAGCAATGAATGTCTTTATGTCTTGATAGCAATTCGTAATTAATTTATTTTCTCCTTGAAGATTCTGATTTAGTTCATTTAATTTAGTTGTGATATCTATTAAGAAAGACAAATCCAACAACCATTTTAAATTAATTTGTTTTTTTTGTTTTATTATCGGGCCGCACAAAAATCGCAATCGGGCCGCAGGCGGCTAGTTGGACATGGCTGATTTAAAGTGTATCTGTCATCAATTTGTCAATGAAGGGAAAAATCTTATGTCATTGCAAAATTTAGTCTAATGGTCTGTATTAATCTATTAACGAGAAAGCTGATCCCAAAAATTGCCTGAAGAAGTCGAAAAATATAGGACGAAACGTGTTGCAACTTTTGGAAATTTAGCTTTTAATTATTTTCTCAAGTCCAAGATCCCAATATCCAGCCTAATTATTTTCAAAGATGGGCAATAACAACCCAAAGTTTCTTTTAACGTTTTTGAAGAGAAGTCACGATTCATCCCCAGTGACAAGATTCTTCAGGAATGGAGTTTGCTCGTTTCTCTGCAGCAAATCGGTGAAAATTCGAACACGTTCGGCTTAGTTGTAGTCGGAGAGTTCGTGGGGAATCCATCCAGCCAATTTCCATACTTTTCCGAGCAACAATGGTCAAAATGATCCACATTGGAGTCTTCGGCCAACATTCTGGATGTCAAGCTTTCGTACTCTACCAAAAGTGCCTGATCGTCGAAATTTTATAGACGACCTCTTCCTTCTTCATCTGCGAGGTTTGTATTGCTCGATGTGAACTTCTTTAACCATCTTGAATCAAGTTGACTTTTACTGATTGCTCCTTGGCCAAAAAGTTCGTTGAGATCGCGTATTAACACTCTGCTACATATCCAACGTTTCTCGTATGCCGAATATGGATTTGATTTTCGATACGTATTTTCATTAATTGAAAAGAGAAGATTATTTTTATGAAAAAAATTAAACAAAACGCAGGTTTTTTAAAAATAAAAAAGCCGCAATAATAATGTCCAACCCAATATATAAATAGCCAAAAAAAACAAAAAAAACAATATCTATCTACTCTTATTAAACGAGCAAAAATTGTTTGTTTATATATTTGTATGCTAGTTCTATTTTGAAAACGGCTCTACCGATTTTGATGAAACAAATTCTATTAACAAGTTTTTGAGGATGAGAAAACGATCTGGCTAGGTCTGGACC
The DNA here is from genome assembly GCA_024734495.1 of Forficula auricularia. Classification (NCBI taxonomy): domain Eukaryota; kingdom Metazoa; phylum Arthropoda; class Insecta; order Dermaptera; family Forficulidae; genus Forficula; species Forficula auricularia. The sequence goes on from JALMQS010000174.1 coordinate 251,779, forward strand.
TCGACAAATTTCATCTTAATTGATCTTTTCTTATTTAAAGTAATTATTGATAGATGAAAATGTCAATAAAAATGTTTGTTTACATTTTTTTCAATTATCTTTTATTTATTAATTGGTTTTTTAATTTTAAAACCCACTAATAGTTTATAACACATATTAATATATTATATTAAAATTAGGAATTTTTTGTTTGTTTTTAATTAACAGGTGTCTATCTAAATCATAACAAAGCAGGTGTGTTTACAAATAAAATGGTTGAAGTGGCTTTTTTTTATATAACTTGGAAACAAATCTTATTTAATTTTATGTTTTTATTTCAGATCCTATACGATTATTTTTTTTATTATTATTTTCCTATTTATTTTTTATAATGTTTATCAATATGAACGAATGTGGGCAAATTGATGTTCGAGTAAACAAATATACACATAATATGTGGACCATTAGAAAGCTAGAAATGCAAAAACTGGGTGCGGGGTGGGGTAGATGTGGGGGGTGCAGGAGGTGGGGGATCCGGGGGTTTGTAGGCGCGGTTGGGGTGTGACCGAGTGGGGGTGCAGTGGTGGGGCCAGGGTGTGTGGTTTCGGAAGGCGGGATCGGGGGTTACCGTGCATCGCTCGGTGGATCCAGGTACTATAATGAAAGAGAGAGGACCATATTTAGTCGTGGCCAGATCTTTAATATTTTCGAGCTCAATAAGGGAGCTAGAAATCGGAAAACTTAAGATGATTTAAAGTGCGGCAAGAGTGTTCCCGAAATATTGGAACTTCTTTACTTTTTCTCGTGAATACATACAAATATTTTGCAAATTCTTTAAATTGGTTGTTGTACTTATAATATCGGGGTAATTGTGACTAGTTTGAACTCTATTCATAATTAATGTTGTTTTTTTTTTTTTTTTTAGTTTATTGCTTAAAAATATTTTGAAAAAGATGGAATCCATTCCAAGATCAAGAGGCACTCAATATTATAATTTTATTTTATCAACACAATTAACTATTCACCTCTTCAATCTTGTATAATTTAAAAAAAAAAAAAAAAAAAAACGAAAAAATACAATTTTAAAAAAATTTTGTTGTCAAAGACATGTTTCTGGTCTAGTTGCACCCATCTTCAGTTTTTTTTTGTTTTTTTTTATAATGATATTGATGTGAGAAGGAGATACACCAGAAGGTGGATCCCCTAAAGGCCAGTATGGGCTGGCCCCTCCATCGTGAAAAGAACAGAGTAGAAGGAAAAGAAGCCGGGATCACGAGCCAATCTCAGAAACTTAGATACAATTCAATATCCAATTTACTAAGGTTTTAGGGGCTTCGAGCAGTGGTAAATTCTCCGCGCGATAAATTCGGTTAAATTTATCTCCCACTTAATTTTTATTACCAGACCCTATACTTACAGAAAAAATGTATGGGTATAGCCGGGAATCGAACCCGAGACCGCCGGGTTGCCAGTCAGTTACTCTGACCATTACACCACGGAGGCGGACAGTTATTAGCATAACCTAAATGTTATTTTGTGAACTGTGTGTAGGAGAGAGCTACTTATTTGTTTTGAAGAGCCTTTTGTTGAAATTATAAAACTTGACCTATTTTATTTTTTAGCATATAATATAAAATATACAACAATTTTCAACCCCCCCCCCCCACCCTATGGGCACCCCTGCATAATAGTACACAGGTGTACAACTTTGCTTCCGCCGTTTTTTCCCCAAAATTTGAGGCTTTAATGAAAAAAATTGGTTGCACATGTATCATTCAAAGTATTTTCTATCGCTGGCCACTACTTTCTTCCATCTTTCTGGCAGCATACGGATACCGCTTCGGAAGAATGCTTCATCTTGTGAGGCTAACCACGAATCGACCCAATTTTTGGTATCTTCATATGATGTGAAGTGCTGCTCAGACAGGCCATGCGCCATCGATCGAAACAAGTGGACATCAGAAGGAGCAATGTTTGGTGAATATATCGGGTGGGGTCAAACTTCCCAATTGAGTGTTTCCAAAAAGGTTTTGTGAAAAATCGGCATTTAACGTTTCTCGGCGTCAGTTCATATGGAACCTAATTTCCTTGTTTTAGAATCATTCCCAATGATTTCAACCAATGTGAAATTGCTTTTTGAGTCTCTCCTTATGTATGTGCAAGTTCTTCTAGCGTTTGCCACGAATCTTAGTCTGATAATGCTTTCAATTCCACGTCTTCCTACACTTTCGGTCTTCCGGGACGTTCTTTATCTTCGATGTCAAATTCGCCCTTGTTAAACTTTTGGACCCATTCACGGCAACTTCTTTCACTTAAGGGGCAGCCTCACCATATGCTTCTACAAGCAATCGATGCGTCTCAGCTGCAGATTTTTTCAAATTTGAAGAAGTAAATCAAAAGCCCCGCAAATGACGCTTATTCGGCTCAAAACTCGACATTTTCGCACACCAAAAAATATAATATACTGATGAAAATTCACTAAGATTTCAAGGTTATTTTGTTAACAAATATACAACCTTACGATAATTAAGTTTTAATTCTGACAATTTTAATCATAACTTACTGGTGGGACCAGCTTTGTCAAACGGCGGAAACATATTTGTACACCTTATATATATCAGATTAAGTAGAAGACACTCTCGTATAGATTTTCATTATTAATCCAAAATCTGATATTACCGATAGATTGTGAACCTTTTAATAGTTAATAGAGTAAAGGGTGTGTAGTTTCACAGTGAATGAAATAAAACTCAAAAGAGGTTTATACAAACTCAATATATTTCGGATTATTAGTCCATCATCAGGAGTTTACAAGTTAATACAGTATTAACTTGTAAACTCCTGATGATGGACTAATAATCCGAAATATATTGAGTTTGTATAAACCTCTTTGAGTTTTATTTCATTCACTGTGAAACTACACACCCTTTACTCTATTAACTAACATCATGTTTCACCTAAAACCTACACCACTTTCCATAAGTAAAACCTTTTAATAATAATATACCTATCCATAAATGTTATTTTGTTTGAAAAAACACTTATTTTTTCTTTTTCTTTTTTTAGGAGTATATTCAAGATATTTCATTTGGTACAATTGAATGGCAAAAGAATATTTTTAATAATACTATAGGCTTCGATTTGTTACGAAAGTATCCAATAAGAACAGCATATCAACTTGCTTTTTTAAAACAACTCATTTCCGAAGTAAGTCTTTTAGTTATTAAATTTATTTATTTAATTATATTTTCAACCGCTAAATGCCTAATATACAGTAATATAATACAATAATTAACGAATATAACAATATTAATACTAAAGAAAAACAAAATAATACATTTTAATAACAATCCTGATAGCATATTAATGACAATTGACAAAGAAAAATCTTCAAAATAATACAACAATAATTTAACAGCAATCCAACAATAATATAATATAATAATAATACAATAATGGTACAACAAAACAATATAAAATAAACTGACAGGTTCTGATGTGGCCATCCACTTGACTTTACCATACAACCTGGCCCCTCCCTTATATTTAATATTTAATAAAATTATTTATAATCTTGTAGGGGATGGGTGTTAGTTTTTGAATTTTTAGACTCCTGGGGGCCCACTGATTATGTATACAAAATTTGGTTGAGTTTGGTAAATGGCCAAGATTTTCATTTTTTGACCCCCCACCCCCTCCCATTTCGGGCGGTTAGTTTTTGCATTTTTAGTCTTCTGGGGTCCCACTGATTATGTATACAAAATTTGGTTGAGTTTGGTCAAATGGCCTAGATTTTTAATTTTTAACCCCCGTCCACCCCCTTAATTTTGGGTCAATATCCACCAAAATCTAATCAGCTCTTAATCTCAATGGACCAAAACTACGTGTGAAATTTGGTTTCGATATTCAAACTAATTTTTGAGCTAGCTCGTCCACAAAAATTTGGTAACTAACTAACTAACTGACAACCAGACAGACTAACAGACATTTTGACAAAACAATTATTATCTCGAAAAATATAATTTTTTCGATGTTCACTTATTAGGGCTTTTTTGTAGACCGAAATGCCATGGTTTCGCTCAATTTTTTTTAATCAAAATAGTTTCAGCCGTTTTTGAGATATTTCGAAAAAAGAAGGAAAAAAACCACTTTTTTCATGCACGATTACAATACTTGACCATACCCTTTATGGCAAAGTAATATATTATAATGTAAACATTTAAGCATCTTTTTTTGAAAAAAAGATGAAATTTTTCAAAAATCAACCCACAATAATATTAAGAAACTAATTTATTTTATTTAGATTTTAGTAGAAATATTTTTAGATTGCATATCAGAGGGTTTCGTCCCCTCAGGAATCGAATCCAAGTGCCAACTTGCTTGCCGGACAGTCAGCCAAACCCTTAAAGATTTTTCACCTCTTTCATCTAGAAAGGAAAAGCAAAATATTAGGCTAAACTGAAAAGAGTTTTCAGTGCGTCGGACTCTTTATTTAAATAATTAATTTTTACTTTATCCAATGCAAAGCATGGGTAAAGTATTGTAATCGCTCTCGGGCTTCAAAGGGTCCTCAGGTAAAGACTACGGAACCCATGGACTCAATTAAAGTCACAAATTGTAGTATTCAATTAGGTTGAATTTTAGCACGTGACGGTTTTGCCAAAAATTACAAGGGGTCTCGTCGAGAGGCCAAAAAGTGCGATTTTTTCATTTAGTGCGTGCGGATGGATGGATGGATGTTATCGCTTTTTTGGCCCACTATTTTTTCCACACCGTTGCACCGATTGAAATGAAATTGAAAACCTACCATTAGTTTAACAAAATGAAGCGCTGATTAGTTTTTGGTACATATCGGCCCACAAACATTAGTACTTTATTTCAGTACTTTTTTAGTTTTTTCTAAATATCTTGAAAATGACTTGACCAATTTTGATGAAATTTAATATCCTAATTAAGTACCTTGGGGACCACAAAAAAGGTTAAATAAAGTTTTTAGTAAAATTATATTTTAAAGTACTTTACTCTAAAACATATTAATATTTCAAATGAATTTGGATAAAGTTTAGCAACGATCCGTTGCAGTTTATTTTTTTTTTGAAAAAAGATGGAATTTTTCTTATATACACCTTGATCAAAAAGTTTCAGGAATTTATTTAGAAAATCAAAAATACAAATTTATTCATCAAAATCGATATTGCCCCATTCAAACTACTCCCTATCGACTGCAGTACACTTATGCCAGCGCTTGAATCAATCCTTGAAACATTTTTTATACTTGGTTTTCGGTATGGACTATCAGAGCCATTTGCGATTTTTACGATTTTAAAAATAAAACCGTCTTTGCATCAACAGGTTTGTATTAAATTTTGAGTTAAAAACTTGAAGAAGTGTTACTCTATCGAAAACAAACTTGTATGTGTGGCCCAAGTTTTCGTGAGTCTGTCGAGGAGGATGAAGAGAACTCAGTCGACATCAAAACGTCGATATAAATCAAAGAAATGATGGCCGAAAACTGTAAATTGACCAATGAAGAGATGGCAGCGAACTTGAACATTGCTTATGAATCTGTTCAAGACATTTTGTTTAATGATTTGGCTTTGAGACGCTAAAAAAGACCGGATTTGTGGGAATCACGTAACAATGCCATCGTTATCCACAACATTTTGACCAAGAACGGAACTAATACCATCCAACAGCCACCGAATTCGACTGATTTAGCTCCCTGTGACTTCTTCCTGTTCAGTCGACTCAAAAAATTGCTCCGGGGAACGCGTTTTAGCAGCCAAGAGGAGATAATGAAAAAATCGAAGACGGCTTTGATGACCAAACCAAAATTTTGAGGATTGGATCAAGCGCTGGCAGTACGTTGGAGTCGATGAGGAGTACTTTGAAGAAGACAATATCTTCTTCTTCTTCTTCTTCTTCATCTTCTCTATAGGCTTTCGCCTGTTCTTCCAATAAGAAAAATAGAATAAAGACGTTAGTTTCTTGCTGCGACATCTTTCCATCTTTTTTTCGGCCGCCCTCTGCTCTGAGTGCCACGTGGGCAATTTTCCTTCACGATTTTTGCAAGGCGGTCATTCGTTCCACATGTTCCCCCCCTTCCTCTCTTTCCACTATATCCTGGATTCCACTTAGTTCTCTTAGATCTTTACTGCGGATTCTATCCCTTAATGTTTTTCCATGTATAGCCCTTATTATACTCATCTCTATTGTTCGGAGTAGTTGTTGGATGGTAATTGTTGGTGCTCTGGTTTCTGCTGCATATGTTAACACTGGAAGTACGCAGGTCTTATAAATTCGTACTTTGCTTTTTGCTGACATATATTTGTTTTTCCAGACCAAACCATATAGACATCCAGCTATCCTAGCTCCTTTTGTTACTTGGGTTTTAACCTCTTGACTGAGATCTCTATGCGCCGAAATCTCGGCTCCCAAATAGTTTCAACTTGATCGATTTTGATTAATAAATAAATTTTTTCTGAAACTTTTTGATCAAGGTAGTATATTGCATGTCGGAGAAAGAGAGATATGTCTTAATTATAATTCATATATATTTTTGTATTAATAAACATTTCACTTTCAGCTTGAAAATGACGCTTTTGAAGTTATAACTGAATTGTATAATAAATTAAGTGAATTATTTTCACAAAATGATACAAACAATGAACATTACGTTCATTATATTATTAAGACAGAAAATCAAATTATTAATAGAGTTATTCTAAAAGAAAAAATACATTATATTTCACAAGGAACGACTGGCCTTTGTAGTTGGGAGGTAATTTTTTATTTATTTTAATTAAACGGCTAATGCCTAATATGCAGTGATATATAGTACAATTGATAGAGATTTTCTTTAGGAGACGGACTGGTATAAATATGCAATTGATGTTGATGAAAGCAGTCCACGGTGGTTGTAAAAAAATAAGACTATAGAGGTTTTATTATTTTGCATTTATTTATAAACTGACGTTTCGAGATTTATCTCTCCTTCTTCAGGGTAACAAAAAGTCAATGAAAGTAGTTCAAAACATAATTACTTTCTGCCTCCTTTGACAATGCCAAAAAAACATTATAAAATTTTTTCTCATCTCGAATAGAAAATAAAGTAACAAGCAATTGATGATCAATATGACAGAAAGTAATTATGTTTTGAACTAGTTTCATTGACTTGTTGTTACCCTGAAGAAGGAGAGAATAAATCTCCGAAACGTCGGTTTAACAAATAAATGTAAAATAATAAAACCTCTATAAATTTTAATTTTCTCATTAATATATCAAAGAATAATTGATACGTCAACAAGAATTATTTTGACCGCGCTGATTTGAAAAAAGATATTTTTATCTCGCGAGACTACTGCGGATTACGCTATTGGAGTCTGCGGAGTATTAAGTCTGGACCAAGAGAGAAAAAGATGTAATCCACTTAGCCACAATCCAACGTCATTTCGCGTATAGCCCGCTAGACATTCGGATGGATCACCAAGTGAATTTGAAATCTCAGATGTTATATACTCGATCTCATTATTTCAAGCTAGAAATATATAAGTTCAAATATTATTTTCACTCAATATTTGACAAAAATTCCCTACATTAGAGTCGCTATCGAATAAAATGTAGAAAACCTTCAGTTAAAACCTCTATAGTCTTATTTTTTTGCAACCACCGTGGACTGCTTTCATCAACATCCAATTGCATATAGTACAATATTTATCAAACATGATACATTATAACAATATTAATAATAAAACCAAAATAATACATTAAAATTATGGGTATAAAATAAATTTTTTTATAAAAATGACAATTTTGCAGGGAAGTTAATCTATTTGAGCCCTGAAAAAGTCAACCAACTTGAGTATATAATCAAAGCTGGGCAAAACATCGTTAATCCGTTAATCGTTAATTAATGAAGTTTTAGTGGCTTCTTTATTTGTGAAACCGTATAATAATAAAGACTCAATTATAATCGTAATTCGTTTAATGAGAAAAATATATAATATAAACCTTAGACCATGAAATATATTTCATGGTCTAAGATAGCATTAACACTAAACCAACCAGCATGTATAACTATTCCTATCGTGACCGGTCTTTGAAATTACTTAAATCTCTTGATATAAAATGTAGATAATAATTATTTAGGCTGATATAGGCACACAAATAATATTGAAATAAAAACTAAAAAAATGTGCTTAGTTGAAAGAGTAATTTATAACACTAAATTTATAAAATATAATAGACCGCAACTTTTTATTCAAGTTACAAGATTATACTGAAGTCGGCTCTGCAATCATTTCTAGATTTCAATCTTAGTAGATAATCCGATGAAAGAGACCGAAATAAATGATACATTTTAATTTTTCTTTCGTATTATCTTTTATTTGTATCTATTTTATAATTTCAGAATTGAGTTTTCGAGAGTATTCTATTACAAAAACTTATAAATCGTTCAGCCGGTTAAATGACCGGTCGTGGTAGTTAAAACGGACTACATATTTTTCTCAAAAATAAAATAATCGGAAAAGTCGTAAATATTAAAAAAACAATTGTATATACCAGGTGTATAACCTTAAATCCGCTGTTTGCTCATCGATGGCGCTAGTGCTCGTATTGAACTACCATGGACACGCCATACATTTTATTTCATGAGTTTAACGTCTGACAACATTAATCAGTGATCATTGTTAACAATTTCATAACGCAAAGTCTGTTTTTCCTTGGGTAATCATGTCCAGTTTTGTGCCAGAAAAAGAGCATATGCGGGAAGCTCTGCTTTTCTGCTTCAGTTTGAAGAAATCTGCTGCCGAATCGCTTGTGGAGGCCTATGGCGACAGTGATTTATCGGAAACGACCTGCAGGGATTGGTTTCGGCGGTTCAAAGATGGCAATTTTGACCTGTGGGACAAGAAGCGTGAAAATCGGCCCAAGAAGGTTGAGGACCATCAATTGCAGGCTCTTTTTGGACGAGGACGATACGCAATCGCAGAAAATGCTTGCCGAGCAATTGGGTGTTACTCAACCAGCCATTTCTAAGCGGCTACGTGCTATGGGAAAGGTTCAAAAGATCGGAAAATGGGTGCCGCATGAATTGAACGACAGGCAGATGGAGCGACGCCAAAACACATGCGAAATCTTGCTTGCCAGACAAAAAAGAAAGTCGTTCCTGCATCGGATTGTGACAGGCGATGAAAAGTGGGTATATTTCGAAAACCCTAAACGCAAAAATCATGGGTTGACCCCGGCCAACCATCAACATCTTTCTCAAGACCAAATCGCTTCGGACGGAAGACGATGCTGTGCGTTTGGTGGGATCAGCAGGGAATCGTTTACTATGAGACGTTGAAACCTGGTGAATCTGTCAACGCCGACCGCTACCACCAACAACTGATCAAATTGCACCGTGCTCTGCGTGAAAAAAGACCGTATTATCAACAAAGACATGAAAAGCTGATTTTTCTCCACGACAACGCACCATCGCACACGTCAAAAATGGTCCAAAACTACATGGAGACACTCAACTGGGAGCTGCTACCCCATCCCGCTTATTCACCAGACTTGGCCCCTTCAGACTACCACCTGTTTTCGTCAATGGGCCACGCGCTCGCTGAGCAGTACTTCGATTCATACGAAGACGTCCGAAAATGGCTTGATGAGTGGTTTGCCTCAAAAGAGAAGGGATTTTTGGCGTGGTATCCACAAATTGCCCGAGAGATGGGAGAAATGTGTAGCTAGCGAGGGCAAGTACTTTGAATAAATTTGATTTTGCTTTCTATGAAAAAACCATGTGTTTTTTGACTTAAAAACAGCGGATTTAAGGTTATACACCTAGTATATTTTAGTAAAAGTCATGAAGTTTAATTGCGGTATAATAACGTGGTGTTTAGAAAATTTTAAACAAAATTTAAAAATGGTCATTTCACCGGTCGTGGTAGGTTTAGTGTTAATGTCTATAATAGCCAAAGATTAGATCAATGAAGATGCGACATAATTGATTAAAATATTAAATAAAAAAACATTATCAAAATATGCTATTAAATTAGCTAATTTTGCCAAACAAATATCAATATTTTTTTTTTCTAAAGAAGGAAGTGTAAAGTGCTATACCATTTTGAAATCTCGACAAAATGGGCCAATTTTTTAAATAACTTGCCATGTTAGCTTACTAGACTTTTTTTTACATTAAAGATGTTTCAAAGTTAGTTGATGAAATTTTTTTTTAAACCCAAGTTTGGAAAAAATATTTTTTTTCTCCAAAAGTATAGTACTTATTGTTTTATTTTGAATTCTGGTCAATAGCAGGATTATTCAGGATTACGTAACAAAAATTATAATAATAAAATATGTAAATTTGTAGCCACAGCATCTCAATATTTAGGGCAGGATAGCGACTTTCATCATTTTCAAAAAAATGCTTATAACTTGAAAACTATGAGACATTTATTAAAAAAAATTTATGTTCTTAAATAGCCCTATCCCCTGTTCACGGTTTATCATTGTGAAACGGGACACCATGTAGGTACATATAGGTGGTAATGCTTATACAGCAGTATAATTTTTAGTTTGTTAACTTTTAACCGATAACTTTATCTTGAGTTTCATTTTTGAAAAGTTAACACTTTAACGATTAACGAAGTTAACTTTTGTATTAACTTTGCCGTGGGGGCAAAAAAAAACTCACACGGTATATACTGTGTGTTTTTTTTTTATCTTGAGACAGTCTTATAACTCAAAAACATTGAATTATATATAAAAAAGTTTCAAATAAAAGTTTATTTATATCAGGGAGGAAACTAAACTCCGCTATTGTTTGTAGACCTAGAACAAGCTTTCAAGGGTATTTCGAGGCCAACTTTTGTTTTTTAAATGGAAACCTATATGTTTCTGTACATATTCTGAATCTACAAAAAAAAAACTGAATAACTTTCATAAGAACTATTTCTAAATCTGTGTATTTAATGAAGTTTTTTGATCATTATAAACACTTAATTTCATTGTTGTGACTTTTCGAATTAATAAATATTTATTTAATAATTAATTATTTACTAGAAAATCATAAGATGGTGTCATCTATTAAATCCGATGGAATGGAATATTTTTAATTATATGTCAGAAGGGTTGTTTTTCACTTCTCGGAATCGAATTTCTTCGAAATTCGAAACACTCAATTTTGAAGAAATTCGATTCCCGTGGGGGTGAAAAACAACCCTTCTGACATATAATTAAAAATATTCCATTCCATCGGATTTAATAGATGACACCATCTTATGATTTTCTAGTAAATTTGAATCTATTACCATCGGCAAATTAATATCTTTCAAATTAAATTAGGAAAAGTCATTCCATTGCTCTTCGAATTTTGAATTTCTTCAAAATTCGAAACACTCAACCACCTTTATTTAAATTATTTGGCATGGCTATATGTTTAAATTTAGAATCACTATATCGCGAAATTTTACAAATTAAGATAACAATCTTTGAGTAAAATATTTTACGCGTTTACATATGTCAGAGAGGTTCGTATCCCGCAGGTGAGCCAGATGGCCCGGATTGCTGTTACTGGCACTCGGGTTCGATTCCCGAGGGGGTGAAAAACAACCCCTCTGACATATAATTAAAAATATTCCATTCCATCGGATTTAATAGATGACACCATCTTATGATTTTCTAGTAAATTTGAATCTATTACCATAGGCAAATTAATATCTTTCAAATTAATTATTTGATAATTAAATTGAATAATTGTTAAAAATAATTATTAAGATTTTTTTTGAGATCTAATAATTGATTTAATATTTTGTTTATTTGATGTCGTATAAAAAAATAGTTCTTATGAAAGTTGTTCAGTATTTTTTGTAGATTTAGTCTATGAAAATATAGGTTTCCATTTAAAAAGCAGAACTTGACCTTGAAATACCCATGCATGCTTGTTCTATGTCGACAAACGTAACAGCGTAGTTTAGTTTCCCCTCGATATATATAAATAAACATTTATTTGAAACTTTATTTTCATATAATGTATTGTTTTTGAGTCATATATAAGGCTGTCTCAAGATAAAGGAAAAACCGGTATATAATAATTCAATATTTCTCTTTTCATTTTGTATATAGATACTAATATAAAACCTCGTTTTGTTTTAGGCTTCCAAGGCTCTTAGTCAATGGGCCATAAATAATAAAGACCTATTTAATAATAAAGTTATTTTTGAATTAGGCTCCGGGCTTGGCCTTGCTGGAATTATAATAACGCTCTTTTGCACTCCTAAAAGATTTATTTTTTCCGATTGCCATCCGATAGTGCTGGAAATGCTTCAAACAAATATTCTACTTAATATGGATATTTACAAGAAAAGATTTAATAAACTTCCTTGTCATGAAAGAGAACTGTTACACATTGCTATACATAATAATAAAAAAGAGAGCCAAAGTCAAGAGGGTTTTATTTCTATTTTAGAATTTCCCTGGGAAGAAATCGACAATAAATTAACGGATTTTATTTCCCCTGATATTGTAATAGCAGCTGGTAAAGTATTTCAGAAAACCTTTTGTTTTTTTTTTAGTTACCTTTACATTCAAAAATATTAAATTCTTCAGGCTTGGTGAGGTAAGTGAAGCCCGTAGTCAACTTCCCAATGTGAAAACAAAACAATTTTATTCAACAAATTTAAATAAAAATGCTATTTATTTTGTATTTTATTTAACAAAAAAGAGAAAAATGAAATCTGTGAAAAAGCCTTCTTCTGTTTCATAGACATCGAAAAGGCATTCGACAATGTCATGAATGTAGATAAGAAGAACTATGTATCTACATGAAACAATACCAGGGGTGTTAGTTGAAATTTGCCGGTTTTACTAATAGATGTCGCTAGAGGTATGTATACATTTCTATAATAAATTTGGCACTATGTCATATTTTTCTATTGACATTAACCTTCAAAAATACACAAGTTACATTTTGTCAAAATAATAGCGTCATAGTTGTTTACCTCAGTGAATATGTCGAGTTTCTTTACAAGTAAATCGCATTTGCGGCATTCGTTGCTTTTCTTATTTAATCAAAAGAAAAAAGCAGCTGAAGCTCATCGGTTGCTGGTAGAAACTTATGGGGAACATCCTCCAGTGATTAGAACATGTGAGACATGGTTTCGTCAATTTAAAAGTGGAGATTTCGATTTTACAGACAATGAACATCCTGGTGCAGCGAAAAAGTTCGAAGACGAGGAATTGCAGGCTTTATTGGATGAAGACCCAAACCAATCGCAAGAACAATTGGCACAAACACTAAATGTGACTCGAGGAGCAATTTGCCAACGTTTAAAAGCCATGGGAAAGATCCAAAAGTATGGAAAATGGGTACCATACCAACTAGACAAATGGAAAATCGAAAAACCATTTTTGAAATGCTGCTTCAACGGTTCGAAAGGAAATCTTTTCTGCATCGAATTGTCACGGGGGACGAAAAATGGATTTATTTTGTGAACCCGAAGCGAAAAAAATCATGGCTTTCACCTGGGGAGGCCGGCCCATCGACTCCAAGGCCAAATCGCATTGGCCGTAAGACAATGCTCTGTGTTTGGTGGGACCAGTGTGGTGTGGTGTACTTCGAGTTATTAAAACCTGGTGAGACGGTGAATACTGATCGCTGCCGACAACAAATTATCAATTTGAATCATGCGTTGATCAAAAAATGGCCGGAATGGGCCCGAAGACATGGCAAAGATATCCTACAACAAGACAACGCACCGTCTTATACCGCTAAAGTGGTGAGGAACACATTAAAAGCATTGAATTGGGAAATATTATCGCACCCGCCGTACTCTCCAGACATCGCCCCGTCCGACTATCACCTTTTCGCATCGATGGGACACTCACTCGCAGAGCAGCGCTTCGGTAATTTTGAAGAAGTCGAAAAATGGCTCGTCGAATGGTTTGCCTCGAAAGAGAAAAAGTTTGTTTGGAATGGTATCCATGATTTGCCTGAAAGATGGGCAAAATGTGTAGAATCCAATGGTCAATACTTTGAATAAAACTTTTTTGAGATTCCCTTGAGAATTAAGTGTTTTCTTTATCGAAAAAACCGGCAAATTTCAACTAACACCCCTGGTATACATTCATAAATTAGTTTAAAATTACAATGTTTAAACAAAGAAAATGCTTAGTTCACTTACCTCACCAAGTCTGAAGAATTTAATAAATACAAGTTCCTTAATTGAAAAGTTTTTATAGTGAAAGCAAAGATTTAAGTATTTTTTTTAGGTGTCTTTTTTTTTGAAAAACCTCTCTGATGCAATGTAAAAATATTTTCTCTAAAATCTATGATTGGTCCTTAAAGATAAATTCATTTGAAAAGTTTTTGTTTTGCCGATAGTAGCGAATCATAAAGAGAAACAAGTTTAATAGTAAGCTAAACCCTTCAAATCGTATGAAAGATATAATTTTTCAAATGAATATAATAATTTGGCCACCCATTATATTATGTGTGCATATTTATTTGCATCAAGCAGAGGACAACTCTTTGTTTCTCTTTATTTATCATCTAAATACATTCAATAAATTAAAAGATATATTTTATTTTTTAGATATTATCTATGATAACATCCTTTTTCCAATATTAATTAAAGTATTTGATTACTTTATTAATTCTCTTCAATGTGAGATGATAATTGCAGCAACTCAAAGAAATCAGGATACTTTAAGCGATTTTTTGAATCTTTTAAGTAAGTTATACTTAATTTTTGATTATTTTCAAGTTTATTAACTTTTGAATATTATTATTTTACTTATAAAAATTCATAATTATTAATATATTTAATTATTTAGAATTATTAATTTTTACTTTACCATACAGGGAGGGCATGGTCAAGTATTGTGATCGTGTATGGAAAAAGTGTTTTTTTTTTTTTTGCTTCGTTTTTTCGAAATATCTCAAAAACGGCTGAAACTATTTTGATTAAAAAAATTTTATTACCACCTATGTCATGTTGTATTTCTCTGAAAAGAGCATTAAAAAAGCTGCAAAATGACACCTGTCCCACCTCTCTAACTCAATTAAGACACCTTTTATAGCAGTTTCATAATTGTTTGTTCGTGGTTTTTTTTGCGATTTTTTGAAAACTTCACAAGGCCGTATAAAAAAATAGTTAAAAATTTGAAATATTTTTATTCATATTAGCACAATATATCATATCAGTGTACCAAATTTCAAGAAAATCTAAAGTGGTGAGGTAAAATTTTTATTTAAAGTGTGTTGATTTGGCACGGAATGACTCTATGAGTGAACATCGAAAAATTTGCCTTACCAAATTTTTGTGGACGCACTAGCCCAAAAATAAAGGGAGGGGGGGCTTAAAAATTAAAATTATAAAATTTTCAAACTAAAAAAAAAAAAAAATAAACTGATGTGGCCATCCATAAGACTTTACCATACACCTGGCCACTCTCTTATATTTAATACTAGCTGCAAGGCACGCCCCCTAGACCCACAACCCACGAACCCCACTCCCACCCACCACACCCCAATCTAACACACCACACAGCCCAAACCCCCCGCACCCGTGCCCGCCTCCACAACACCACCCCGCACCCCACCCGCGACATCCACCCCCGCCCAACCCCACTTCGCATTTGGGCCCTCACCTCAACCCCCTTTTCCACCCTGCACCCCACCCCATGCCCACCATTCCCACACACCACAGCCCCGCCTAACCCCCTGGACCCCCACACCTACTACGCCCCCCGGACTCCACCCCGCACCACCCCCTTCACCCTACCCCGCACCCTCATTTCTCCCGGATCCCCCATACCCTAACCCACCTCCGCACCCGTTCCATCACTCCACCCCCGCACCCAGTTTTTGCATTTCTAGTCTTCTAGTGTCCCACAGATTATGTAAATAAAATTTGGTTAAGTTGGCTCTAAGGGTAAGAATTTTCATTTTTTGACCCCCCCCACTCATTTTGGGTCGTAAGTTGTTGCATTTCTAGCCTTCTAGTGACCCACAGATTATGTATACAAAATTTGGTTCAGTTTGGTCCAAGAGCAAGAATTTTCAGATTTTGACCCTCACCCTCTTTTTGGGTGGCTTTTGGGGGAATTTTTTTAAACAAAACTTGTCAGAAATTACACCCCCTACAACTTTGCATATAATAAAATTTTCCGTAGAGCTAATAGTTTAGGAGGTATTTGATAATTTTCATTCGTGCGCCCCCCCCCCCCCCCCCAAACCCCCTTCGTCAAAATATCAAAACGTTATATAGCTAAAAACGTAAGTTAGAAGACTTCAGATGAAAATATAAAATTTCATAATAATCCCTTCAGCCGTTTTGACGTGAATCGTGAGCAACTTTTCGCGAAAACCACTGAAACAGACACACAGACAGACAGACAGGAATTTTGTTGAGGGTCTTTTCGTTCATAGCTTTGGACCAATGTACAGACAAAACCTTAATTTTATATATATAGATTGAATAAATATAATTTATAATAAGTAGGTTATAATGAAAGGCAGTTCATAAATTATTTAAATTTTATTCAATTTCCGACGTTTCGGAGACTTTTTTCTCTCCTTCAGGGTATTGAATAGTTATTGAGGGGTGAGTTTTACAATATTTTCCAACATTATACCATAAGTGTACTTGGTTATCTTATGGTATAATGTAGGAAAATATTGTAATATTGTTGCTATCACTGAAAGGAGAGACAAATGGGAATCGAGTAATACTCACCCATCAATAACTATTCAATACCCTGAAGAAGGAGAGAAAAAAATCTCCAAAACGTTGGAAATTGAATAAAATATAAATCATTTATGGACTGCCTTTCATTATAACCTACTTATTTCGCTTATAAGTCCGTCTTTCTAAGAAAATAAATAAAATAAAATAATTTATATTTATTTACGAAAGAACGCCCCCACCCCTCTTAATTTTGGATCCATTATCAATTAATAATATCTCTTTTTAATCATGAGACAATTTTTTTGAAATATCAGCTTTCTTCGATTTTTGTTTGAAAATATTTTTACCCCCCCCCCCCCAAAAAAAAAAAAAAAAAAATTTGGGTGCAATTTGGTTTTGATATTCACACTAGCTTTTGAGCTAATGCGTCCACAAAAATTTGATAATGTACACGTACGTATTAACAGACTTTTTGACAAAATATTTAATATCTCGAAAAATATAATTTTTTTTTTTTTGTAGACCGAATTGTCATGGTTTCGTCCAATTTTCTTAATCAAAATAGTTTCAGCCGTTTTTGAGATATATCGAAAAAAAGAAGCAAAAATAACACTTTTTCCATACACGATTCAATACTTGACCATAAAGTAATAATTAAATTTACTATAAAATGAACTTATAATAACGAAAAGATTATTATATTTTTCTGTGGCTAAAATCGGTCGGGGGGGGGGGGGTCAAAAAATAAAAATCTAGGCTCATGGGCCAAACGCAACCAAATTTTGTATATGTTGCAGTAAAAACGCGTTTTGCTGAATACCTTTATGGCAACTAGAGTTACTGAGGTTGGTTCAAAGGTCTAGGTCTTTATTATTTTTTTTTTTTATAATGATATTGATACAAGAAGAAGTTGCACCAAGAAGGTACAACCTCTGAAGTCCGTGGTGGACCCTTGTAACGTGAAGATAAGGGGAGATTTAGGGATTGGGTAGCAGTCGAAGGTATCTGTGGATGCTGGTCTTGAAAGTTTGAAGGTTATAAGTAGCTGGAAAGACGGTCGGGGGAAGAGAATTCCAGTCTCTAGATGTCATAGGGATAAATGAATTGGCGAATGCGTTTGTTCGATTAGTATCTAGTTTAAGCGCGTAGGGGTGTTGAATTTTAGAAAATCGTGTATTTCGGGCAAATGAGGCCTTTGGTGGGATTATCGATTTTATTTCGTCAGAACAAAAGCCATGGTAATATCTATAAAAAAGGGATAGGGCGGAGACAGATCTACGATGGGCTAGGGAGTCGAGAGTGTCAGTTAATGTAGGATCGCCTATCAGTCGGATAGCTCGCCTCTGAATTGCATCTAAGGTATTAAGAGAATACTTGGAGGCTCCTCTCCACAAATGCGAGCAATATTCAAGACAGGGGCGAATTTGAGCCATGTATAATATAAGGAGTTGAGTGGGGGTGAAAAATCGTTTGGTTCGGAAAAGAAAGCCAAGCTTACATGCTGCGGCTTTTGCTACTGAGATAATATGGTCATTCCAAGAGAGGTCAGAACCTAAGGTGACCTTCCGCCTCATTTAGTGTATATATTTTCAAAAAATTTTAAACGAAAATGTCCAAAATTACATCCTCTACAACTTTTCCTCTAATTTTTGACATTTTCGTTTAAAAAATTTTGAAAATTTATACACTATATAAGGCGGAACGTCAAAAATGAAGATTCTAGACCTTTGAACCAACCTCAACCAACATCAGTAAACTCTAGTTGCCATAAAGGTATTCAGCGAAACGTGTTTTTATTAAAAACGGGATTTTACTGCAACATATACATAATCATTTGGCTCCCAGAAATCTAAAAGTTTGGTCCAAGTGCATAGATTTTCATTTATTGACCTTCCCCCCAAATGATTATTAAATATCTGTATATATATAATTCTTTGCCCGATACACTCACTCACTCACTCATCACCAAAACAGCCAGAACCACTGAACATAGAAACATGAAATTTGGAGAGGATATTCCATCTATGACATAGGGGCTCACTAAGAAAGGATTTTTTCGAAATTCGACCCCTAAGGGGGTTAAAGGGTGCAAAGTGTGTTTTCACTGATTATGCGATATCTCTTAAGGACGATAAAATATCCACTTGCTTTTTACTTATAAACATACTAAATTAAAATATCTAAAAACTAATTTCAGGATTTTTTGAAATTCGACCCCTAAATGGGTCAAAAGGGGGAAAATATATTTGCAATGTGTTTACACTAATTATGCATTTTCAATTAAGAACGATAAGATATCTACTTAATAAAATTCTAAATACAAATATCTAAAAAGTAATTTCAGGATTTTTTGAAATTCGACTCCCAACTATCCAAAATGTGAGTGGGGGCAAAAGTTAAAACTCTCTCCTATCTTGATCAAATTTAATAAAGATATTCTTTATTACTTTAAGAAACTATTCCTGTAAAAATCAACTATCAAAATTGACTGTATGGGGCGAAACGGGGGGGGGGGGGGGGGATATAGAAATCTTTAGCTTTTTTGTACATTTACTCTTTAGAAAACTGAGAGTTATTTATTTGCAAATATCTAAAAAATAATTTCAACCTCCCAAAATGTGAGTGGGGGGCAAAAAATTAATACTCTCTCCGATATAGATCAAATTTTGTAATGTTAGTTTTTAAGACTATATAAAATGTATGCTGTAAAAATCAATAGCCAAAATGAGTGCGTGGGGGCGAAAGAGGGGGCAATATTACAGACCTAATAATCACATGCTGAGACGCTGCCCGCCAGGGCCATCTTCCCAAGGCACGCCTGGGGCAGCTCGTTAAATAAAAGAGAGAAGGGCCAGGCGTATATAAGTCATATGGCTGGCCACATTAGTTTATTTTTTACTTATACCTAACTAGTTTTAAACAACTAAGAAATAATTATTTTTAAGTGAAAACAAAATGGAATATAAGGAAATAGAAGCTCCGATTCCAACCAACCTAACGTATTCAATAAAGCCAATAATTAAACTTTTTAAAATAAAAAGGAAATGAGAAAGCAGCAGCAGTGATGAGGGAGACCTCTAGAGGCAGACTGCTGAAGAAGACAGAGAGTTGGCTGGGAATCCTCCTACACAGAGACCTCAACCGTGGAGAAAAACAGCAGCCTAATTAATAGCCTACAATAAAAGCAGAACAAGAGGAGGAAAATAAAAAATAAATGAAAATTAATTTATTATTATACGCTTACATTATTTCACCTTTTTAACCGACTTCAAAAAAGGAGGAGGTTATTAGACCTTTTTTGCTATGTTTGTTTAAGCATCTTTGTTTATGAACCGATTTTGATGATTCTTTTTTTACTGGAAAGGGGGTATCTTAGGGGTGGTCCCATATTAATTGGTCAAGTTCTGATGATATAATCAACGACGAAATAACGGAAATCTCCAATTCTTATGAGCAAATAATCGAAATTATGATAAATAAAATCTTTTATAAAAAAAATCTTATAACATTCATTTAAAACCCGCAAACGTTTTGAGAGAATTTCTATATTTATCAATTGAATTTTATTATCATTTTTTGATTCATTCGCCTGACGCTTTCTCTTACGAGATGCATGCAAGGTATTATCTTAAGTCACTATTAATAACATCACTAAAAAGAGAAAAATAAAAATAATGTTTAGAAAAAAAAAATAAAACTTCAGACTTCAAAAAACTTAAATGCAACAAATAAAATACTAATAACTTAAAAATAAAATAAAATACACTAAAAAGTATAAAATAATTATTATCTTATTTAGTTACAACTAAACGACGAAATATTAACATGAAATCACTTTTTGAAGTCGGTGCCAAACATATACATTTTATGAATCAAACTCGACGGATCTTACTTAGTACGTTTGCCGGGTACGCTCTCTTATATGTATAGTTTGTTTGGCACCGACTTCAAAAAGTGATTTAATCTTAATATTTGGTCGTTTAGTTGTAACTAAATAAGATAATAATTATTTTATACCTTTTAGTGTATTTTATTTTATTTTTAAGATATTAGTATTTTATTTGTTGCATTTAAGTTTTTTGAAGTCGGTTTTATTTTTTTTATTTTTTTTTTTATAATCTTATCTCTAATATTAGGGTGTGGCGTAATGGAATGGTTATTTAACTTACAAAAATTTTTATTGCAAAAAATGAAAGCTTACGTAGATGTTACTTCCTCCGTCTCAAATTAGGTGCTACATTTGGTTCGAGAATTTAATTGCTGCATTTTAATATTATTATTATTTTTCTTTCTACTTTTCATAAATGTGGCATTTATTTTGGGACACATTTTTCGAGGCAACATTTTGAAACTAATATCTAGGGCTTGGATTTCGCCCTATTTGCCTTTTTTTTATTTATGACTTAAAATTTAGGCCAATATGATATCTAGGTATGCGTTTCATTATATTCTGAATAAAATAAGATGCATTTCTTAGTGCCTATTTTATCTATAAATGCCTTTTTTAGTGCCTATTACTTTACCAGACACGGTATGGTCAAGTATTGAAATCGTGCATGAAAAAAGTGGTTTTTTTCCTTTTTTTTTTTCGAAATATCTCAAAAACGGCTTAAACTATTTTGATTAAAAAAATTGAGCGAAACCATGGCATTTCGCTCTGCAAAAAATCTCTAATAAGTAAACATCGAAAAAATTATATTTTTCGAGATAACAATTGTTTTGTCAAAATGTCTGTTAGTCTGTCTGGTTGTCAGTTAGTTAGTCTGTGCGTTACCAAATTTTTGTGGACGAGCTAGCTCAAAAACTAATGTGAATATCGAAACCAAATTTCACACGTAGTTTTGGTTCATTGAGATTGAGAGCTGATTAGATTTTGGTGCATATCGACCCAAAATTAAAGGGGGTGGAGGGTGGGTTAAAATTTAAAAATCTAGGCTCTTGGTCCAAACTCAACCAAATTTTGTATACATAATCAGTGGGCACACAGTAATCTAAAAATGCAAAAACTACCCCCCCCCCCCTCCTACATGATTATAAATAATTTTATTAAATATAATTGAGGGGCCAGGTTGTATGGTAAAGTCAAGTGGATGGCCACATCAGAACACGTCAGCTTATTTTAACTAAATTTGGCAATTTTCATTTTTTTTTTTATACATTTTCTAAATTTAAAAGTTTTTTTTTGAATTATTAAGAAAATATTTCGAAAAAATTATTAAGGTGGGGAACCTGGATCCAAGCAGCTATATATTAGCTATGCTGACCATTTGGATGAAATTCAAAAGGTACATTTGAAATTTATTTTTTTAAATATTGTTCTGTAATTCTATTTATTTATTAATTTAGGTCATAGAAATAATCAATGAAGATGATGCTTTATCTATAAGGGAGGCTAAAAATGCTTTATAAATCTTCCATTACTCTTGAGGCTGATTTAGCATAATATACCTATAAAGGGTAATTTTAACAATCTACCTGTAACCATTCGAAGCAATCTTTTGATAGAGTCCATAAAAATATTCCAGAGATTTCAAGAAAATATCAAAAAAGCTTCTGGTCCTATTGCCCTCAATTTCATTCATAAAATGGACAAAATACTGAACCGGAATCCTGGAAAGAATAGCCAGGAATTTAGGAGGATATGTAGTGGAAAAGAGGAAAATTTAACACCATCCGAAATGGCTTATTTGAAATTAAGTGCCTATTTTTTACTTAAAATCCCTTTTTAAGTGCCTATTTTAGTTATTTTTAGTGCTTAGTTCCCTGCCTATTTTAAAGATTTTTAGTGCCTATAAATCCGAGCCCTAGTAATATGGCACGGATGCTGTTCTTAAGGAGGGAGTTTTTGTCAAGCTAATATTAATGATTGATACTATATCAACCTAAAAGCTCTGAAAATTATTAAAACAAAATTATAAAATCATCAGTACCAATAACACTGCCCAACAATGAAAATGCTTCGGGCTCAAAAATAGCTGATTCTTATGTATTTCCACCTGCTGAATTCAAAAATCACCATAAAGATTACCGATTAGCTCTTGTTTTGGAGATATAATCGATCAAAACGGTGAAAAAGACCATTTTGACCTATTTTCGAGTTCCGTTAGATATTAAACAACAATATTTGAGATCACAATATTTTGTTGAACTAATAGAAAACAGCTTCCTCTTGGATTTACAAATTACCACTTGTTTGTAGCTCAATTAGAACTCGAGTTATAACTAAAAAACTAAAACTACGTGAT
Source organism: Forficula auricularia (assembly GCA_024734495.1). Lineage (NCBI taxonomy): Eukaryota > Metazoa > Arthropoda > Insecta > Dermaptera > Forficulidae > Forficula > Forficula auricularia. The sequence continues at coordinate 274,682 of JALMQS010000174.1, forward strand.
TATAAAGGATAATAAACATTAATAAAGTAAAGGGAGTGTAGTTTCAGAGTGAATGAAATAAAACTCAAAGAGGTGTATACAATCTCAATATATTTCGGATTATTAGTCCATCATCAGGAGTTTACAGGTTAAAAACTAATCTGTAAATTCCTGATGGACTAATAACACTGGGCAACAAAAAAGAGGCAAGCTAAAAAACGACGATCTGATGAAGGCACCACATAAATCTCTTCAGACACGACCATCTGTCAAGTATTATTCCAGCAATGTAGAACTCTTAGAATGTAACTACAATTTGTAAAAAAATAAAATGCACTTTCAATGTTGTTAGCATATGTAATTAAAATGTATCTTTTCTCTTGATCCGCCACCTACTGTATTTCACAGAAACTAGAGCTAAGAAAAAATTTTCATTGTCATATTCGTTTTTCTCAAACCAAAATTGGTAGGAATTGACTCATCAAGTGCTCGAAGCATTTAAAAAATATTTTTTTGTTGCCCAGTGTAATCAGTAGAAAAATATTCAAATATAGCAACTAATTTGGGACGAGGGGGAGTATCATTTAACAGTGAAAAATGAAAGTCAAACAGGATAATACAATATTATTTATCTTGTATTTGTTTAAATGTGTTTTTTATACAAAACAATTTTTTATGAAAGTCTTATCATCTCCAATTTTATTAAGCGGCCACAAAAATAAAACCACGGGCCTTAAGTTTGACACACCTGCTCTAAGAGATAATAATAATAATTATTATTATTATTTATTAGCTATTTCAGCTATACATCATACAATCCAATAAATAATAGATTTTGTATAAAATAATACAGTCAAGAAAAGTAAAAATATTTTTTGGAAAATTATTATTTACTATGAGTTATTCACTAGGTCACTTGTTTCACAAAAGAGAGTGAGAGTTTTCTCAATATACTTATATATACCTATCAACTATCAATATAAGTCCTAGACTCTTTGATGCCTCGTAATTGTCGTAAGTGAAAGTCGAGTGGTGTGCTTTAAACACTGTTAAATAATTAAAAGTGATAAGTGAAAATAGTATGACGTACTATTCTAAGTCGATTAAGATTATCTGGCTAAAAATAGCTTGTACTAATTACCCTCGAGGGGTATATAAGGGGGGGGAAGATAGGGAGTGTAGTGAGGGGGAGATAGGGACAGTGGTAAGGGGAAGTGGGGAAGAGGTAAGAAAGGTATATAAGTAGGAGAGAGAAAGGGAGGTGGTCAGTCTGTGTGTGTGCAGTGGCGGATGAAACATCGACTGTGAGTATTAGAATATGCCCTCTCCACCTCCATCCAGCTTCTCAGCTGACTCCACCCCCTCACTAATAAACAACCCTTCATCTCTTATATTAATAATATGCATAGAATTATAGAAACCATAAAATATAATTTTATTTATTTCAACTTATTATACTTTTAGGTAAGTAGATGCTCATGATTCTTTTATCAAGAGAATCATGACCTTTTCCTAGTCCTTACCAACTTTAATCCTTGTGTTCACAAATCCTTATTCCTTCGAAATCCAAATGTGTCGCGAGTGTAATAGTGTGTACCAGTGGAGTTAGCATCCTAGCTCCAGGCTCGAGACGTTGGCTGTTAAGGTAAGATATATCTCTATAATACTCAATTCTTATCATTAAATAAATAAAAAATACTCTAAATTTTCAATTACTTTTTGAGTTTTTCAAAAAAAAAAAAAAAAAAATCAAATAGATAATATTTAAAATATAATTCTGCTGGAGATAACATAAGTGGATACTCCTCTATGTCACGATATAATCTCGTTGAAATCACAAATTCCAACCCTCGAGGGGTATATAAGGGGGTATATAAAGGGGGGGCTTAAGGTAGTTGTTCCACCATATTGGTTTTCTTGAAATTTCGACAGATTAGATAAGAGAGGAAAAAAGAAATTTTTAATCGACTTTAATGAGTTTAATAAACATCAGAATAATACAGTCTATGTTACTATATAGTTACGTTATTCTATAAAATTTATACAATATTACGGCGAACTTTCTTCCGTGCAAAAGAACGAATGACGTCTTCATAGTCAATTGACTGCATTATTTCTGACTCTATGTACGAGGTCTGTTCAAAAGAAAAGGTGAAGTCTGAATTTTTTTGAAAAGTATTTATTTATTTATCAATATCCATTTTGTCCCCTTCAAAGTAATCCCCCTCAGATATAATGCACTTATGCCAGCGCTTCTTCCAATCCTCGAAGCACTTCTGAAATGCGCCTTTCGGTATGGCCATCCAGCTCGTTCTTCGATTCTGACTTTATCTCATCAATTGTGGCAAAACGCTTTCCTTTCATTGGTCTCTTCAGTTTTGGGAATAGGAAAAAGTCGCAGGGAGCCAAATCTGGTGAATAAGGTGGTTGAGGCATGATTAGGCTGTTGTTTTTGGCCAAAAAATCACGAACAAGCATTGATGTGTGAGCTGGCGCATTATCGTAATGCAGAATCCATGATTTTTTCCACAATTCCAATCGTTTGAGCCGTATTGCTTCACGAAAACGTTGCATTACTTCCTTGTGGTATTCCTTATTAACCGTATGACCTGTCGGCAAGAACCCATGATGCACCATGCTATTGTAATCGAAGAAAACAGTGAGCAAAACCTTCACATTTGATCGTGCTTTTTTCGGTCTTGGCTCATCTGGCCGCTTCCATTGGGATGATTGGATCTTGGTTTCGACGTCATAACCATATACCCACGTTTCGTCACCAGTTATGACCCTTTTGAGCAAACCTGGATCGTCGTTGACGTCATTCTATAACTCCTGAGCGATACTAATGCGACGTTGCTTTTGCTCAAAATTTAGCAATTTTGGAACAAACTTCGCTGCCACACGTTTCATGCCCAAAACATTCGAGAAAATTGCATGGCATGAGCCGATTGATATGCCAACATCCTCTGCAACTTCCCTAATAGTGATTCGACGATTTACCAAAAACTCCAGGACGCTCATCGTCATCAACATCTTCTCGGCCTTCTGTAAAGCGCTTGTACCACTTATAAACTTTTTTGAGACAAAGTGGACTCGCCGAATGTCACATTCAACATTTCAAGTGCCTTGGAGCACTTTATTCCATTTTTAACGTAAAATTTAATAAATATTCTTTGATCCCTTTTTTTCAAAAGTCAAAAATCAAAGAACACACACAAAAGTGACTAACCTTTTCAGTTGTCAACAACAAACTACTAATCCAAGTGGGCTGGTAATGCCAACATATGACTAACACAAGTGTACCAACATAACAAAAAAAATTTCGATAATCGAATGTACACAACCCGCAAAAATTCAAAATTCACCTTTTCTTTTGAACAAACCTCGTATAGTTACGTTATTCTATAAAATTTATAGAATCTTACGGCGAACTTTCTTCTGTGCAAAAGAACGAATGACGTCTTCATAGTCAATTGACTGCATTATTTCTGACTCTGTGTACATTACAGAGAGTGAATTGAGCATGTTCTCTCCTATGTTAGATCTTAAGTAATTCTTTACTCTTTTTAGCGCTGAAAACGACCATTCTGCTGAGCGTCAACGGCTGGTGTACACAACAGCATTCGGAACGTAATTCCTAGGTTTGGATAAATGTGCTTATGTAAATGGAGCAGCAATCCAACGTAAAAACTCTTAGTAATTTTAATGAGAATGTTAAGGGATATTTGTTTAGCCAGAGATTGTGATTGCATACTTGTATGATATTTGTAATGCCTATTGTAGATCCCTTGTGATCTTTTTAGGTTGAAAAAAAAAGATTCCGCAACCGGGGCCCCTAGGCCCGGGCCTGGTGGGCCTAGGCGGAAATCCAGCACTGAGGATGCCAAAAGGTTGGACACCCCTGGTTTAAATGTTCTTGTGTGTTTTGTTGTTGAATCGCATTTTTATCTAAAAGTGAATTGGTGGAATCTGGCTTCTAGTCAGAGGTGAAAATAAATATTGGCAATGTTGAGGAACCCTCGTTCTGGGGAGAGTTTTCTGTTGGCAAATTGATCAAATAATAAAAGAGCAAGCAACAGGATACAAACAAGGTCCGTCCGTCCGTCCGTCTCGGTCCTACTGACCAACTTGGCTCCGAGGACAGACAGACAGGTTCTTCTTTAGTAGTAGTTGATCTACGTGTAGAGGCAGGCCCCAGGGGGAAGAGAAACGCTTCAAATGGCCTCTGAACCGTCCCAAGGAAAATTTATTAGCACTAACAGAGACCATTAATGAACTCAATTCGAAAAAATTATCCAATAATTAAATAGATAAATAATTAAAATTTTTATTTTTTTTATTATAAACTTCCGTGTATCAGAGTGTATGAATTTCCTTTGATTTGAACATGTCGAGTAATAGCTATACTTTTATTATAATCGGCTTGTGCGACGACGCTGAGGTGATTTTTTTTCATTTTAAGACCCACTAATAGTTTATGACAAATAGCATTTATTAAAATTAGAAAATTCAAATTATTATTTTACAACCAGGGGGCGGGCGTAGCCACCTGAAGTCCGCACAAGGTGGACTTCGCAGCTGGTAGTATCTATCTATCTATCTATATAATAAAAATGAATTTATGTTTCTTCGTAAGCGCAGATCTCTCAAATGCCTGGACCGATTTGGCTAATTTTTTTTTTTAAATGTTCGTAATAGTCCAATTCAGGTTAATACGTAAAAAAATCGGAAAAGTTGCCCGGAAAATTGGAAAATTCAGGAAAAACTAAAAAAAAATTCAGGTTAACCAACATAACTTTCCAAACAATAAAAGAACTAAACTAGCAAAAAAACAACTGTTGGCGGCCCTGTTTGTAAGATTTTTGAGTGTCATTCATTCTCAATAGCTCTAACTACATTATCGTTGAAGAAGAATTTAATACTGATACAAAGATTTAAAAAAACTATCTATTTTTTTAAAGTACATTTAAAACCAAAAATTAAAAAAAAAAATCGTCATGATAACTAAATTTTTGAAAAAGTTAAGGTTATTTAAAAAAAGCTATTTTTTTCAAAAATTCCTAGCTTCTTTTGGGTTGGGTGAAAATTTTTTAAAAAATTCTGAAAACCGTCTTTAATAGGGTATAAAAAAATAAAAAAAGTTTCAGCCAAGCTTTTGATTATATATATACAGATGAAAAATATTTAATTTAAAATAAAATATGTTATTTAAAAATCATTTTTCTTAAAAATACCCTTGGGAATCTCACCTCATCCTTTTTCTATTGTATTTAAGACCCTCAGCCATTTCAAAGGAACTAAGCCTTTTGGCTTTTGTATTCGAGCTCATTCATTCATTTCAATATTATTTATTTATTTCAAAGTTAATTATAAAGGATTATTGAAACTATACTAACTAAACTAACTGAAAGGAATTCATTAGCTTTTGGAATTTCTTTAAAAATATATTTTAAAGATTAAAATCAAATATATTATATAGTTTATAACAGATCTCAAAAGATTTTTTAAAATATCACATATTTGAATAAAATTTGAGGAAAAATTATAATTACACTAGCTAAAATTCGGCGTGCCTCCGGCACGCCTGTCCCAGCTAGGCCCTCCGGGCGGGTTGCCCTGGCGGGCGGCGTCTCGGAATGAAAGTATGAGGTGTCCAAAATTGATTACCTTTTATGTAAATTGTTTTTTTTTTTTTTTTTTTATATATATATAGTTGACCCGGCCACGCGTTGCTGTGGCTAAAGTTTTTGTTATATTACATTATAGTAAACAATCTAAGAGGAACGATAAGAGAACATCAGTCACGGAGTCCACTATGCTTTTTCACACAGATAGTATTTGTAAAAAAATATGGTGATCTCCTTATTTGACTTTCTACTACTATAACCCTTTAGTACAATGAAATTATTTACGAACAAAGACGAAAATGTTGATGTTGGTATACAAATTCACTGGATTGAGATTTGAAGGGGAAGTACGTTGAACACAATTAATTAAAATGTTCTTACACTTGATATTAAGCAGAAATCAATACAAAATAAAAATTTATCAGATTTATTATTTCCATTTAATTTTATAACAAATAAGTATATTACAGTATAATACAGTAAATAACATGTGACGCTTAAACTCATAAATGAGGTAGGCAAGGCAGACAGTCTTAAACTTTTAAACATTGATATCTATTTTTTGAATTATAAATACTTTCAATTTCAATTTAATTTAACACCAATCGGTGCACAATGTTTTTGGTTAACCTGTCTTTAGCTAACACAAATAGATTCGACGGTTTCCCAACACGTGAACACGCAACATATAGTTGCCCATGAGAAAAACATGTATTTTCCAAATCTAAACCACAAATGGACATTGTTTGACCTTGAGATTTATTTATAGACATGGCGAAAGCTAAACGAATTGGAAACTGTAGCCTTTTGAAGGGTATGGTAGAATCTGATGGTATCATCGGAATACGTGGCAGCAGGACCATTTTTCCTTTAAACTTCCCAGCCAAAATGGTTGCTTCAAGAATGTTTCCGGTGATCTTTTTGATGACCAAACGCGTACCGTTACATAATTGAGGTGGATTCAAATTACGGAGGAGAATAATAGGGGAACCAATCTTTAATCGAAGATTATGTGGTGGCATTCCAGGGATATCTAATGAATTTAAAAATTCAATCGGAAAATTTATACTTTCATTTTCATCAACAACAGTATCGATTGATTTAAAAGACATCAGATCGCCTGGTAACAACTGTTGTATCTGGAAGTTAATTTCGTCAACATCAACGTTTTTGGCTGCCAAAATCGCCCGTTGACTGAGCCATCCATGATTCAAATAATTATTAAATTATAAAGTTTTGATCAATGAAGCACAAATAAGTAAAAAACAGGATTAATTTAACTGTATTATCTTCATTATAATATGAATGCAATTTACACTTCAGTCTAAGTAACACGTGGCCGGCTATGCTAACACCAAAAATTTAAAAAGTGGAAATAATTGAATTATACGGTATTTCGTTCACTACAAAATAAATTTAATTAATTTTATAGCGTCAACAACACGTGGTAATTATGCTGTTAAAATGTAGCTTATATGACACGTTCGTAGATTTACCATAGCAGCGCCATCTATTGATTACTTACTCAACCCAGTCGAAAGGTATCGACATCTGTTAGAATCATTTGGAGTCAAATGACTGTCAAATAATAACAGACAAATAATTAGCAATAAATTAAAATTGCGACTATAATTTGAGATTTAAACTATCCTATTTCTCAAGTTGGATCGAACTGCACATGGTGTGCGAATTTTATTATAATCGGTTCAGTGGTTTAGGAGTCCATTGAGAACATACATTGTGACACGAGATTTATATATATTAAGATTTTAAAACTTGTTCAATAATAAATAAATGATCTGAAGATGAATGCTTTTGATTGTTGGAAGGATCGCGTCTTCCGGGGCTTAATGGATTGAATAAATCACGATCCTCAACCAAATGACCTCTGAATAGCAATGAATTAGTGAAATACAGGTTCTCTGGGCAAAATGATTCAACTCCTTGACCCTTTAATTCTGATCCAATCCATTAATGAAAGAAACAATCATTATTGACGATATTAATGTGTCATTGTTTTTGTATAAATTTTTTAAAATCATAAAACTAATGGAATTAAATATCAGAAAAAATAATTATTTTAATAATAAACTCTAAATCTGTTCCCATTTTAACAGACGTATTTATTCTTTAGGTATCTATAATTGATTATAGAGGGTGTCCCGTATCAGAACGATAAACCGAGAACCTAAAAAATTTTTTTAATAAAAGTCTCCTAGTTTTCGGGTTATAGGCATTTTTTTGAAAATGGTGAAAATTGCTACCCTAAAAATCGATATGCTGTGGCTACAAATTTACATATTTTATTATTCTAATTTTTATTACGCAATCCGGAATAATTTTGCTATTGACCAGAATACAAAATAAAACCTTGAGTGCTATACTTTTGGAGAAAAAAATATTTTTGCCGGGCTTATGTTTTAAAAAATGTTCATCACCTAACTTTGAATCATCTTTAATGTAAAAAAGTCTAGTAAGCAACATGGCAAGTTGTTTAAAAAATTGGCCCATTTAGTCGAGATTTCAAAATGGTACAGCACTTTGTACTTACTTCTTTATAAAAAAAAAATATTAGTATTTGTTTGGAAAAATTAGCTAATTAGATATCATATTTTGATATTGTTTTTTATTTAATATGTTAATCAATTATGTCGCATCTTAATTGAACTAATCTTTGGCTATTAATGGCATTATTATTAATTATTATAGTATTAATGTCTATAATAGCCAAAGATTAGATCAATTAAGATGCGACATAATTGATTAACATATTAAATAAAGAACCACTATCAAAATAATATGTTTTTAAATTAGCTAATTTTGCCAAACAAATATCAATATTTTTTTTTATAAAGAAGTACAAAGTGCTGTACCATTTTGAAATCTCGACTAAATGGGCCAATTTTTTAAACAACTTGCCATGTTAGCTTACTAGACTTTTTTTACATTAAAGATGATTCAAAGTTAACTGATGAAAATTTTTTAAAAAATACCATAAGTCCGACAAATGGATTTTTTTTCTCCAAAAGTATACTACCTATTGTTTTATTTAGAATTATTTTTAAGGGATTGAATGTTTTTTCAATAACTCAAAGATTATCCTAGTGGGGGAGGAAGGTGGGGGCGTCACGAGGGGTGAACCGCAACCCAAAATTGTGTACACCTACTTCCACTTCCATTTACAAGTATAAGATAATAGAAGACAATAGATTATCTAATGAATTCCAAAGACGGAGTACACCTAATTCCAATCGCGGTTCACCCCTCGGGGCGCCACCGGCATTGGAATAATTAGTTGGGACGGACGCCACCAGGGCCCTTGCAACACCTCATCTCCGTGTTCACCCCGTTAAGTAATTTCTCAATTCTCTCTTAAATTTCTCTTATATTCCAATTTACAATAATAGAAATAATGCCTGGCTAACGAAGACCATGTTGTAGTAATAGTTTTCCATTACTTAATATAACATTGAATTTTTTGCCATATAATTTTATTCTAATCTGGGCAGAAAAGTGTTCTGGTCTAATATACTTTCCCTTTAAATTATTATACAAATGAAGAACACATTATTAATTAACATATTTTTCCAAAATATCAGGCAAATTAATTGATATTTATTGAGGTTGTTAGTCTACTTTTCCCGAGGGCAACAAGTTTACATTTAATATTTTCTAAAATTTTATTTATTACAATATTTTTCATCCAAAAATTTGACTTGTTATTATGTTGACCATACTACCATACATAATTTGACAAAAAAATTCTAGGCACGTGCCTAATCTTATGCCTGTAACCAGGAGAGATTTTTTTTTTTTGTTTCCTTAAGAGAAACAAAGAGATTGTCCTCTGCTTGATGCAAATAAACATACACACTAGGGTGGGTCAAAAAAATCCATTATTATTTTTTTTACAAGTGACACGGAAAAATGGGTTGCTAGACACCTTAAAAAAATTATTTCTAAATATGAGCTCTTAATTTTAATAAGAAGATCCTCCGCATCGCAGTTTCTTATTTTTTTCTCAGTCCAAAAGATAAAAATTCATACCTCATCATTAATTGATTGTACAGAAAAATGTTTTCAAAGAATTTCGTAGGAAATTTAATGCTCTACAAAAAAGGTATTTTATATTTTTTCCGTAAACCTCACCATTTGAAAGATATTGAAGATTTAAGTTTGATTATTTTAAGACAAATTTCATTTTTGTTTATGAATTTCATAACTCGACGATAAATGGCTATTATAAAATTCGCAATACAAATTTTTATAGGAAATTAACTGCTCTATAAAAAGGGTGTCTTATGTTTTGGCGATTAAATTAAGCGTTCAAAAGATATTCATCATCAAACTTTCATGTGTAAAGATTTTAAGTTTTTGATTAGATATTCGAAAAATTTAATTTATAAGTTTTGAGAACATTTACAAATTTAAAATTCTCTAGAGAAGAAATTTTCTCTAGGGCAATATCCAGCTATAGTGTAAAAATGCTTAAAGACGTTTTGAAGACGTTATCGAAAAACAACAACATATGATCATGATTTCTAATGATTAAAAATAAAATGTTTAAAATAATTGAAAAAAATTTTTCAAAAATTTTGAAAATAAAACTCAAATAATACTTATATTAATGACAAAAAATGAAATTTGTATGAAATTCATAAATTAAATTGAAATTTGTCGAATATCTAATCAAAAACTCTTAAAATCTTTACACATGAAAGTTTGATGATGAATATCTTTTGAACGCTTAATTTAATCGCCAAAACATAAGACACCCTTTTTATAGAGCAGTTAATTTCCTATAAAAATTTGTATTGCGAATTTTATAATAGCTATTTATTGTCGAGTTATAAAATTCATAATCAAAAATGAAATTTGTCTTAAAATAATCAAACTTAAATCTTCAATATCTTTCAAATGGTGAGGTTTACGGAAAAAATATAAGATGCATTTTTTGTAGAGCATTAAATTTCCTACGAAATTCTTCAAAAACATTTTTCTGTACAATCAATTAATGATGAGGTATGAATTTTTATCTATTGGACTGAGAAAAAAATAAAAAACTGCGATGCGGAGGATCTTCTTATTAAAATTAAGAGTTCATATTTAGAAATAATTTTTTTAAGGTGTCTAGCAACCTATTTTTTCCGTGTCACTTGTAAAAAAAATAATAATGGATTTTTTGACCCACCCTAATACACACATATAGGTATATATCGAAATTATATATCTGTATATATATATATTATTTATTTATTTGAGACTATAGTTTCGAAGACTTGGCCTTTATCATCAGTCTTTTTAATTATAAATATTATTTTTTATGGGGTCAATAGATATTGAAAATTTTTTTGCTCTTACTCAGGCTGTAAAGCTAGTCAGAATTCTGACATATACATATATATTTGATATATATGTGTGTGTGAGGGGTGAACCGCGACCTAAAATCGTGTACACCTACTTCCACTTCCACTTTCATTTCCAAGTAAAAGACAATAGATGACAATAGATTATCTAATGAATTCTAAATAATTCCAAAGACGGTGCCCGTATAGCACAGAGACCAAAATAAAACCCAAATGCAACTTTTTTGATTGGTTGAATTATAGTCTTTATATAGTTTTAATTAGGTTGAATTACGGTTTCAAAACGGTAGTTATGTCTCGTTTTTTCCGTTTTGCAACTGTTGTATTATCGTTAAATTATAGTCGCAAAGATTATAATGCAACCGTTACAAAAAGGTTGTCGCCAACATTTTTACCACCGATTTGCAACTGTAAATTTATAATTAAATATTTCTTTGATTTGATTAATTTAATGAATAATTACACAATTCTTTAATAATATACAATAATCAAATCAAAGAAATATTTAATTATAAATAAACAGTTGCAAATCGGTGGTAAAAATGTTGGCGACAACCTTTTTGTAACGGTTGCATTATAATCTTTGCGACTATAATTTAACGATAATACAACAGTTGCAAAACGGAAAAAACGAGACATAACTACCGTTTTGAAACCGTAATTCAACCTAATTAAAACTATATAAAGACTATAATTCAACCAATCAAAAAAGTTGCATTTGGGTTTTATTTTGGTCTCTGTGCTATACGGGTGTACATCTAATTCCAATCGCGGTTCACCCTTCGTATGTGTGTATGTATGTTTATTTGCATCAAGCAGAGGGCAACCTCTTTGTTTTTCTTTATGATTCCACTCTCGGGAAAATAAAAACTTTTCAATTTTTTATTTCCATTTTTCTACCTTTATATCTAAAGAGAAACTCAAGAGACTTAATATTTATTATTTAGTTTGATCAAGAAAGCTGTTCTTCTATTCAATTGTTATAAATTTAATTTGATATTGTTTTAAATTTTATTTGTTTATTTTTGTTTTTAGCTGGATATAATTTTTGCGAACATGAACAGAAACAGGCTCTGACATGTTCAGGCTTCCCCTCCCCCCTCACTCCCTTCCACCTATTTTTTTACTTTATATTATTTGCTCATTTTAATACTCTTAGATACATTGACAAATTGTGACGTCATAATCCACGAGGCTCTCTGACATGTCAACCCTCCCGAGACAATCAAACGAGATGTCGACGCTACGTTAAATGATGCTCTTTCGATATCTCAACCAATTTCTCTTGGGAATAATTATATATTTTCGATTTGAATGTCCTATTTTTACTTTCCTTTGCCCAAGTGGTCTCTATTGAATGTGTTTTGTCAATGGAATTAATGTTCATTGGTAAGCTTCTCATCTATTAACCTATTTTTTAATATATAATATCTCTTAGTACATTTGAATTTAATTTTTTTGGCTGATTTTTAATCAAGTGGGGCTAAATATATTTTAGATTTTATAGAATTAAAAAAAAAAATAAAAATTAATACAATGGGTAAAAGAGATGTTCATTTGGCTCATTGGCTAGAAGATTTTCTAATCAATTATATTATATATTAATATAAATGGTGTTTAATATTAATTCTATTTTATAGCAAGAAAGGGGAAAGATTTCTGCAATTGTCTTGGCCTTATCCTGTGGATCTTGTCTTGTTAAGGTAGCCTCTACTCATCTTATATTAAAATCTTTAAATTCAGAATATATATATAGTATGTCATTAGAGGATTTTCAGTTTCTCCGCGTGGGTCTAAGAGTTTTACTGACGTTTCGGCTCTCCTTCTTGCAGCTAGGGTGTGGTGGTCTACGTGGTCTTGGCCTTGTAGTCCAGGGTTCGTTTTGGAGGGTGTCTTCCGAGTGAATTTCTTCAGTCGGAGGGTTGGGTAGATTTGGATATTTAGGAAGTTTTGGGTGTTTTGTGTTTGAGGGTGTATTACTTACATTATGGTGGGTGACGTCTCGGCTGTTGCTGTCTTGAGAATGTTGGGCACTACACTCGATACGTTCACTGTCACTGTTTGTTGGCAAATGTTATTAATGTAAGTAATACACCTTCAACCACAAAACACCCAAAACTTCCTAAATATCCAAATCTACCCAACCTTCCAACTGAAGAAATTCACTCGGAAGACACCCTCCAAAACGAACCTTGGACTACAAGGTTAAGACCACGTAGACCACCCACCCCTCTCTTGAAAATGGCTCCAAAAGGAGAGCCGAAACGTCGAGTAAAACTCTCAAACCCACGCGGAGAAACCCGAAAAACCTCTAATGACATAGAACCTATCCGCGGAAGCCTCACTGAACATATATATATATATATATATATATGTGTGTGTGTGTGTATCAATTGGGATGTTCCATAGTTGTGTTAGTATTAGTGAGTTGATAATTCCAGAAGCGCCCAAGCGCGCTTCTTCCATTGTCTATTTATTATTTTCATTATTAATTATTTATTTTACTGAAATAAAATAGATTAAATATTTTATCAAAATTACTTTTCAAGAGAATTTCAATAGATTATTATTTTTTTAGGGAATTTATTTAATGGCAAATTTTTTTTATCTAAAAAAGATGATTATTTGTTCTTTTTGTTCTTTTTGATATTATTTTAATATATATGTATTTTGGTTTTTGATAGAAATCATACTACTAAAATTGCCCGGAAAATTGGAAAATTCAGAAAAAAAAAATTCAGGTTGGCCAACATAGCTTACCAAACAATAAAAGAACTAAACTAGCAAACTAAACAAGTGTTGGCGGCCCTGTTTGTAAGATTTTTGAGTGTCATTCATTCTCAATAGCTCTAACTACATTATCGTTGAAGAAGCCCTCTGGCTAGCAAAAGGCCCGCCAAAGACGGGTCTTGAAGCTAGTATAGGTATAATATACATGATGTATGATTATATTTGAACTGAAAAATAACAAAATCATACCGTTATGATAAATTATTTTGCTTAGATTTTATGTAGGTACAATTGCCAGTTGTGATTTTATCGTCATGGATAAAATATCTTAACTTAGTGAATGTCAAGATTAACTAAAGAGCCTGACGCTTTTGTTTTGTCAATGAATTTGCTGTTTATTCAACTGTAGAAACTTTCATTTTTATCTTTCGATAGACATCAAAACTTTCATTTTTGTCAAAGTGTCAGTTTAAAATAGAATAGAAGGGGGTGGCAATTTTAGTATCCCCCCCCCCTGTAATCCCCGATCTTATTCTTGAGAACAATTTCTGTCCCTTAATCCGTCGTGAATTTCCTGGGCAGCTTCTCACAGTCTCACAGGTACAGTCGACCGACAATCTCTGAGTTGTTCAGATAGGCCGCCCACAGTGGTTGTGTGCTCAGGGGTGGCCACTGACCTCGAGGGCCCTCCCGCGGTTGTCCGACACAAAAAATCCATCTAAAAAAACAACGCCCAACGAGCAAGAAACAAAACTAAACCACTTAAGAAGAGAAAACGATTGAAGTAACGTGACAGAAAATCATTAAAACAAAAAACAATAGGAATGGATTACAATTATTATATTGTTCTTTTTAGAATGGGCAAGAAAAAAATGTGTTTTATTTCGGTGAAATTGACAGAATAAGAATTTTAAGGCTGACGAATCGGTAGATATAGAGGTTTTGTAATCGTCACTATACAGGGTTATTGGTAATTCGATAGAAATCTTGAAAGTGGTTATACTATAGCTAAATTCCAATAACTAGGAACCCGGGGTCATAGTTTTGGAGATATCAGAGTTTGAATTTTTTTTTTACTTTACCATTCAGAGGGTATGGTCAAGTATTGTAATCGTGCATGAAAAAAGTGGTTTTTTCCTTGTTTTTTTCAAAATATCTAAAAAACGGCTGAAACTATTTCGATTAAAAAAATTGAGCGAAACCATGGTATTTCGGTCTACAAAAAAGCTCTAATAAGTAAACATCGAAAAAATTATATTTTACGAGATAATAATTGTTTTGTCAAAATGTCTGTTACTCTGTGCGTTTACCAAATTTTTGTGGACGAGCTAGCTCAAAAACTAGTGTGAATATCGAAACCAAATTTCACACGTACTTTTGGTCCATTGAGATTAAGAGCTGATTATATTTTGGTGCATATCGACCCAAAATTAAGTGGGGTCGAGGGGGGGTTAAAAATTAAAAATCTAGGTCGTTTGAGTAAACTCAACCAAATTTTGTATACATAATCAGTGGGTCCCCAGAAGTCTAAAAATGCAAAAACTAAACTCCCAAAATGGGGGGGGGGGCGGAGGGTCAAAAAATAAAAATCTTTGGCATTTACCAAACTCAACCAATTTTTGTAGTATCAGTGGGTCCCAGGAGTCTAAAAATGCAAAAACTAACCCCCCCCCTACATGATTATAAATAATTTTATTAAATATTAAATATACGTGAGGGGTCAGGTTGTATGGTAAAGTCAAGTGGATGGCGACATCAGAACACGTCAGCTTATTTAAACATAATTTTTTATTTACTTTAAATTACATACTAGTTATGTATTACAATTTTGGCATCGAGTGAAAAACTCCCTGCCTATATTTCTTTTGTAATTGACTTATTATAATGGATCTAATTACATTTTCATATAAGTATTCTTTCTTTGTAATAAATTAGTGAATAGTGAAAGCTAAACGGAAGAGAGGCTGAATGCCGGTAGTTCAGCAAAAGACACACCTTCCCAAGTATATTAAAACCTAGCTATAAGGAAGGAAGGCTCAGCCTGGGTAACATCCTCAGGCCATTTAATTAGAAATGGTTGCGGTTTCTTTGGTATTTTGATGCTTTGGAAACATTTATCGACACTAGACGAAAGAAATTTATATTTTTTGCATCAGGTAACTAAAACTCTACCTCGAGCCTCGAAATTTCTCCTTATTTCTATCTTTCCTAATCTCTTTAATTTTCCAATATCCAGATCCAAAAATATATTCAAAATCTTTAGAAGCCCAGGCAAATTAGAATTCTGCTGGCCAATAAATATGCACAAGCTGGAAATGGTTCCGTCAAACCAGTCTTAGGACTGTATACTCAATGATGATGAAGCTGGAAATAATTTTTAATTGACGTTAAGCATCCCAAATAAGAGTTAGTACCTGGAGGCACCGAGCGATGCTCGGTAACTTCTTCCTTCAGTTAAAAGCTTTATTTTAATATTATTTTTAATTTAAAATTCTGATAAAAAGGTCGATTTTTGTTTGAGAGCCGTTTTTCAAATTAAAAAAAATACAAACAAATATTAAAAGAAGTCTACGGCTTGGCACTCAGCAAATACAGTGTTTAATCCTGATACTATTACTAAAAACTGCTCGAATGTTCTCGACATCGGCGCCCAAAATAGGAATATTTCAATCTCTGAGGAGGAAATCATCTCCGTGATTAGGGACTTGAAACCATCTCTCTCATAGGAGCGGATGGGGTCCCAAGCCTTTCCTGGTCAAGCGCTGCTCTTCCTCACTTATTGAGCCTCTGCATATTTTATTCAACCCTTTCACTTATAGAAAGTTCTCTCCCAGAATTATGGAAAAAGACTTCCATCACTCCAATTTATAAGAACGGCTCTCGTAACAATATACGAAATTACAATGACCAATAGCTATTATAAGCGCTATTCCGAAACACTTGAGATGGGACCAACGTACCAATAAGATTCTTCTACTTTGCTCAGAAGCTATCTCAAGTAAACAGCACGGATTTGTGCCTTCTCGTTCAACTGTTACAAATCTTACTCTCTTTATAAACAAAATCTTTTCCAGCTTCAGTATAAAAATAAGCAGCTTGATGCTATTTACCTAGATTTTTAAAAAGGCCTTTGACCTCATCAACCATAAAATTTTGTGATGAAAGCTAGACATTATAATTTGCCTATTAATATTATTCTCTATGTGGATTGAAAATTATCTCTCTCTACAGATTTTCCTAGTGTTCGGATTAATGGTGCTGAATCCCGGAAGCATGCCTAGCACCTTCTGGGGTCCCTCAGGGTAGTCATCTCGGCCCTTTACTATTTCTCTTATTTATATAGCGGACTTGTTGGCCCTTGTAAATCTTTATAGCAATATGCTTTTATTTGTCGATGATATTAAATTGTTCTTCGAAATCAGTGATGTTCAAGATTGCACAAGCGCACAAAATGATTTGAATAAACTAATTGACTGGTGCAAGGAAAACTTATTCTTTCTCAATTTTGATAGAAATGTTTCTCGATTACAATTTTCCAGATAGACGATTTTATTTCTTTTGAATACCAGCTAAATAGCAATTCATCCTGTATCCGAGTCACTTCCATCAACGAAGACCTCGGGGTCACATTTGACGCTAAACCAACGTTCGATGAACATATAACCAAAGAAGTGGTTAGTCCAAGGCAAACCGAATTTGGGGGGATTCATCATTCGCAACACTAAATTCTTCTACAAACACGACTAGTATCAAACACTTGTACATAAGCTTGAGCTAAATCTATATTGATGTATGCATCAACCATTTGGAGAGCTGATTTGAAAATGAATATAGCCGGAGAGAGCTTGGGAAGAGTTCAGCATAAGGCGTTACGAGACGCTCTTGCGTATTTACTCTGGCAACCCTATGTCTAGATTCTGACCACGATTATACAGCAAGGCTAGTGGCGAAACCTTTTAGTCTACCAACAATTCTTATGTTCCATGGTTGCTTCTGACAATGTATTAACTTACAAAATTATATCAAGGCAGAAGTCCATTGTCCACAGAACTAAAGTCTCTTTTTAGCTTCAAATAATCCCACATATGTACTTAGACAAAACCAGCCTTTTCTACTCCTATGAAGTACCAATCACGCGCCACGCCGATGAATAATCCAATTTATAGACTCTGTGCATTGACTATGCCGCGCTCTTTCCTCAAGAACTAGTGTAATGAGATTTGGCTTCTCATCCTAATTGAGTGACTAAAGAAATAAAAGAAAAATACGCTATGTTATAATTAAGCTTTAAAGTTCAAAGTTCATTCAGTTTGTTTATTTACAGAATCTATCTTCACTAGCATATTACCTATTGTATCCCTCTGTTCCTTCTACATTATGTATGTATAATATTATGTTTAAACCAATTTGTCAAGGCCTCTTGCCGTCGAAAATAAATAAATAAATAAATATATATAGTATTTGCCCACTGTACCCCCACCCCGCTTGACCCCACCCACGAAACCTCGCCCTACCCCCGGATCCCCCACCACTGCACCCCACCTGTTTTGATTCAACCATATGATTCATTTTTATTCATCCAATTGTTAATAAATAAAACCTATCAAAATGTGTTGTTTTTTTCAGAAAATTGAGACCTGCTTATGCGAAATATATTTTTAAATAAATTCTTGATTATTTTTTATTCTATTAAATAAATAAAGCTCTTTATAAAAACAATTATAAAACGTTTATTAATATTTCTAACGTTTATGGAGAACAAAATATGTTAAAATCCACAATCACAATACTTCTTCAAGGCCTTTTAGAACAATGAATTATCAACCCATTGTCTGCCTGGGTACAAAAGAAAAGAGAAACCCTTTTCAAATCCCTAAGATTGACATTTTTCTACCTGAGAATAATTAATTTGATTACGAAAAAAACTCATCAAAAACAATTTTGTCGAAGATGTGACCGTGACAGATCGAATTGTCACCGCAAAAACCTCCTAACCCGTGAATTTCATCAAAATCGGTAGAGCCGTTTTCAAAATAGAACTAAGATACAAATATAAATAAATATATATATATAAATAAATATACAATTTTTGCTCGTTTAATAAGAGTAGATATGAGTTTTTGCGACGGTTTCTGGTTGGTGCTAAATTTTGGACTTTTTTCAGATTTTTGCTTATACCTCGAAAACCATGCGTCCTACAGAAAATTTCATTCTTATCAAAATGAAAGAGCCAAATATATCGCATCGAAGGGTTAAACGTTAAAATTGGTTCAGTCGTCAAAGATGGGAAATTTTTACCAACTTGACGGAAAAGTGAATTATGCTTATTAGGTGGTCACAAGAAACGACTCTTCAAATTTTTCCGGTTCTGACCCCCATAATAGTTGGCAATTGGCTAAAAAATGAGATTGGCAAAATTTCATCTTAATTGTATAACGGTAATCCGTGTCGCAAAAGTTGAAGTTTTTGAAAAACTGCACAAAATCTCGGTTTTTCGTTCATAAAATGAAAATCACTCATTCTAGAAACTTGATTCTTGTCTCATTTTCTAGGAAATTTTGTTGGCTTGAAGTTATAGCTAAGTCACTTTTTTGTTAAAACTTTTAGATTTGAAGATATCCATCATTTTCCAAGACAGGACATGATCCGACTACATTGCGGCACGGGATACCATTGTCTAATTAAGATGAAACTTTGCTAATCTCATTTTTTAGCCAATTGGCTACTATTATGGGACTCAGTACCGCAAAAATTCTAAGAGTGGTTTCTTGTGACCACCTAATGAGAATAATTCACTTTTCCGCCAAGTTGCTAAAAATTGCCCATCTTTGACGATCGATTGTGGCTAAACGAATAAACCGATTTTAAGTTTTAACTACATTATTCGACACAAATTGTATGCTTTTTCATTTTGGTAAAAGTGACATTTTCTGTAGGACCCATGGTTTTTGAGTTATAAGCAAAAATCTGAAAAAAGTTTTTTGTGGTTTTTACTCTCTCAAAAATTTAGAACTTGCCAAAAAACAGACGCAAACTCATATAACTCTTATTTGGGATGCCTAACGTCGATTAAAATTATTTCCAGCTTGAACATATTTATTGGCCAGCAGAAGACTAATTTGCCTGGGTTATACCAAGTGCCGTTCCCGGGGTGGCGAACGCCTGCGTGCAAGAATAATTTTGTGCGTCCCTATATACTATGCTTAAATTTTGATGATAAGGCCATTTTTCTAATCATTTTTAGTTTGAGGTTTAAACTGAATAGTTTCCTTATAGACTAAAGTCACTTTAGTGTAAGTGTTTGGTTATGAAAATGGGCGTAATAAAATAAAACAACGAAAAATATGACAAAAATTTATTTTCGTCATCAAATAAAATAGACTATTAACGTACAATATAGGTCATAAATAAAACACGTCCATTCGGAAATTAACAAAAAATCTAATATAACTCAATTCACTCAACTGAGTGAATTGAGTTAAAACTCTCAAACGGCGCTCAACGCAAACAAATCCGTTAACTTGAAAATGTGCAAGATCTGTCTAATACCTAAGTACCTAATTATCAAATAACAAGGTAGTTTTAGAACATAACACGTCTTGCTTTTGCAGATGCAAGCTCATTGATCATTTCATTGTGATCGATGGCTTCACATATTTTATTTTATTTTTTATTTTAGTAAATTCCAGTGTAGAAGTTACTTCTTATATTAGTTTACTGTTTCTTCCTGTAATCAAAGTTTACAGCTTTGCTATAATTTGATTTTTAATACCTTTAATGCCGATTTTTCTTCCAATTAGAAGTGCGTTTTTGCAAGAGTAACGAATAGTTGAATTTGGCGCCCCTTAAATTGGGCGCCTGCGTGCGGGGCATTCGCTGCATACCCGCCAGGAACGGCACTGGTTATACCCGACTAGAAATTGACCCAATGTATTATTGGGATCCAATTGGGTACTGCTTCCCAATAGGGATCTGATTGGGAATTTGTTGCGGCTAACCCAATTTAAAAACTTGTTGTTTTTGTAAGGCTATCTCAACTGATAGAGAATTTGTTGGGCTGAACAAATTTAAAAACAAATTTTTAAACTTCTTTAAATTTTCAAAAAAAAGTTTCTAGTAGTAGTAAACTATATCTTCTAATTTTCATTTTTACTTTACAAGGATATGGTCAAGTATTGTAATCGTGCATGAAAACGTATATTTTTTCCTTCTTTTTTTACGAAATATCTCAAAAACGGCTGAAACTATTTTGATTAAAAAAATTGAGCTAAACTATGGCATTTTGCTCTACAAAAAAAGCTCTAATAAGTGAACATCGAAAAAATTATATTTTTCAGAGATAATAATTGTTTTGTCAAAATGTCTGTTAGTCTGTGCGTTACCAAATTTTTGTGGACGAGCTAGCTCAAAAACTAGTGTGAATATCGAAACCAAATTTCACACGTAGTTTCGGTCCATTGAGATTAAGAGCTGATTAGATTTTGGTGCATATCGACCCAAAATTAAGGGGGATGGAGGGAGTTAAAAATTAAAAATATAGGCTCTTGTACCAAACTCAACCAAATTTTGTATACATAATCAGTGGGGCCCGAGAAGTCTAAAAATGCAAAAACTAACCGTCCAAAATGGGGGTGTAGGGTCAAAAAATGAAAATCTTGGCCATTTACCAAACTCAACCAAATTTTGTATACATAATCAGTGGGACCCCAGAAGTATAAAAATGCAAAAACTAACCCCCTCTACATGATTATAAATAATTTTAGGGGCCAGGTTGTATGGTAAAGTCAAGTGGATGGCCACATCAGAACAGGTCAGCTTATTTTGACATAATTGTTTCATTTTTCCAGTTTCTGCCCCCGCTGGGGGTTGATTAAAATTC
This sequence comes from Forficula auricularia, assembly GCA_024734495.1. Taxonomy (NCBI): domain Eukaryota; kingdom Metazoa; phylum Arthropoda; class Insecta; order Dermaptera; family Forficulidae; genus Forficula; species Forficula auricularia. The sequence goes on from JALMQS010000174.1 coordinate 296,263, forward strand.
AAAATAATTAGGCAATAATTCAATTTTTTAAATATTTGGTTTGACTTTCACCCAAATATAAAAATTTCCAAGCCAAAAGCGGTGATCATATTTTCTTTAGACTTTTCGTCTTTATTTATTTGTCTTTTTTTTATATCAAAGAATCCTCTTAAAATATGTGATGAGAGATTATGATCGCCGATAATAAATATTAATCATTAAATAATTTTCTTGATGACTCAGCTTATCAAATTGGTATCAATAAATATTATACAATATATCATTTGTAGTAGAACTTTTGTTATAATATGATTAAACATGAAGTTTAAAATGTTTTAAATAGTTTTCATATACCTACGGATGGAGAAGTGCTCTAGTCGAAAGGTAAGAGGGTTTGAACCTTGTGCGAAGGTCATTTACCATCAATCTATCTATCTACCATTCTCATCAATTCCCATTACATTTATTCAGCTCTGTAGTGAATTCTTTCTTTAAAATATTACTCATTTTGAATTTGTTTAAAATCCCAGAGATTTCTATATATTTAAAACTAGCTTCGCCCCCTGACCCCCACGTGGCTGCTTTATTGATGTTTTATTTGTTACAGAGAATAAATATAATTGTTTTATTATAAAGTCTTAAATAGATATAATTTGAGATTCTATTTAACTGTAATATACACTCATAACAAATAAGATGAAACAAATATTTAAAATGTATTAAAAATCCACTTTTGTTATCATTAAGGGGAAAATAAAAAAAAGTTATATTATATGTAGGTATTATTATAGATAAGAAGACTTGAAAATTACAATTATTATTCATTTTGCTTGACACAAAATTATATACAATCTATTTATAAAAAATTCTCTTATTCTCAAGCTTGAGTTGTTTATCATAAAAGAATTTAGTCTTTTTGATTTTAAGTCGATTCTTCCACGTTTTCAGTAGAGGTTGCCATTAATAGTCAAAACATCAAAAATGGAATGCTATAAGGTTATTCCTCGAGTAATAGATAAGAATCGATTGCTATTTTTGATTTTAAGTCGATTCCTCCATGTCTTCAGCAATGGTTACCAATAAAAACCGAAACGTCAAAAATCGAATGTAGAATGGTTATTCCTCGACTGTTAAAAGAGAATCGATCATTATTTTTAAATTAAAGTCAACATGAACTGCAAATTGCAAGTGATATCTGATTAATAATAAAGGAATAAACATATTAATATTTCAAATGAATTTGGATAAAGTTTAGCAACGATCCGTTGCAGTTTATTTTTTTAATTTTTGTTTTTAAATGTACTTTAAAAAAATAGATAGTTTTTTAAATCTTTGTTGCATTATTAAATTCTTCTTCAACGATAATGTGGTTAGAACTATTAAGAATGAATGGCACTCAAAAATCTGACAAACAGGGACGCCAACATATGTTTAGTTTGCTAGTTTAGTTCTTTTATTGTTTGGCAAGCTATGTTAGCTAACCTGAATTTTTTTAGTTTTTCCTGAATTGTCCAATTTTCTGGGCAACTTTTCCTTTTTTTTTTTACGTATTAACCTGAATTGGACTATTACGAACATTAAAAAAATAAACTGCAACGGATCGTTGCTAAACTTTATCCAAATTCATTTGAAATATTAATATGTTTATTCCTTTATTATTAATCAGATATCACTTGCAATTTGCAGTTCATGTTGACTTTAAGTAAAAAATAATGATCGATTCTCATTTAATGGTCGAGGAATAACCATTCTACATTCGATTTTTGACGTTTCGGTTTTTATTGGTAACCATTTGCTGAAGACATGGAGGAAACGGCTTAAAATCAAAAATAACGATCGATTCTTATCTAATACTAGCGGAATAACCTTATTGCATTCCATTTTTGATGTTTTGACTATTAATGGCAACCTCTACTGATAACGTGGAAGAATCGACTTAAAATCAAAAAGACTAAATTATTTTTTGGTTAACAACTCAAGCTTGATATCGTTGTGATACGGGACACCCTGTATAGGTAGTTATTTATAAAAAAATAAAAGATTTTAAATTAAATCGATATTATAAATTCCTTATTAAAAAGAGATTGTGAAACGGAAATGATAATAGTATGTAGACATAGACACGTTTCCTTTGAAATGTTTGTCGATTATGAACGTGTCATTTCTGCAAACAAGCGTGTCGGGCGAGTGGTCAGTCACATGGCCTGACAGGTGCTTAGTTAGCAGACAAAAGACTTGGGCTGAGGGCCAGAACACGTCTATAGGAACACGCGACGTCTTTTCCGATCACTAGCTAGAACTTACCCCCTGCAACATTGCTGTCACTAGTCACGCCCCACAGATCCTTTGTGTTAGTCTTGTTGGCGTTCGTGAACAAACTTAATGCACAATTTTAACCCAGAGAGCATATTTGATTAGCATTTATGGTACCTACCTATAGGTACGCTTCAACGAACGTCCATGACAGAATATCCAAAAACTATGATACGATCTCATATTTCTTGTCCCTCACTCAAAACATATCAATCATTTATATAATATGAATAGTAATAATTGAAATTAAATTATATACTAACCAGCTGCAAAATCCACTTTCGGCGGGCATCTTACTGGCCATGGAGCTACGCTTTTTCGAGGGCAAAATTTCTAAAACTAGAGAGCCCAAAATCAAATCAGTTCTTTGAATTAGAAATGCAATTACTTTCTTTTTTAAACAATCTGAATTGAAAGCTTCATTTTTCTGACGAATAACTCTGCTTCGATTGTCCCCAACACAAACTTCAAAACGAGACTCATCACTCCATTGGACACTATTCCATTCATCACTCGTCCAATTAATGTGACTTTTAGACCATTTAAGCCGGTTTCTCTTTTGTTTTAATGTCAAGAGAGGCTTTTCTTTCACCTAAAAAAATTGGTAAAATTTTGGAATAAGTTGCAATAAAATTAACTTGTAAGTTTTAAAACCTAACTTAAGGGCTTCTCTATGGCATGTGGATCTTGAAACACTTGGCCCCACAGCATCGCTCCAAAGTATAGATAATTCACCATAGTTCAAACGCCTGTTTTTTCTAATAATCTTCTTCAATGCCCGTCTATCAGCATCTGATATTTTGGATTTCGACGCATACCGAGGTTTTGTAGCTATTGTACCCGTTGTTTTATAAACTCGAATAATATTTCTGACAGTAAACTTTGGTAAATTAACTAGATCGCCAATTACCGAGTTTGATTTTCCCTTTTTAAATAAATTGATAATAATTGAGCGAATTTTTTCATCAACAACCTTTCCACGAGTCATTTTTAATAATAATAAACAAAACAAACTTTCTTTTGTTGGAAAAAGGCAAAGCCTATTTGATTATTTCACATATTCAAAGATTCTTAAAAAAAAAAATCGTGAAAAGCAAAAAACTATTATTTATATAAAAATATGTTTTTAACAATTAAAAAATAATTTTAAGTTAAATGTTACAATAAAATGTTTTAAATTGTTTAAAATGTTGTTCCAAATGATAATAAAAATAAATATTTAAATTAAATTTAGCATAATTTTATTTAAAAAGAAAAAATATTGGTGGGCCAATTGAGATGGGACGGGGCTCGTATATTAAGCCAGCGAAATTTGAACCTAATCCCTATTCGCCTGAGACGTCAGAGGAATAGTGGAGCATTGGATTCGCACATTTGAAAATGTTCTCCTTTTATCGGAATTCACGCAGAATAGCGACAAAAGCTGAAGATTCTGATTAGCTATTTGACTCACAACGTCGTCAAATTTATTAAAGACAGCGCATAATGATTAACTACATGGTAATTAATTTTAATATAATAATATTACACAGTCCATGTCAGTTGAGTTAAAAGTTAACTAAGAAAGGCCATTGCCAAATAGTGAAAATAAAAATACTAGAAGGGATTAAATAAATATGCGTGGGAGTATGGTAAATAAATTGTTCAAAATGATAAATTGATCAGATTGCACAGCTGAATAAGATTTTTTGATCCGATATTAGGTATAGGTGGTTGTAGAGAATGAGTCACGGTTAACGGGGTCCTGAAGAAAGGGAAAGAAAAAGTGGCTCTGAAACGACCACTCCACGAGATCTGAAGGAGGGCTTTTCAATCTGAACAAGTGGGTGGTGGACAAAGAAAGCCACAATCAATGGCTGTTGATGGACCCCAACCAGTAGCGACCTGCAGAAAACCTCCCGGTCCATCGGTTACCATTCGGGTTTCAATGGGAAATAATAGTACCTACCTATACATATAAAAATGCTTTGTACTTGTTCTTATTACTTTACCATACAGGGAGGGTATGGTCAAGTATTGTAATCGTTCATGAAAAAAGTGTTTTTTTTCCTTCTTTTTTTCGAAATATCTCAAAAAAACTATTTTAATTAAAAAAATTGAGCGAAACCATGGCATTTCGCTCTACAAAAAAGCTCTAATAAGTGAACATCGAAAAAATTATATTTTTCGAGATAATAATTGTTTTGTCAAAATGTCTGTTTGTCTGTTAGTCTGCGTGTTACCAAATTTTTGTGGACGAGCTAGCTCAAAAACTAGTGTGAATATCGAAACCAAATTTTACACGTAGTTTTGGTCCATTGAGATTAAGAGCTGATTAGATTTTGGTGCATATCAACCCAAAATTAAAGAGGGTCGAGGGGGGTTAAAAATTAAAAATCTAGGCTATTTGAGCAAACTCAACCAAATTTTGTATACATAATCAGTGGGACCCCAGAAGTCAAAAATGCAAAAACTAACTACCCAAAATGGGGGGGGGAGGGAGGGCCAAAAAATGAAAATCTTGGCCATTTACCAAACTCAACCAAATTTTGTATACACAATCAGTGGGACCCCAGGAATCTAAAAATATTAATTATATTGGTGAAAATTTTCTTCTCATGTAAGACTCATGCTTCTCGGAGTGTGTCAAATTTCCTAGACGAGGTTGGTATTGCATGTATGAAATGGCCAGCACGAAGCCCAGAACATGTTTGGGATATGCTTGGGAAACGTGCCAGAAAAGGGGATTTTAACTCACTGGGAGAACTTAAAAGTGTCCTTATTGAAGAATGGGAAAAAATTCCCCAGAAGGACATTAGAGCTCTAATTGAGGGGATGCCAGCAAGGATTGAAGAAGTTGTTAGTATTCGAGGAGGCAATACGCATTATTAAGGTGCGAGAAAACTTTTGTTTTTGTTTTTATTGAAAAAGAAAAAGGTTTTAAATGATTAAAATCGAGATATCAGAATTCAAAGCAATATGATAAATATCACATTATTTGATTTTTTTTAATTTTAAATAAGTTCTTTTATTAAAATGATTTAAATAAATGTTAATATTATTTAGAAATGTTAAAATAAATCTTATTAAAGGTTTAATCGATTAAATTGTATTTAATTTGTCTTTTTTTGAAAAAATTTGTTTGTTACCTTTTTTTTGACGCGCAGTGTATTTGTTTCAATAAATAATTATGATTAATTATGTGTGATTTAAATAAAAATTCACATTTTAATTATTGTCGAAGTTTGTTTTAAAGTAAAACAATAAAATAAAATCCACTAAACGCATTGTTTATCCCAGAGGTGGCCACAACGTGGCTCGCGAGCCGCATGCGGCTCTTCAGTCAATCTCTTGCGGCTCTTGAACTCTCTTAAATAATACTGATTTTAAAAAGTACAAGGGGGCTACCACATTTTAAACAGGTATAAAAAAATGAAAAATTTAACTAAAAAGAAACTGAATATATTTTTGAAAAGAACATAATATACATTTTTACTTTATCCAATGCGAAGCATGGGGAAAGTATTGCAATCGGTCTGGCGGCAAGCGCGACTTCAAAGGGTCCTCAGGTAAAGACTACGGAACCCATGGACTCAATTAAGGTCACAAATTGAAGTATTCAATTAGATTGAATTTTAGCACGTGACGGTTTTGCTAAAAATTACCTGGGATCTCGCCGAGAGGCCAAAAAGTGCAATTTTTTTTGGAAGTGCGTGGGGATGGATGGATCGATGGATGGATGGATGGATGGATGTGTGTTTATCGTTTTTTTCGTCCACGAATTTTTCCACACCGTTGCACCGATTGAATTGAAATTGAAAACCTACCAGTAGTTTAACAAAATGAAGCGCTGATTAGTTTTTGGTACATATCGGTCCACAAACATTAGTACTTTATTTCAGTACTTTTTTGGTTTTTTCTAAATATCTTGAAAATGACTTAACCAATTTTGATGAAATTTAATATCCTAATTAAGTACCTTGGGGACCACAAAAAAGGTTAAATAAAGTTTTTAGTAAATTTATATTTTAAAGTACTTTACTCTTGGATAATATAGTACTTTTTTAATTTTTTATTTTAAATTCCTTAAAATTTATTCATTTGATCGTTTTAATATAGCTCATTTAACCTAACTTAAGTAAGAATGGTTAGGCTTCTCGCTGTGAAATGCTAAAAATTTGGGAGGAAATTTTATAAGTAACCATAGCAACTGCGTTGTTTTCTTATCCGTTACCATTCCTGAAGACATGGAGGAATCGAGTTAAAATAAAAAATAGCGATTGATTCTCATCTAGTACTTGAGGAATAACCATTCTATATTGGATTTTTGACGTTTCGGTTTTTATTGGTAACCATTGCTGAAGACATGGAGGAATCGACTTAAAATCAAAAATAACGATCGATTCTTATCTTATACTAGAGGAATAACCTTATTGAATTCCATTTTTGATGTTTTGGCTATTAATGGCAACCTCTACTGAAAACGTGAAAGAATCGACTTAAAATCAAAAAGACTAAATTCTTTTTTGGTAAACAACTCAAGCTTGAGTAGAGGTTGCCATTAATAGCCAAAACATCAAAAATGGAATTCAATAAGGTTATTCCTCTAGTATAAGATAAGAATCGATCGTTATTTTTGATTTTAAGTCGATTCCTCCATGTCTTCAGCAATGGTTACCAATAATAATTCAAAGCAACAAAAATCTAATGTAGAATTGTTATTCCTCAAGTAATAGATGAGAATCAATCGCTATTTTTGAATTTAAGTCAACATGGACTGCAAATAGCAAGTGATATCTGATTAATAATAAAGGAATAAACATATTAATATTTCAAATGAATTTGGATAAAGTTCAGCAACGATCCGTTGCAGTTTATTTTAAATGTATTTTAAACATTATCAGACAAAGGGGGGGGGGTCAAAAATGAAAATTCTAGCCCTTTCGACCAGAATCAACCAAATTTTTTATACATATTCTGTGAACCCTCAGAAGGCTAGAAATACAAAAACTAACCACCCAAAATGGAGGGAGGGTCAAAAATGAAAATTCTAGCCTTTTCGACCAAACAATGTATACAAAATTTGGTTGAGTTTGGTCAAAAGGACTAGAATTTTTTTTAACTTCCCCCTTTTGTCTGATAATGTTTAAAATACATTTAAAAAAAAATCATTTATTTTCTTTTCAAAAATATATTTAGTTTTTTTCTAGTTAAATGTTTTCATTTTTTTTATATCTCTTCAAAATGTGGTAGATCTTTATGCCACACCCTGTAGGTATAATAATTAAATTAAAAAATTAATAATACAAAAATTAAATTAATTTGTAATTTGTAATATTATAAGTAAGTAGAGCAAAAAATATATGTTACTTCATTTATATTTTATAAATGTAAAAAAAGGTGTCTTTTTTTTAATAAACCATTAATTAATCTCCAAACAATGTGGCTCGCTTTGAAACAGTTTTAAAAATTTGCGGCTCCCAAAGTTAAGGTTGATCTATATAAATAATATTAAATTTATTTCGGTGTAATCCATTTCGGACTAAATCAGGGGTTTTTCCATTTTTCTCTAACCTTTCGTCCTAAATTAATTTTTTTTTTTATAATTAATGTTTAAAGTTATTTAGTAATTCACAAAGAGAAACAAAGAGGTTGTCCTCTGCTTGATGCAAATAAACATAAAAACATATATATCGAGATGATATATCTGTATATATATTATTTATTTGTTTGAGACTATAGTTTCGAAGACTTGGTCTTCATCATCAGTCTTTCTTCAATTATAAATGTTTTTCATGGAGTCAATATCATATGGATATTGAAAACTTGGTGTTCATTCGTCACCGCTGGAAGGCTAGGAACTAATAAAGACATCCCATCCGGTTCACATTCAAATATAACAATATGTTTCCCTTTCTCCTTATTTTACAACGAGAAAGGCTGACAATAGAAGGGTTTTTCTTTTTTTCTTTTATCATTTGTTAGCAAACATCTTAAACAGATTACTATTTGATAACTCTATTTGATTGTTCAAACAAAGTTTTGAATTTCTATTGAATGATTTCAAAATTTCTAAAAATTCGATTGCGCTAATTAATTTTGGGTTCTTTTCTCCTTTTTACTTTATTCATTCTGGGAGGAGTGATTGTTTGAATTTAAATGTTCCGCAAAAGAATTTTCGCACTTTTTATTTTTAAAATCCCTTATATGTTCATTTAATCGAATTTTCAGATTTCTCTCTGTTTTTCTACATAGATTGCTTCGCAATCTTTGCATTTCAAACTATAAACCCCTTCTTTTTCTATATTTGGTAATTTGTCTTGTCTAGTCTCAAACAAATAAATAATATATATACAGATATATCATCTCGATATATATATGTGTGTATGTTTATTTGCATCAAGCAGAGGACAACCTCTTTGTTTCTCTTTGTGAATCAACAACTCTGCTACTCTCGGCAAAACAAAAACTTTTCAATTATTTAGTAATCTTAAGTTTTTTTTTAAAGAGATTTATTAGGCTCTCCGATTGATAGCAGGGAAATATCTGAACATTACAAATTCTAATTCGTCTGGTTTAAAATCACAAGAGAGGGGATAACAAGGAGGGGAGGAAGGGCTGGCTGATGGGGGCAAAAGATGATTCCCCGTGACAGATTTGAAAAAGTTTCTCAGGCACAAGGGGAGAGGGGGAGGGGAGGGGAGGGGAGATTTTGATGATGGTCGGCGGCGGCGCCCTAAAGGCTGAGCCCTCTTTTTTGGTGGGGTGTGCGAGGGGCCCGAATCCCCCGGGGGGTCCCCTACTCCTTACCTTCTTCACCGTTCTCTCGTCTCGTTGGTTGGAGATTCTTTTGTCCCCCTATCTTCATTCTTCCTTTCTTTCCCTGTTCTCTTCCCGCCCTTACCACATCACTTTGCTTGTCTCTTTCTCTCTCATCATTTATTTACCAAGCACTTTAATGACTCGCAGCTTTTCCTTCCTTCCTACCAATCTATCTACTCTTATTAAACGAGCAAAAATTTTATATATATAAATATACTCTATATTTGTATCTTAGTTCTATTTTGAAAACGGCTTTACCAATTTTGATGAAACAATTTCTATTAACAAGTTTGAGGATGAGAAAACAATCTGACTAGGTCTGGACCTCTACAAATTTAATCTTAATTGATCTTTTCTTAATTAAAGTAATTATTTATAGATGAAAATCTCAATAAAAAAGTTTGTTTACATTTTTTTTCAATTATCTTTTATTTATTAATTGTTTTTTTAATTTTAAAACCCACTAATAGGTTATAGCAAATATTAATATATTATATTAAAATTAGGAATTTTTTGTTTGTTTTTAATTAAAAGGTGTCTAAATCATAACAAAACAGGTGTGTTTACAAATAAAGTGGTTGAAGTTTTTTATATAACTTGGAAACAAATCTTATTTAATTTTATGTTTTTATTTCAGATCCTATACGATTATTTTTTTTATTATTATTTTATTATTTATTTTTTTATAATGTTTATCAATATGAACGAATATGGGCAAATTGCTGTACGAGTAAACAAATATACACATAATATGTGGACGGCTATCTTTCTATAGAAAGCTAGAAATGTAAAAACTGGGTGCGGGGTGGGGTGGATGTGGGAGGTGCATGAGGTGGGGTGAAGTTGAGGGGGATCCGGGGGTGGGGCCGAGTAAGGTTGCAGTGGTGGGGCCGGGGTGTGTGTGGTTTCGGTCAGGGGTTACCGTGCATCGCTCGGTGACTCCAGGTACTTTTGAAAACGGCTCTACCGATTTTGATGAAACCAACTCTATTAACAAGTTTTGAGGATGAGAAAGCGATCTGGCTAGGTCTGGACCTCAACAAATTTAATCTTAATTGCTCTTTTCTTAATTAAAGTAATTATTGATAGATGAAAATCTCAATAAAAAAGTTTTTTTTTTTACATTTTCTTCAATTATCTTTTATTTTTAATTGTTTTTTTAATTTTAAAATCCACTAATAGGTTATAGCAAATATTCTTATACATATATTAGAATTTGCCAATTTAATAAATTATAAATCGAGTTTTAAATCACACAAAGAGTTATATATAGAGATATATATTAGAATTTGCCAATTTTATTGATTTTTATAAAACTCTATAAAATAGCATGATGCTATTTTTTCCCTGTTGTAAAAATACACTTTGGTGGTCTGGTTCCACGTCCCACCACTCAAATGGTCTGGGGTGAATATATTATGTTTATAATTGACTATAAATGTGGGAGGTGCAGGAGGTGGGGTGCACTTGTGGGGGATCCGGGGGTTGGGTGCGGTGGGGGTGCAGTTGTGGGGCGAGTTGCTTGGTTTCGGTGTGGGGGATCCAGGGGACGTGTACTATATATATTTGTTTGTTTTTTAATTTGATGACCGTGCATCTCTCGGTGGCTCCAGGTACTTGTACTTATACCTAAAACAACCACAGACAACGTTCTCTACTTTGCTTTATACTAAAAAATATTTTTCCAATTAATTAGAGAACGTATACATGCGTATGTATGTAAGATAAGAAAGTTAGAGCCTGCTGGTAAATTACTACAATTTATTTATTATATATCCTTATATAAAAACACGCATTGTTGAAAAGGAGATCCAATCGATTTGATTGGGGAATAATGGAATTAAAATAATTATCGGAAAAGAGGTTTTTTTATCTAATGAGATTTTTCCTCTTATTAAAAACAAGGACTAAAGATAAATAAGGACACTCGATGGTGGAGAAATCTCCGGAATCGAAGCTAAAATACATGGTATACATTAATTAATGTAAAATAATTGGTTTAATAAAATTTATAAAAAAAAAAAACACGCATTGTTTTCCAATTACAAGATTTTTGAAAAGGTCGTTTTTTGTGTAAGTAATCCTTAACTTCTATTAGATTTTTACTTTGCCATACAGGGTATGGTCAAGTATTGTAATCCTGGATCAAAAAAGTGTTATTTTTTTGCTTCGTTTTTTTCGAAATATCTCAAAAACGGCTGAAAATTTAGTTAACTTTAATTCAAATAAGACTCAATGTTGTCTAATTTCTAGGCGCGAAAATAAAGATTTCCCTGATATTCACTTCGATTCGAATACCCTAAAAATGTGTGACAGCCTATCCATGCTGGGCGTCTCTGTCGCATCTGACCTGTCTTGGAATGAACACATCTCCTCTGTAGCGAAATCTGCAGCAAGGAAGATTGGCTTCTTATTCAGGTCCAAGCGATTTTACAAACTTCTCACCATCTACAAGGCCCAAATCCGCCCCTGTCTCGAATACGGCTCTCATCTGTGGAGAGAAGCCTCAAAATACTCTCTTGCTACCCTGGATGCAATTCAGAAACGAGCCGTCAGGTTAATTGACGATTCTACCCTCACCGACTCCCTCGACTCGCTGGCTCATCGAAGAGATGTCTCCGCCCTTTCCCTTTTCTATAGATACTATCACGGCAGGTGCTCTGATGAGATAAAATCAATAATTCCCCCCAAAGCATGCTTTGCACGCAGCACACGTTTTGCCGACTCCCAACACTCTTTCGCGGTCAAATTAGAAAAGTGCCGGACCACTTCATTCGCGAATACATATATCCCCATGACTTCAAGGAACTGGAACTCTCTCCCAGCCTCCATCTTTCCCAGCACCTATAATCTTCAAACCTTCAAAACCGGGGTGCATAGACACCTACGTCTACACCCTCTCACTCGCTCTAATAAGTGAACATCGAAGAAATTATATTTTTCGAGATAATAATTGTTTTGTCAAAATGTCTGTTAGTCTGTCTGGTTGTCTGTTAGATAGTTTAGTCTGTCTGTTAGTTAGACTGTGCGTTACCAAATTTTTGTGTACGAGCTAGCTCAAAAACTAGTGTGAATATCAAAACCAAATTTCACACGTAGTTTTGCTCCATTGAGATTAAGACCTGATTAGATTTTGGTGTATATCGACACAAAATTAAGGGGTGTGGAGGGGGGGGGGTTAAAAATTAAAAATCTAGGCCGTTTAAGCAAACTCAACCAAATTTTGTATACATAATCAGTGGACCCCCAGAAGTCCAAAAATGCAAAAACTAACCCCCCTACATGATTGTTAATAATTTTAGGGGCCAGGTTGTTTGGTAGAGTCAAGTGGATGGCCACATCGGAACACGTCAGCTTATTTATTTTTATTCAGGAATAGTAATTATTTGATTCTTATAATATTTTTTATAATCAGGAACGAGGCTTTTGAATCACAGTAGGAAGATCGAGTCCTTATAGAATGATGGTTATTTTTTCTTTTTTTCAATAAAAAATTTTCATCAGGGTTTATAATTTTATTTTATTTGAAACAAGAGACGTTTCGGCATTAACTCAACGCCATCTTCAGTCTATAAAAATATTTAACAATATATCACATTACATTTCACAATTCACAAAGATAATATTTAACTAATGGTCTTACCTATGTTAAAAATAAGATATCATTATATTTCCTTCACAGAGGCAAAATGAAAGAAATTAAATTACTGAGGTCAACATGATATCTTATTTTTTAACATAGGTAAGACTAGTAGCTCGCAAATTGAGCTCTCCAAATATTCGTTTTCAAAATTACCGCCGTGTCAAATGGAAAAATAGATGGTGCTGGGTACCTCAATATTTTGAGGCACTAATTGCTATCTTCTTTCTATTTTCATTGCTTTTTTTTCTAAGCTTATCACCAATTTTTGTTAAACTCACTTCTTATTTCGATGCCGTTAAGAATGGTCTTAACTCATTTGATAGCTCCTCGAATAGCGGAAAATTGTTGAATCTACCATGTAATCGCTTCTTGTTTCTCTCCCAATCAGACCAGAATAAGGAAAATCATCTCTTAACCTCAAATTTGCCCATGTTTGTGATAACCGATCAGCAACAATTATTTTGAACCTACGCAGAGAGCGTTAATATGAATTATTGAGTGCTCAAAATTCATGATAATAGCAGATAGATCGCAAGCATATTTTTATTTGTTTTTTCATCAATTTAGATTGATCTTGAGTTTTTTTCTATTTGTTTATTTGATTTACAACCAAATAAAGAATAGATTAAATTGTGTTGCACGCTGCGATCATCTGGCTATATATTATATGTTTAGCAATTGTGCTAAAAACGCAATTTGGCGTTGATTAATTAACTTTTAATAAAATTAAACGGAAGTATACGAACATTTTCTTCATTTTAAGTTGAATTAATTTATATTATTACTTTAATTTATATATAATTTATTTATATATAAAATTGGCTTATATTTTTGTGCAATTTATATTTTTGCAATTGGCTGAACTTTTAATTACTTTAATTTATATATATAATTTATTTATATATAAAATTTGCTTATATTTTGTGCATATTTATATTTTTGCAATTAGCTGAACCTTTAACTTCTTTATTTATATATATAGTTTTAATTTACTCCTAACATAACATCACTTGTATTCAATTTTAAAAATTCATATTTTATAATCCAAAAATTTATATTAAATTCCATTTAAACCTACTTACAGTCCATTTTCTTATCGATAATTAATTTTTATTTTCTTAATATTAAAATTAATATTCACAGCTGCATTGAGCGGCACCAAAGACCATTAGTTAAATATTTGTGAATTGTAATATATTAATTGTGAAATGTAATGTGATATATTGTTAAATATTTTTATAGACTGAAGATGGCATTGAGTTAATGCCGAAACGTCTCTTGTTTCAAATAAAATTAAATTATAAACACTGATGAAAATTTTCTATTGAAAAAAAAGAAAAAATAACCATCATTCTATAAGGACTCGTTCTTCCTACTGTGATTCAAAAAGCCTCGTTCCTGATTATAAAAAAAAATTATTTATTTTTGTTTTTAAGTTTTATTTGAATTCTTTATTTTTAACCGACTTCAAAAAAGGAGGAGGTTCTCTATTCGATTGAATTTTTTTTTTTTTTTTTTTTTTTTTGTGCCTATGTTACCTCATATCTCCGCCAATTGTCAACCGATTTTGAAAATTTTTTTTGCATTGGGTCCAGTCTAGCTTCCGATTGGTCCCATTTTTTTTTCGATTTTTTTTCATAGGTATTAGACCTTTTTTATTAGGTTTGCTTAGGTTTGTTTAGACCTAACCTCTTTGTTTATGAACCGATTTCGATGGTTCTTTTTTTATCCGAAAGGGGGTGTCTTAGGGATGGTGTCATATTAATTTGGTCAAGTTCTGATGATATAATCACTATTAATAACATCACTAAAAAGAGAAAAATAAAAATTTTTAAGAAAAAATAAAAACCGGCTTCAAAAATTAAGTGCAACAAATATAAAAATACACTAAAAGGTATAAAATAATTATTATCTTATTTAGTTACAACTAAACGACGAAATATTAACACGAAATTACTTTTTGAAGTTGGTGCCAAACATATACCTTTTATGAATCGCACTCGACGGATCTTACTTAGTACGTTTGGCAGGTACGCTCGCTTATAGATATAGTTTGTTTGGCACCGACTTTAAAAAGTAATTTCGTGTTAATATTTCGTCGTTTAGTTGTAACTAAATAAGATAATAATTATTTTATACCTTTTAGTGTATTTTTATATTTGTTGCACTTAATTTTTTGAAGTCGGTTTTTATTTTTTTCTTAAAAATTTTTATATCTAGAATATTCAAAAAATAATCTCCGGGAATGTAAATGTTTTCACATTTGAAAGTTATTGCACCTGTTTGATCTTGCAGAAAGTGAACTTGTTTATGTTTTTTAGATAAAAATTCACCATTTAGAGATTAGAGAAATATGGCATATAAACAGCCAGCCAGCCAGCCAGGTTAACCTTGAGCTCATCATTATGGAGTTTTTGTTTTAAGTGGAAAACTACTAAAATATATCTCTCTTAAAAAAAAAAAATAATGATTGTTTAGCTATCTTCTTTCTTCTATCTTTAATCGTGTCTGAACTTTTCTCTATTCGAGATCACGATGAGCTTAAAATCATCGCAGGTGTAGGATCCATCAGAAACAAAGAAAGAAGCCTTCTCTTGTCTGCCTCTGCCGCCCATCCTTCGAAACCTCCAATCATGCAATATTGAGAGATTTTTAATTGAGAGAGATGTCGATTTGGTAAAATGTTACAAATAATATATTCATACCACGATTATAATTGGTATGTTCTAGAAAATGTATACAACTTAGGGCCGGTTGTATGTCGCAAAAGTAAGCTTTTTACCACTAACCAAGGGTAGATGGTAAATGGAGGTCTTAGGATGGCCAATCAGATGACAGGAACTTTCAGTGCCTGTCATCTGATTGGCCATCCCAGCCCCTCATTTACCATCTACCCTTGGTTAGTGGTAAAAAGCATTTACTTTGTGACATACAACCGGCCCTTAACATTTGTGTTACATTTAATAAAATTAACAGATTTTTAACCGACTTCAAAAAAGGAGGAGGTTCTCTATTCGACTGATTGTTTTTTTTGTGTCTATGTTACCTGATATCTTCGCCAATTGTGAACAGATTTTGATAATTTTTTTTGCATTGGGTTCAGTCACTCTTCCGATTGGTCCCGTTTTTTTTCATTGGTATTGGATCTTTTTTGATATGTTTGTACAGCCATAACTTCTTTGTTTATGAACCGATTTTAATGATTCTTTTTTTATTGGAAAGGGGGTACCTTAGGGGTGGTACCATATTAATTTGGCCAAGTTCTGATGATAAGATCATTGACGAAATAACGTAAATCTCCAAATCTTATGACGAAATAATAGAAATTATAATAAATAAAATCTTTTATAAAAAAACTCTTAAAACATTCATTTAAAACCCGCAAACGTTTCGAGAGAATTTCTATATTTATGAATTTAATTTTATTATCATTTTCTGATTCATTCGCCCTAGCCTTTCTCTTACGAGATGCATGCAAGGTATTATCTTAAGTCACTTTTAATAACATCACTAAAAAGGGAAAAATA
Organism: Forficula auricularia; assembly: GCA_024734495.1. Taxonomy (NCBI): domain Eukaryota; kingdom Metazoa; phylum Arthropoda; class Insecta; order Dermaptera; family Forficulidae; genus Forficula; species Forficula auricularia. The sequence goes on from JALMQS010000174.1 coordinate 312,526, forward strand.
AATATAATTTTTAGAAAAAAAAATAAAACCGGCTTCAAAAAAATTAAATGCAACAAAATAATAATAATAACCTAAAAATAAAATAAAATACACTAAAAGGTATAAAATAATTATCTTATTTAGTTACAACTAAACATTAACATGAAATCACTTTTTGAAGTCGGTGCCAAACATATACTTTTTATGAATTGCACTCGACGGATCTTACTTAGTACGTTTGGCAGGAACCCTTGCTTATAGGTATAGTTTGTTTGGCACCGACTTCAAAAAGTAATTTCATGTTAATATTTCGTCGTCATCAACTATAACTAAATTAGATAATTATTTTATACATTTTAGTGAATTTTATTTGATTTTTGAGCTATTATTATTTTATTTGTTGCATTTAATTTTTTTGAAGTCCGTTTTATTTTTTTTATAAAAATTATATTTATTGAAGTGATAATTTCTTTTGGCATGCCTTGCACACTCTTTATTTTACTTGGCGGCAAATGGGATTGATCCGTCACGCGTCACGCTGTCACGGTTCCCACGCGTAACGATTGCTATCAATTCAAGGCACAGATGGCGTTGCAGCATTAATTCTATGACACTACTGATGATTTGGATCATATCCTGTCATGGAAAATACTGGATATCTATAAATCTAAGAGTCTTGTCAAAAAATTAGTCCAAGTAAACGTTTAACTCAGTAAAATTTCCTAGAGAATGAGACAGGAATAAAGTTTTTAGGATGAGTGGTTTTCATTTTATGAAGGAAAAACTGCGATTTTTGCAAAAAATTCCAGTTTTTAAAAACTTCAACCTCATCGGGTCACGGATTACAATCCAATTAAGATGAATCTTTTTTTGAATTGTAGCAAATTTAATCTAGTTTAAAAATGTATAGAGTCGTCTTTGTCGAAAACGTGCTCTTTCATGGTCAAAATGGGGAAAAATCTAAAAAAGTACGAGTTTAAGGGATATTCAAAAGTGATCCCTGGAGCTATATTTTGACAGGCGCTAGTACCGGTTCTACTTAACTTTAATAAATGAAATTGTTATCATTTTACGCGTAATTTAAAAAAGTTTAATCTATTTAATAGACATCTTTTTGATTTGATAAGCCGTTTTAGAGTTATTCAAGAAAAACTGAAAAAACTCCGAAATTTTCTCATTTTGAGGCGCGTATAAAAATTTCCACTAAACAGATTTGGGGGAAACTTAGGCTAGTAATATTGGAGTACCAATAAAGGTATTCCACCAATAAAATCTTTACCCGGAAATTATTTCCTGTTAAAATCGTAATTTGCCTGGACTATTGTTGTTTTTGTCATTTTCTTTTTTTCTTTTTTTGATATACATAGAATCGTCGAGGGCGGGCTTTGCAGCTTGTTGCGCCCAGGAGGTTTAACCCTCCGGTGCTACCAAATTATATCGCGACCTGTGGTGTTGGCTGCAAACAAAATTAATTATTTATTTATAGTGGGCCGTATCATAGTCCCGAAGGATTATGAATGCCTACTAAGGGTAACGTGAAGCCTCGAAGTCGTGATTTCTCTTTCTAGCACGCCGTTGCTAGAGGTTGTCTGTGGCTGTAGATAAAAAAAATTATGGGCAAGGGCTGAAATAAAACGCATTTTATTTTACATCATGGTTTGTTTTATTTGGTATAAGGGGGGGTTTACATTTTTACACTCAACTTCACATAAGTGCTCCAACTCTCTTTCTGCTGGTGTCTACAAACTCACTGCTCTCCAAAAACTGACTGACTGACTGACTCTCTCAGAACTGCACTCTACTAGCTGTCATCTCTGGGAGTTTCCACAAGAAAAGCCCCCGATTCGTCAATTTCCTAATGAGAAGGAGTATCTCCAAATCATAGAGCCCTCCCATTTCCTGAAGGGCGTGACTTCAAAAATCACGTGACTTTTTGGAAAATTCCGTTAAAAGCCCTTTTTTTGAAAGATCATTTTTTACACAAAAATGTAAGAGCAAGTAGATTTATAATTCACTTCCTATCACCATATAATTTTGACGAAGGCCCGACCGAAGGCAAAAAGGGCGGAAAGGTGATATAGGGGGTAAGGGGGGTGCTAAAAGCAATTGGGGTCCGGCTGGAGAGAATCTCAATCACCCTTCGTACATCTGGCAGTGCAGTGACTGTAATTAAAAAAAAAGAAATCCTTTAAATTTCAAACAAAATTTACAACAACATTTCCGGCCCGCAACAAGCTGATACCATATATATCTTAATAAAACAAAATTTCTCCTCTCTATCACAGGTTCAAATATGACATACATACCTACCCTTGTTTTGAAAGCCTCCCTCCTCCCATCTTCACCCCAGTTAGGAAGTATGTTAGAAATACTAATTGTGTCCAGAAGCCTTTTCATTTGCAAATGAGCCAAGGTGTTCCCGTGATAATGGTAGGTACCGAACATTGTTTGTTTGCATTTTGCCACAGAGTGAGTATTTGGGCCTAATCATTCATTCATTCATTCATTCATTGAAAACTTTCTCCTCTCTTAACAGAATATCTTCAAAGAATCTTTTTGTGTTGACTCAGAACATAAAAAAAACTTGCAAATGAGCATAATTATTTCGAAACGATACCTATTCAAATTCTGTTTTTAAATTAACTGAACTGTATGCGTTGCGTTGAGAGGCGCATATTCCATTCATTCATTCCTTTTTTTTAACTATTTAAATAAAATCCTTTAGAATTTATTATTCAACTTTCCATTATTTTTCTTTGTATGTATTTTGTGGTCCTGCATTATAAAGGGAACTGATTAATCAAGAAAATCAACTATTCAAATTTTATTATTTTAATTTAATTCATTTTATATTCTATTTAGTTACCTAATTTTAATATGCGCTTTTTATAAACTGTGAGAATTATTTTATTTTATCAAATTTCCTTTTTCATAAATAAATTCATTAAAAACGACGAAGACTAAAAATATTTTTCTCTTTACTTCCAAATACTTAACTAAATAAGCTGACGTGTTCTGATGTGGCCATCCACTTGACTTTACCATACAACCTGGCCCCTAAAATTATTTATAATCATGTAGGGGGCGGTTAGTTTTTACATTTTTATACTTCTGTGGTCCCACTGATTATGTATACAAAATTTGGTTGAGTTTGCTCAAATGGCCTAGATTTTTAATTTTAACCCCCCCCCTCCACCCCCTTAATTTTCGGTTTATATGCACCAAAATCTAATCAGCTCTTAATCTCAATGGACCAAAACTACGTGTGAAATATGGTTTCGATATTCACACTAGTTTTTGAGCTAGCTCGTCCACAAAATTTGGTAACGCACAGACTAACTAACTAACAACCAGACAACCAGACAGACTAACTAACAGACATTTTGACAAAACAATTATTATCTCGAAAAATATAAAAAAAATTTCGAGGGGTGAACCTCGTGCTAATATTGTGTACACCTACTTCCAGTTCCACTTTCATTTCTAAGTAAAAGAAAATAGTGAAGTTAATTTTCTCATTAATATATCAAAGAATAATTAACAAATTAACGAGAATTGTTTTTAAATGAAGATATATGTATATCGCGAGACTACTGCGGCTGAAGCTATTGGAGTCTGCTGAGTCTTAAGTCTGGACCAAGCGAGAATGAAAAATATATGATCCATCTAGCTATAATCCAGCATCATTTCACGTTTAGCCCGCATGACACTTGGATGGATCACCAAATGAATTTGAAATCTGAGATGTTATATTATATTCAATCTCCCAGTCCAGCGCGCAAGATCTGTTAACACGTATGTTAGGTGTTTGCCATTAATTAATCATAAGTTAACATATGGACCGTTTTCGAGTTATTCGCAGAGGCCATTTTGTTGACATTGTTGTGCTGTCGAGAATTTTTTCCTTAAATATAAATATAATTATTCTTAAGGGTAATATTTTGGCAGCCGGCTTCCCTTTTGATCCTCGATTGTGACTGTTTTACCTTGGGTAAAGGATTTTACAGCTTCCTGAACATAAAATGTCAAATGGCTCTTAACACATGTCGATTGTAAAAGTCATTTTTGCATGGGAAATTTCTAGAAATGGGAGGGCTCAATGATTTTAAGATACGCCCCGCTAATTAAGAATTTGGCCTATGAGAAGTAATTTTAAAATTTCGACTCTTCAGGCAGGTTTGAGTCAGCCAGAGAGTTGGCAGTTCTAAGCTGAAGCCCATTTGGGGTGGTCCGGTCTCCAGCCATCAGCATGGAGAAATGTAAATTTATAAATAACTAATAAAAAAACCAATATTAAATAATACTCTTTTCTTTAAATACATCTCTCCTACTTCAATTACCATCAAATCAGCATCAGGACTGAAACAGGTCGAATCGCTTGGGCGAGTTACCAGTCCTTTCTGCGGGGAGCTTCTTTGAGATAAATCGTCAAATCGTCAACCTTTCTCTGGTCAAGAAGGGTTGCAACCATAACTCTAAAGTGTTGTCGTAACAACATGATCACAGGAGATCCAAAGGTCAGATCGGTTATCTCCCGGTAGTTTATTGTACTTTGATTTGTGTATAAGTACTGAACAAGATTTCATACTGGTTGCCGGAAGTTAAATATTTTTACGCTAACGCCACGAACTAGAGAGGAAATCTCTCAGAAAAAACTAAAGACGTAAATTTTGATCTCAACGTCTGGTTTTTGTCCTGGTGGTGTAAATAAAGTGATGATCGACATAATGATCGCTAACCCGGGATCAGATAAGCTGATAAGGAGCACAAGAAGACTCTTTGAAAACATCAGGTTTCTATTGAATTATCAACTAATGTGATTAGAAGTGAAGGGGGCTGGTTAACAGGTGGTGGTCACAAGGGATTTGCCTCTCTATTGGGCAGACAACGTGACCGTTGTATATCGGGATAGAGCCCCCCCCATTCATTCCGATTGCCATCAAATGACTCTGTTATGCAGTGAAGCAATCATTTGGGTGGTCATTAGCGCAACCCCCCAATACTTGTTATAAAAGGTGCTGTTGAATGGAGGGGGGGGCTTATTCAGCTAACGGGGCAATCTGGGATGTCACTGAAGACCCTCCTCCTCCTCGGAATCTGCACTGTAATCAATTGCAAATTAACCCAATTCTTCACACGAAACCGATTGAAAGACAGGCAAAAAATTAAATCTCCCGAACAGGCGGTTTTTTGTTCCCTTTTTCGTCTACTTTGTTTACCTGTGAGACAGTCTGATACGACTTTTAGCGTTCCCAATAGACTCGTTATATTTCAAAAAAATAAACTGCAACGGATCGTTGCTAAACTTTATCCAAATTCATTTGAAATATTAATATGTTTGTTCCTTTATTATTAATCAGATATCACTTGCAATTTGTAGTTCATATTGACATTAATTCAAAAATAATTCTCATTTAAGAGTCGAGGAATAACCATTCTACATTGGATTTTTGACGTTTCGCTTGACTTGACTCAAGCTTGAGTTGTTTACCAAAAGAATTTAGTCTTTTTGATTTTAAGTCGATTCTTCTACATTTTCAGTAGAGGTTTCCATTAATAGTCAAAACATCAAAAATGGAATTCAATAAGGTTATTCCTCTAGTATTAGATAAGAATCGATCGTTATTTTTGATTTTAAGTCGATTCCTCCATGTCTTCAGCAATGGTTACCAATAATAATCGAAACGTCAAAAACCTAATGTAGAATTGTTATTCCTCAAGTATTAGATGAGAATCAATCGCTATTTTTGATTTTAAGTCGATTCCTCTATGTCTTCAGCAATGGTTACCAATAAAAACCGAAACGTCAAAAATCCAATATAGAATGATTATTCCTCAAGTACTAGATGAGAATCAATCGCTATTTTTGGTTTAAAGTTGATTTCTCTATGTCTTCAGGAATGGTTACTAATAAAAACCGAAACGTCAAAAAATCCAATATAGAATGGATATTTCTCAAGTATTAGATGAGAATCAATCGCTATTTTTTATTTTAAGTCGATTCCTCCATGTCTTCAGCAATGGTTACTAATAAAAACCGAAACGTCAAAAATCCAATATAGAATGATTATTCCTCAAGTACTAGATGAGAATCAATCGCTATTTTTGGTTTAAAGTCGATTTCTCTATGTCTTCAGCAATGGTTACTAATAAAAACCGAAACGTCAAAAATCCAATATAGAATGATTATTCCTCAAGTACTAGATGAGAATCAATCGCTATTTTTGGTTTAAAGTCGATTTCTCTATGTCTTCAGCAATGGTTACTAATAAAAACCGAAACGTCAAAAATCCAATATAGAATGATTATTCCTCAAGTACTAGATGAGAATCAATCGCTATTTTTGGTTTAAAGTCGATTTCTCTATGTCTTCAGCAATGGTTACTAATAAAAACCGAAACGTCAAAAATCCAATATAGAATGATTATTCCTCAAGTACTAGATGAGAATCAATCGCTATTTTTGGTTTAAAGTCGATTTCTCTATGTCTTCAGCAATGGTTACTAATAAAAACCGAAACGTCAAAAATCCAATATAGAATGATTATTCCTCAAGTACTAGATGAGAATCAATCGCTATTTTTGGTTTAAAATCGATTTCTCTGTCTTCAGCAAAGGTAACGGATTAGAAAACAACGCAGTTGCTATGGTTACTCATAAAAATTCCTCCCAAATTTTTAGCATTTCACAGAGAGAAGCCTATCCATTCTTACTTAAGCAAGGCTAAATGAGCTATATTAAAACTTTCAAATGAATAAATTTTAAAGAATTTAAAAAATTAAAAAAGTACCATCTTACTCTAGAGTAAAGTACTTTAAAATATAATTTTACTAAAAACTTTATTTAACATTTTTTGTGCTCCCCAAGGTACTTAATTAGGATATTAAATTTCATCAAAATTGGTTAAGTCATTTTCAAGATATTTAGAAAAAACTAAAAAAGTACTGAAATAAAGTACTAATGTTTGTTGGCCGATATGTACCAAAAACTAATCAGCGCTTCATTTTGTTAAACTAATGGTAGGTTTTCAATTTCATTTCAATCGGTGCAACGGTGTGGAAAAAATCGTGGGCCAAAAAAACGATAACATCCATACATCCATCCATACGCACGCACTAAATGAAAAAATCGCCCTTTTTGGCCTCTCGACGAGACCCCATGTAATTTTTGAAAAAACCGTCACGTGTTAAAATTCAACCTATATGAATACTACAATTTGTGACTTTAATTGAATCCATGGGTTCCGTAGTCTTTACCTGAGGACCCTTTGAAGCCACGCTTGCCCCGAGAGCGATTACAATACTTTACCCATGCTTTGCATTGGATAAAGTAAAAAAAGACTACCTACTTTGTGATGTGACTGTGACTTAGAAAAACAAAAAAACAATTTAAATTCTTATATAGACTTTCTATTTTTTGTTTTTTAATCGAATTGAATAAAAAGTGGAAGGTTACTTTTTTTTGTTTGAAATCTTTTTCAATTATTCGGCATAGTATTCTTCTGGTAAAAAGCGAATCTTTTCATAAATAAACTTTCTTTCGAAATCTTAATAAAATGAAAATATACACGTAGGTTAATCATTTCATCTATAGCGATGTATATTAAAAATAATAAGAACTCAAAAATAAAATAAAATTCACTAAAATGTATAAAATAATTATCTAATTTAGTTATAGTTGATGACGACGAAATATTAACATGAAATCACTTTTTGAAGTCGGTACCAAACATATACATTTTATGAATCGCACTCGACGGATCTTACTTAGTACGTTTGTCGGGTACGCTCGCTTATATAGTTTGTTTGGCACCGACTTCAAAAAGTAATTTCATGTTAATATTTCGTCTTTTAGTTGTAACTAAATAAGATAATAATTATTTTATACCTTTTGGTGGATTTTATTTTATTTTTAAGTTATTATTATTTTATTTGTTGCATTTAATTTTTTGAAGTCGGTTTTATTTTGTTTTTATAAAAATTATTTTTATTTTTCTCTTTTTAATAGTGACTTATAATAGATGCATCTCGTAAGAGAAAGAATCTGAAATTGATAATAAAATTCAATTCATATATAGAGAAATTATCTCGAAACGTTAGCGGGTTTTAAATGAACGATTTAAGATTTTTCTTATTAATATTTCGATTATTTGCTCATAAGAATTGGAGATTTCCGTTATTTTGTTATTGATTATATGATCAGAACTTGACCAAATTATTAGGGGACCACCCCGAAGCTAACGCCTTTCCAATAAAAAAAGAATCATCCAAATCGGTCCATAAGCAAAGAAGTTATGCCTGAACAAACATATCAAAAAAGGTACAATACCAATCAAAAAAAAAAAACGGTACCAATCGGGTAAAAGACTGAACCCAATGAAAAAAAAAATCATCCAAATCGGTCCACATGGTAAAGAGAAATAAATGTTCAAACACACAAAAAAAAAAACAGATATTCCGTTGAATTGATAACCTCCTCCTTCGTCGGTTAAAAATAGTTTGAGCAGTTTTTGAGATATTTCGAAAAAATCGAAGCAAAAAACCACTTTTTTCATATAAAGATTACAATACTTCACCATACCATGTATGGTAAAGTAAAAAAGTTCATAGATTAGCTGACTAATATTTAAATGAATTTAATATAATTTTTATAAAAAAAAAATAAAATCGACTTCAAAAAAATAAAAAATAATAATAACTAAAAAATCAAATAAAATCCACTAAAAGGTATCTTATTTAGTTAGAACTAAACGATAAAATATTAACATGAAATTACTTTTTGAAGTCGGTGCCAAACAAACTATACCTGCCAAACGTACTAAGTAAGATCCGTCGAGTGCGATTCATAAAATGTATATATTTGGTACCGACTTCAAAAACTGATTTCATGTTAATATTTCGTCGTTAAGTTGTAATTAAATAATTATAACTTTTAGTGCATTTTATTTTATTTTTAAGTTATTATTATTTTATTTGTTGCATTTAAGTTTTTTGAGGTCGATTTTATTTTTTTTATAAAAATTATTTTTATTTTTCTCTTTTTAGTGATGTTATTAATAGTGACTTAATATAATACCTTGTATGCATCTCGTAAGAGAAAGCGTCAGGCGAATGAATCAGAAAATGATATTAAAATTCAATTTCTTCCAGAACTTAAGTGACTTGATTTAAATTTTTCGTTAAATTGAAGGACTGAGGATGGTCGACCAGTGGTGACCGAAATTGTATAGTTATCAATTAAATAATTCTAATAGTTATTAAAATTATTGTTTTATTATATTTGTGACAAAACCAACCCTTCAATTTAACGAAAAATTAAAATTCAATTCATAAATATAGAAATTTTCTTAAAACATTTGCGGGTTTTAAATGAATGTTTTAAGATTTTTTTTATAAAAGATTTTATTTATCATAATTTCGATTATTTGCTCATAAGAATTGGAGATTTACGTTATTTCGTCGTTGATCATATCATCAGAACTTGACCAAATTAATATGGCACCACCCCTAAGATACTCCCTTTCCAATAATAAAAGAATCATCGAAATCGGTTCATAAACAAAGAAGTTAGTCCTGAACAAACCTAACAAAAAAGGTCTAAAGAAAGGGGCCAATCGGAAGCTAGACTGAACCCAATGCAATTTTTTTTCAAAGTCGGTTCGAGAACCACCTCCTTTTTTGAAGTTGGCTAAAAATAGTTTGAGCAGTTTTGAGATATTTCGAAAAAAAAAACCAAGCGAAAAAACCACTTTTTTCATTTACGATTACAATACTTGACCATACCATGTATGGTAGAGTAAAAAAATCCATATATTAGCTGACTAATATTTAAATGAATTTAATAAAATAAATTAGTTTCGTTTTTAAACAGAATCATTACTTTGGCTTTTGCATAAATGAATTTTTTATACATTCTTTACTAAAAACGAACCTTTTAAAATTATTCAGGTGATGTTTTTTTTTTTTTTCTAAAGAACTATTAAATAAAGGAAGAGCAAAAAATTCCTTAGGCAAAGGGCTGGCTGATTAAGCATTGGAAGCCGTTCGGGTCCCACCCTGGCCCTGGCCCTGGACCTGGGCGCCCTTAAATCGTCGGCGTCTACGCAGGTTGTCTGTGAACCGGCCCCGAATAAGCCCCCGGGGCCCGCGGATCAAAAGGCGGCAGACAAGAGGGGCCCGGGCCCCCGAGGGCTCAGACACGACCCCGGCCGGCACTTTTACTCTCTTGAATTATGATCACTAGTTGAAAACATTACAGGCTAACATTAGTTTTTATTAGCCTTTCTACATTCAGGTAATTTCTCCATCCATATAACATATACGGGCACATGCAATCTGTGTGTGTAAAGAAAGAACTTTGCATTGAAAGTGAAAACCCGAGAAAGAGAGAGAGAGATTTCAAAGCCATTTATTTACACTAGAAATTCACAACTATTCATACGTCAATCAATAACGTTTCGAAAAGTTATCAATACTAGAATTAAAATATCTTATCTTATATTGTGTAACGAGCAATTCTTTGTATACCGGGAGAGTTTTTTATCTTAAGACAGTCTGATAACTCAAAAACAGTGCATATGAAAAAAAGTTTCAAATAAAAGTTTATTTATATCAAAGGGGAAACTAAACTACGCTATTGTTTGTCGACCTAGAACAAGCTTACAAGGGTATTTTAAGGTCAAGTTCTGTTTTTTAAATGGAAACCTATATATTTCTGTACATATTTTGAATCTACACAAAAAACTGAACAACTTTTATTAGAACTATTTTTTTATACGACATCAAATAAAAAAAATATTAAATCAATTAGATCTCAAAAAAATCTTAATAATTATTTTTAACAATTATTCAACTTAATTATCAAATAATAATGATCAAATATTTAATTATTAAATAGATATTTATTAAATCGAAAAGTCACTACAATGAAAATAAGTATATACCATATAATGATATTAAAACTTTATTATACACATATTTAAGAGATATTTTCTATTTAATTGAACTACTTAAGTTTTTGAGTTTAAAAATGTTTATTTCTCGTGTCAATCCATTAGATATGTACGTATATTGTATTACTAAAATAAAAATGGAGCATTTTTTGTTGAAGACAGAATTGAAATGGTCTTATTTTATGGTGAATATGGTAGAAGTGTTATGGGGATGCCATTGAAATGGATGCCTAGCGTTTTCCTGGTAGAAATACACCCTCGCAAGCTTCATTTTATCGTGAAAAAAAAACAGGAAATGTAAAGGCTGCGAAGAAACTGAAAACAGGCTAAAAAACGAAATTGGAACTGGAATTCATCCAGAAGACTTGCAATACACTCTGGAATGTCACAGAACAGTGCTGAAAAATTATTAAATTATTTATTTAATAATTAATTATTTAATCATTATTATTTGATAATTTAGTTGAATAATTGTTAAAAATAATTATTAGGATTTTTTTATATCTAATAATTGATTCAATATTTTGTTTATTTGATGTCGTATAAAAAAATATTTCTTCTGAAAAATATAGAGTTTGCATTTAAAAAACATAACTTGACCTGAAAATATCTTTGAAAGCTTGTTCTAGGTCGAGAAACAATATTTATTTATTTATTTCAACGGCTAATGCCTGATATCGTAGTTTAGTTTCCCCTCAATATAAATAAACTTTTATTATACAATGCACTGTTTTTGAGTTGTAAGGCTGTCTCAAAATAAAAAACTCACCCGGTATAGTACATATATAGAATCGGTTTCTCGAAAACGTCTCGCCAACGATTTGGATGAAATTCACGGGTTAAGGGGTTTTTGTGTTGACGACATTTCGATCTGTCCCGGTCTCATCTTCGGCTAAGTTGTTTTTGATGTGTTTTTTGTTAATTAAAATAATTATTCACAGGTGGTTGTCTCAATAAAAATGTATATTTACATTTTTATTCAATTTTCTTTTAATAAAATTAATTGTTTTTTTTTTATGTTAAATTCCACTAATAGATCATTAAAAATATTACTATATATTAGAACTTGCCAATTTAATTAATTAAATGTATTTTTCTATGAAATAACATATTAGAATATCAATTTCATTCTCTTAAAAGATCCGACAATTCGAAGGATCGTGCCTCCTTCTTCAGGATTTAAAAAGGTCAACGAAAGAACCCCCGTGTATATTAATATTATTTCTAATTGCATTTACATTCAAAACTTTGTGCCCAGTATCACTATACGTCTTGATGATGGCCATAGCGGGTGTAAAACGTTTGGTAAAAATAGGAATTAAGTTTTATTTCAATTTTATTTTATTTTGGCTGCGAATAAAAATCGACCATTTTACCTGAATTTAAAATTAAAAATAATATTAATATATCGCTTTTTACTGAATCAACAAATTACCGAGAATCGCTTGGTGTTCCATCAGGTACTATTACTATAGAATACCTGGGCAACTAAAATTACATGTAAATATTTTTTCCCTAAACTAAGTTTTCTCAAGTGATGCATCTGCTCCATTGTGCTCTTAATGTCTTAATGTATGCCCGCAGGGGAAGGTGTGCATTATTTATATATACCAGCTGCGAAGCCTGCCTTCGGCGGGCAGCTGATGGGCTACGCAGGGCTTGAAAATAATAGTATAATATAAATAATAATTTTATTGAATCAATCTTTTTACATGAATTAATGTATACCTTGTATTTGAGGCTTCGACTTCGGAGATTACTTCTCCCACCATCGACTTTTCTTGAGCTTGCGCTAGTGTTTCTAGTAAGGGGAAAAATTGATGAAATAAACAACTTTTTGTCTTCAATTTAAAATAATATATTTTTATAAATTTTATTAAACCAATTATTTTACATTAATTAATGTATACCATTGTATTTTAGCTTCGATTTCGGAGATTACTTCTCCACCATCGAGTGTCCTTATTTATCTTTAGTCCTTGTTTTTAATAAGAGGAACAATCTAATTAGATAAAAAAACCTCTTTTCCGATAATTATTTTAATTCCATTATTCCCCAATCAAATCGATTGGATCTCATCTCTCTCCTCATCCATCCTCCCTTCAAAATAATAATTTAAATTTCCCATTTCTAATAAATTTTATTTGTCATGAACTATTAGTGGGTTTTAAAATAATAGATCATTTAAATTTCCCATTTCTAATAAATTTTATATATCATGAACTATTAGAGGGTTTTAAAATAATAATCTCACCTTCCTGAGGTTAATCCGTTACTCTATCTGACCATTTGACATTTTTCCGAAACGTCGCAGAGACTACTGAATTCTTACTCGCCAAATCGAGTCGTTTTTAGGGGTAGATAATCGACCCCTGAAGATGTTAAAAAATTCCGAAAATCACTTCATAACTTCAAACTCTATACTCTACGGCAAATCTCCAGTGTGCGCCCGGCCTAATATATATTAAACCAATTATTTTACATTAATTAATGTATACATTGTATTTTTTGCTTCGATTCCGGAGATTACTTCTCCACCATCGAGTGTCCTTATTCATCTTTAGTCCTTGTTTTTAATAAGAGGAAAAATCTAATTAGATAAAAAAACCTCTTTTCCGATAATTATTTCAATTCCATTATTCCCCAATCAAGTCGATTGGTTATCTCTCATTCCTCTCACCCGGCCTAATATATATATATTATTATTTGCTATAACCTATTAATGGGTTTTAAAATTAAAAAAACAATTAATAAATAAAAGATAATTAAAAAAATGTAAACAAACTTTTTTATTGAAATTTTAATCTATAAATAATTGCTTTAATTAAGAAAAGATCAATTAAGATGAAATTTGTAGAGGTCCAGACCTAGCCAGATTGTTTTCTCATCCTCAAAACTTGTTGATAAAGTTGGTTTCATCAAAATTGGTAGAGCCGTTTTCAAAATAGAACAATGATACAAATATATAAATATACGAGTATAAATATATAAACAATTTTTGCTCGTTTAATAAGAGTAGATAGATCCATTTGAGAATTCGATGGTAAAAATTTGAGAATTTTCTGATAAAAATGATAAACAGTCCTTAAGAAGAGAAAGCATAGTGATTATTATTATGTCAATTAAAATTGGAGTTAATTTTAAAAAAATCTTCACTTTTTGAAAAAAATAAATCGTATTCATTGAGGTGAACTAAATTCCCATGATAATAAATAAATAAATGATCAGTTAGTGAGTGAGTGACTTAGTATAACTATTGATTAAATTGAAATGGAAATGTTTAATAAGCAAAGCGAATAAATTGGATGACTTTCTAGTTTGGGATTTCAATAACAGACGATGAAAGTAGAAATTGAATGGATAGTTATTTATTTATTTATTATTTCTCTCTCTATACCCCTACATTATTTGCTCTTATTTTTCAATCAATCACTATTTATTTATTTGATGTTGCTCATATTGAATAAACTGTAACCTTTTCAACTTCACAATAGAATTAATTGATTGATCGATTTCAAATCAAGATTAATAACAATCAGGGGGCCGTCAATAAATTACGTCACACGAATTCCAAGATTTTTAGACCCCCCCCCTCTTCCCATGTGTCACACTCTTGTTGTGCCGTCGAGAATTTTTTCCTTAAATATAAATATAATTATTCTTAAGGGTAATATTTTGGCGGCCGGCTTCCCCTTTTGATCCTCGAATGTGACCATTTAACAATGGGTAAGGGATTTTACAACTTCCTGAACATAAAATGTCAAATGGCTCTTAACACATGTCGATTGTAAAAGTCATTTTTGCGTGGGAAATTTCTAGAAATGGGAGGGCTCAATGATTTTAAGATACGCTCCTCTAATTAAGAATTTGGCCTATGAGAAGTAATTTTAAAATTTCGACTCTTCAGGCAGGTTTGATTCAATCAGAGAGTAGAGTTCGAAGCTGAAACCCAGTTGGGGTAGTCAGTTGTCAATTGGAGTTGAGAGACGAGTTTTAAGCTCTCCAGCCATCAGCATGGAGAAATGTAAATTTATAAAATAATTAATAAAAAAAAAACAATATTAAATAATACTCTTTTCTTTAAATACATCTCTCCTACTTCAATTACCAACAAATCAGCATCAGGACTAAAACAGGTCGAATCGCTTGGGCGCGTTACCTTACCCTTTCTGCGGGGAGCTTCTTCGAGATAAATCGTCAACCTTTCTCTGGTCAAGAAGGGTTGCAACCAAAACTCTAAAGTGTTGTCTTAACAACAGATACAAGATACAAAATACGTATTTTCATCTTATATCTGAAATACCTGCTTTTTATATATTACCCAGCACTCACTACCGTATAGTAAGATGGATAAGACAACTGCTTGAAAAACTAAGACTTTCGTATGTATGGTCAGGTCACTACAGCCAAAGACTCTCTCCTGGAGTTTAAAGAAGGTATGTGAGGCACATCGTAGACGGTGGCTAATTTCGGCATCCAAGTCGCAATTCGCTGTCACCAGACTGAATTGTTCAACAGTCTCGACAGGGGCTCCATCTATAGATATATATCCACGTGTGGCTGATGTTGTTGGTGGATGAAAACCCATAATAAGGAGTTTTGTTTTGGACATGTTTACCTCCATCCCAAGAGTGCAATATACACTTGAAAAATTTTTTTTAGCATATAATGCTAATTTTGAAACAATTTTCAGCCCCCCTCTCTAGAAATTTTATTGACGCACTCTGAGTCTTAACCCCACCCCACCCTTTATTGGAAGAATCGGAGAAAGAAGAACCTTGTGGAAGAGTCTGAAGAAGAGAAGAGGTCAGATGATGGGGCCCACACTGAGACATGGGGGACTGGTTAGGGGATGATATCTTGGAAGAGGAGGTGGGAAAGAAAAGGGGAAGACCCAGATTAGAATATTTCAACCAAATAATTGGGGATATGGGATGCCAGACATTTAGAGAGGTCAAACAGCTGGCGGGGGACAGAGTCGAGTGGAGACGGATTGTTGCATCAAACCAGTCTTAGGACTGTATACTCAATGATGATGATGGACCCTTTATTATTTGTTTAAATTAATATTATGGGTCCGATTTAGGTATAAACTACAATGTTGTTGTTTGTAAAAAATAAATCTTTGCCTGGGTGTGTTGAGAGCAATGCATTTGGAAGCCCCCGTGGTCGCAGCAGCAGCAGCAGCAGCAATGACTCAGGTCTCTGGTTGTTCCCTGGTCCCTGGCCCCTGGCTGGCTGGCTGGCTGGCTATTCAATTCTCTTTTCTCTTTCCGTGTCAACGATAAACGTTATAAGCCGAGACAAGACAGGGCAGGGCAAGCCCTCCACTTATTACAGATCTCACCGCCAACCCAGCCAGACAGCCCCACCTTCCATTTCAATATCAATTATTATTATTAATATCTCCTCTACTTGGTGAAATGGTCTTTCTCTCTTTCTTTCTTAAAAGTCAATCATTTATTTGAAACCATAGTCCGAAAATTAAAAATTCTGGCCACTCTCTCATAAAAACGAAATTTTAATTTTTCTCGAGAATACTAGCAAAAAATTAATGCCAGAGTATATAAAACAGACAATAAGGATTCATAATTCATTAACCCAAAACTTTTTGCTGTTTATGTACCATTACTAGCCAATCCCGTGCTCGTTTGATAAATCTGGCAACACTGTCCGAGCTTGTATATATTTTATCATAAAACTTTAAGATAAAATACATTATATAGGAAGATTTATAAAGCAAAAAGTTCTTAATAAGAGATTGAAAGCTGTTGCGACAATGGCTGAAGCGAAAAAATGTCAAAAAAGTACGTAAGTTTTAAGTAAGTTTTTAGGTTAAATACATGCGTTGTTGCCAGCTTGTTTTTATTTTACCATACAGGGTATGGTCAAGTATTGTAATCGTGCACGAACAAAGTGTTTTTTTTCCTTCTTTTTTTCAAAATATCTAAAAAACGGCTCAAACTATTTTGAATCCAAAAATTGGACGAAACCATGGCATTTCGGTCTACAAAAAAGCTTTAGTAAAGTAAACATCGAAAAAATTATATTTTTCGAGATAATAATTGTTTTGTCAAAATGTCTGTTAGTTAGGTCTGGTTGTTAGTCCGTGCGTTATCAAATTTTTGTGGACGAGCTAGCTCAAAAACTAGTGTGAATATCGAAACCAAATTTCACACGTAGTTTTGGTCCATTGAGATTAAGAGCTGATTAGATTTTGGTGCATATCGACCCAAAATTAAGGGGGGAGGGGGGCAAAAAATAAAAATCTTTGCCATTTACCAAACTCAACCAAATTTTGTATACATAATCAGTGGGTCCCAGGAGTCTAAAAATGCAAAAACTAACCCCCCCTAGATGATTATAAATAATTTTATTAAATATTAAATATAAGTGAGGGGCCAGGTTGTATGGTAAAGTCAAGTGGATGGCCACATCAGAACACGTCAGCTTATTTTATATAAAATGAAGATTTTGAACGATAATTACTATATTATTTTCTTTTGCCTGACATAATTAGACGTGAACCATGTAAATAAGGTTGAACAGTTTACATATCTTTTGAATCAAGATTTGATGAAATCGGATAGTGTTCTGAGTGGTCTTTTCTACCAAAATAGAAGAAGACCCAAGGAAGATCTCGGTGAGGATTGTTTGTACTGTCCCCTGCTTTAGGCCAGACCTCTTGTGGACACGGTTGTTTACCATAAGTTCCCAACCTGTCAGATGAAGAGTGGGCCTTTCCAAGATGATCATCAACTCTCTCTATCGGACTCGAGAGATATTTTACTCATCACTCCGATTATTTATCTCTCAAAGACAAAGCGTTCTTTGGAACAAATTCTAAACCAACCACAAAAATATCACCATAGTCCACTCGTAATATATTTTTTTATATAGGTATAGTCGAGGCAAATTACGATTTTAACAGGAAATAATTCCCTATAAAGATTTTATTGCTGGAATACCTTTATTGGTACTCCAATATTACTACCCTAAGTTTTCCCCCAAATCTGTTTTTTGGAAATTTTTTCTAAACGCCTCAAAATGAGAAAATCGGAGTTTTTCAGCTTTTCTTGAATAACTCTAAAATGGCTTATCAAATCAAAAAGATGTCTATTAGATAGATTAAACCTCTTTAAATTACGCGTTAAATGATAACAATTTCATCTATTTAGAATAAGTAGAACTGGTACTAGCCCCTGTCAAAAAACAGCCCTCGGGATCACTTTTGAATATCCCTAGAACGATTTTTCTCCATTTTGACCATGAAGGAGCACGTTTTCGATAAAGACCACTCTATACATTTTTAAAATAAATTAAATTTGCTACAATTTAAACAAAGTTTCATCTTAATTGGATAATGGTAATCTGTGACGCAATGAGGTTGAACTTTGCAGTTTTTGCAAAAAAAATTTCCTTGATAAAATGAAAACCACTTATCCTAGAAACTTGATTCCTGTCTCATTGTCTAGAAAATTTTGTTGACTTGGATGTTTACTTGGACAACTTTTTTGATAAAACTCTTAGATTTATAGATATCTTACATTTTTCGGACAGGATTTGATCCGAATCCTCAAAAGCGTCATGGAAAATTCTGGATATCTATAAATACTATATAAGAGTTATATCAAAAAAGTTGTCCAGGTAAACGTTCAAGTCAACAAAATTTATAGTATAGAGTGGTCTTTGTCGAAAACGTGCTCCTTCATGGTCAAAATGCGGAAAAATCGAAAAGAGTTTTAGGGATATTCAAAAGTGATCCCGGGGGATGTATTTTGACAGGCCCTAGTACCAATACTACTTAACCTAAATAGATGAAATTGTTATCATTTTACGCGTAATTTAAAGAGGTTTAATCTATCTATTAGATATCTTTTGATTTGATAAGCCGTTTTAGAGTTATTCAAGAAAAACTGAAAAAAACTCCGAAATTTTCTCATTTTGAGGCGGGAAGAAAAATTTCCACAACTCAGATTTGTGGCAAAACTTAGGGTAGTAATATTGGAGTACCAATAAAGGAATTCCACCAATAAAATCTTTACCGGAAATTAATTCCTGTTAAAATCGTAATTTACCTGGACTAGTGTAGATTTAACTTTATTTACTTTTTCAACAATACAAATAAATAATCAATAAAATTATTGAAAAAAACAAACAGATTAATGATTAAACAATTAATTAATTAGATTTAATTATTGTCAAAATGATAGTTTATTGGAAAATCGAATCCTCAATGAAATCGATAGCCACGTGATCATTTTCTGAAAAATAAAGCCGACCAATATAAATAACCAGTTTGGTCTTTTTAATGATGTGCAAAATCAATCAATTCCTGAACAATATCCGAATATTCCCGTTAGTTTTTAAATTTAATTTATATATATATATATGGATTTTTCTTTCGAGTAGGTAGGTATATTATTACTTTATAAAAGATCTACCTACCATGATAAACACAAATAATAGCAATTTCTCAACATCTCAATGAGAGTGAGAATAATATTGTTGTAAAAAAAAAACAAAAAACATCCAATTAGAATGTATATCGCAGGCAAAAATTGATCCCTCTGACTATTATTAACTGATAGGATAATGGATATTTGGAAAGAGCTGTCGATTGGATTTCGGCTTGTACATATATTGTAGTTATACTAGCAATTTAAGCAGAGACGTAACCGTTCTCATTCAGAACTACTAGGTATCAAATGTTCAAACCAAAATCTATCTATATATATGTTTTTCAAAGGTTTTGTCTGTAGGTACATTGCTCCAAATCACGCCAAATTTTGGTTGCACACGTTTCAAGCAAAGTTATGAACGAAAACACCCTCAACAAAATTCCTGTTTGTCTGTTTCCGTGGTTTCCGCGAAAAGTTGCTCACGATTCACGTCAAAACGGCTAAATGGATTATTATGAAATTTCATATTTACATCAGATGTCTTCTAACTTACGTTTTTAGCTATATAACGTTTTGATATTTTGACCCCAGAAGGGGTTTGGGGGGGGGGGCGCACGAATGAAAATTATCAAATAACTCCTAAACTATTAACTCTACGGCAAATTTTATAATGAGCAAAGTTGTAGGTGATGTGATTGCTGACAACTTTTGTTTAAAAAAATTCCCCCAAAAAAGGGGGCGAGGGTGAAAGGCCCAGCAAGAGGGC
Organism: Forficula auricularia; assembly: GCA_024734495.1. Lineage (NCBI taxonomy): Eukaryota > Metazoa > Arthropoda > Insecta > Dermaptera > Forficulidae > Forficula > Forficula auricularia. The sequence continues at coordinate 332,623 of JALMQS010000174.1, forward strand.
CGCCGAAGGCGGGCCTTGCAGCTAGTTAAATATATATATATATAATAAATGTTTAAATAATAAATTTAATTGGGTGGATTATTGCCTCCGAAAATATTGTTGAAATAGTTTTATTTTGGAGGGAAATCTTCAGTAAAAAAACATTTATATTGAGTTTTGATCAAAATTTTGTAAATTAGTATTGTTCAAATATGTACATTTTATTCTTCTTCAAAAATCAATAATTAAATTAAATAAAAATTTGATTCTGATTTGAAGCTTTAATTTTATTAAAATTTCAACTGTTAATTGTGATTTATTCCCTTTCAAATAAAATATTATCTTCGATAATTCCTCAGTACAAGATTATTAATTTATTTAACGTGGCTATCTTGTTTTCCATTGGTGATTCGATTTTCCAATAAACTATCATTTCGACATATATTATTAAGCCTAATTAAATCTAATTAATTAATTGTTTATTCATTAATTTCTTTTCTTTTCAATATTTTATTGATTATTTATTTGTATTGTTGAAAAAGTAAATAAAGCTAAATCTATTTACATTTATTTTAGCTATTTATTTTACTATATACTAGCTGCAAGGCCCGCCTTCGGTGGCCGTCTTGTTAGCCAGGGGGCACGACCCCTGGACCCCAATCCACGAACCCCACACTCATACCCCACTCCCACCCACCACACACCCCGAACCCCAGCCAGCACCTCCCACCCCCTCACCATGCATCCGTACCCAACCACCGCTCCAACCCAAGCCCCCGCGCCACCCCACTACGCCGCTGGACCCTCAGCTGAACCCCCACCATCCCCCAGACCCCCCACCCCGTGCCCCACCCCGCACCACCCCACTACGCCTCTGGACCCTCACCTGAACCCTCACTCACCCCACCCCGTGCCCTCCATCCCGCCACGCACCCACCCCGGAGGCCAGCCCCGCATCCAGTTTTTTAATTTCTAGCCTTCTAGTGACGCACAGATTATGTATACAAAATTTGGTTAAGTTGGCTCTAAGGGTAGAATTTTCATTTTTTGATACCCCCATTTTGGTTGGTTACTTTTTGCATTTCTAGCCTTCTAGTGACCCACAGATTATCTATACAAAATTTGGTTGGTTTTGGTCAAAGAGCAAGAATTTTCATATTTTGACCCTCCCCCGCCCCCCTTTTTTTGGTGGTTTTTTGGGGGGAATTTTTTTTAAAAAATTTCCGTAGAGTTAATAATTTAGGAGTTATTCCATAATTTTCATTCGTGCACCCCCCCCCTCTCCCCAAACCCCCTTTTGGTGTCAAAACGTTATATAGCTAAAAACGTAAGTTAGAAGACATCTGATATAAATATGAAATTTCATAATAATCCCTTCAGCCGTTTTGACGTGAATCGTGAGCAACTTTTCGGAAACCTCTGAAACAGACATACAGACAGACAGGAATTTTGTTGAGGGTGTTTTCGTTCATAACTATGCTTGAAATATGTGCAACCAAAATTTGGCGTGATTTGGAGCAATGTTCAGACAAAACCTTAATTGTATATATATAGATTATAATAACTGATTACATCTATTTTACATATTTTTGAGACCTTGTGTTATTTTGTTTTTCAAAATTTGTTTAAATTTCCTATTTTATAAATCCATTTAGGTAGGTACTAGCTTCACAAAAGTCAATTTGTTCACTTTTAAAACGTTCATTAAGCATAGTTGTTGGAAACTGTACTCACTCAATGAACATAACTAGCTTAAGTGTTTAACAACTAATAAAAATTAATTAATTCACGGAAATTTACTCATTTTGTATTTTGACGTCAGTACTTATATACATTTCCAGCAACTTGTAGCTATTGTTTTTTTTTTTTTTTTTTGATAATCAGAATTCACTCACATAATGATCATTTTTAATTTTTGTATTACATGGTTTTATTTAAAGTTAAGAAAATTTTGAAAAATTTAAGAAACTTTTTTAAAATTTAAAATACTAGGTAGGTTTCGCAAAAATAAAAGACAAGATGCTTGTTTAGCAGAACTCTATATTATGTATATTTTAGGGTATGAGCCCATTTTCAGGAGTTCACAGAGGAAACTGTGGGCCTCCAAAAGGCTAGAAATGCAAAAACTAACCACCCAAAATGCAAAATAAGGGGAAGGTCAAAAAATGAAAATCTTGGAGCTTGTACCAAACTTAACTTAATTTTTGCATTTCTGGCCCTTTGGATGCTCACTGATTATGTATACAAAATTTGGTTGAGTTTGGTCAAAAGGGCTAGAATTTTCATTTTTGACCCACCACCCAATTTTGGATGGTTATTTTCAATTTTTTTTTTAAACGAAAATGTCAAAAATTACATCCTTTACAATTTTGCTTCTAATGGAATTTACCGTAGAGTAAACAGTTTAGGAGTTATAATCAATCAATGAGGTGATTTTGCTGTATTTTTTGACATCTTCAGGGGTCGATTACCCCTAAAAACGACTCGATTTGGCGAGTAAGAATTTGACTTTGGGGGTGTGTGCTGATCGCACTACAATATGGGATATGTTATTTGGATTCTGAAATGGTCAGTAACTCTTAAGCCGCATTCACACTACGCTGACGATAAGTGTTAACACCCGAGCTGACATTTCCTTCGGTGGGTGTTAACACGTCAGCGTCAGGCGGGGTGTTCACACTACGCTGACGTGTTAACTCGTCAGTTGTTCTTTGGTTGCTTATACAGACAGGAGGAATACATCGTTGCTGAATAGATAAGAGACTTTTGGATGGCTAATCCAATTGAATAAAAAATTAAATATGGAATTTAAATGATAATTGACTACTTTATTAAATTTGATCCCCTATTGAAATAATAACAAGAAAATCTAAAAACTAATAATGATCATATTACAGAATTATTTAATACATTTAAATATTTAAATTCTAAAATTTGACACCTCATATTATTAATTATGAAAACTAAAATTCATAGATCATTAATTATTATATATATAATAAGCCAGATTAATTTGCAGCAACGCTGACGTAATGCTGCCGACAGAGAGCGCTGATGCCGTCGGTATATTTGCGGCAAATTTGAAATATAATTGTAATTTGGACTCGAATTTTGAAATGAAATACTCCAATTTATTTTAAATTAAGAAACATTAAATATATTGATAATTATTCCTGCCCCCCCTCACCACTCAAAAATTAAATATTAAATTTGCTTTTCTTTGCGCACAGAAGAAGAAATTAATCACATCTTATTTAATTTATATTTATATATTATTTGTTTATTTTTTAATAATTTGCCACTTTTTTATAATTTTTTAAAAATCTAAATTTTGTTATTCTTATTTTTTGATTTTTACAAAATTGAACGACTTAAGGCGCGCATGCCCGAGTTTCTCATGGCAATATTGGAGAAGCCTCTCATATAAACAACACCTGATCTCTTTTAAATATTTGGAGCCTTAAAGTATCGATTATCGATCCCAAATTTAAAAAAAATGATATAATATAATACTCCTCCTCACACGATACCACTTATTTAATTAAATCTACATATTTCCACACAAAAAATATCACAATGCTGTAGATTATAGAAAAAAAAATACTTCCAGATTCATATCTAGAGCCTCATTTCTGTAGCTGTGTCAGGACGAAAATGAGGCGAAACTTTTAAGAGACTATGTATTTTCGGGAGTTTACAGGTATACATTTGGAGTGTGGTTTTTTAAGAGGAATAAAATTTTTGGACTGAGACGCCGCCCGCCAGGGCACCAGCCCGTATATTTATTTGAGTAAATACCCTTCTCTGAGCTCTTCTTCCATGTTCAATCATGGATGACGGGGCCTCACGAGTTCTGCCAATTTCTATTTAGAGCTGACGCGTCAGCGAGCGAGTTATGTCGCGACTCGTCACAACACAACACATCACGTCAGCCTAATGTGCACACTCCTAATTAAAATAATTGATTAATTTTTTTTGCAGTTAACACGTGTCGTCAGCGTAGTATGAATGCGGCTTTAGACGATAACGATTGATGTTGTTAGAGTTCGTGGCTCCTCCTTCATCTAATACCTATAACGATTGATTCTTAGTTATATCATAAATCAATATTGAATGAAGAAAGGTCTGGCCAAAGAGAGAGAATAAAACATATCACTATGGAAAGTTGTCCAGCCAGCCAGCCAGCCAGTTGTTGAGTTGACAGTGATAACGAAAGAGAGGAGAGTTTCACTTTTCTCTCGATCCAGTTGGAATTTCGTGTCCAACTCTGAGTACAGTTAGTCCTGGGACTGATTGTTCCCTCCCATACGAGAGTACCCATTAACCTGATTGACCGGGCTTCCTGTCTCTGGCTGCCCAACCGAGATATCCGCTTCCTGTCCATTCCGAGTTCTCCTCTTACTCGTATGACTCAAACCATGACACTAGAGCCCCTCATATCACTCACTCTTATCTCAAAGAAAGCACATTGTTACGATGTCTTTTGGAACCTTCGATTGCCGAAACTGTCTCTGGAAGATAAATAGCACAACCGTTGTTCCACAAATAATGTATAAGTGAAATTGTTGACTGGTTAAGCGTGATAAATTGGTCTTGGGTCCAATCTTATTTTTATTAATGTTATATTACAATTAGATGAGATTTATTTTCCGTCTCATATTGATGTAAATCTCCTTCCTCATTATACCTATTAATTTTAATTTGTAAAATCCTATATTTTATAGTGTGTTAAAGGAGAGTTATTCAGCCAAATTAAGGAAGTAGCGGGTCCAATAAAATTCCCGGAATAAAGACGTTTCCGCCTGGATTTATCGGGCCATCTTCAGTTTATTGGGAATTATACACATATTCCATAAGTACATGTGATTGTTCTTGGGTTTTTCAACAATAAGAAAGTTAACTTCATATACCGTATTTATAAAATTATTGGATAAAAAATAGTTGGTAGGTTTCACATTAAGATATAAAAATAAAACGAATTTATTTTTGGAGAGTCTTTAAACTCGATATATATATTTCGGGTGGCTAACCCATCTTCAGGAGCAACAGAAAGTAACTTAGTTAGCCACCCGAAATATATATATCGAGTTTAAAGACTCTCCAAAAATAAATTCGTTTTATTTCTTATATCTTAATGTGTAACCTACAAAATATTTGTTATCCAATAATTTTAAAAAATGTTGGCAGTTGTATGAATAAGAACGATTGGGAGCACTAAGCCCGTGTTTCGAAAGCAAAAAAGGTGGTGGGGAGTGGAGTTGCAAATGCCGACTATGGGGGTCCGAGTGCGTTGATAAAATGACTGATTTGACCATGGTGAAAAATTGTGGCAATTTTGAACAGCTGGTCTAGTTGAATTAATTTATTCAGCTTTTTTTTTGACAAATTTAAATTGGTGATTTTTTAAACTGAAAAGAAATCCTGCCCTTATCAAATTGGGTTGATCGAGAGGCTCCTTTTAATTTCTCCAAGCCCGGTCTGATTTGTTCAGGTAATTGATTAGACTTGAATAGAGGGTTTTCTCCGAAACTGGTGAATGGGCTTTTTGTGGTCCCTGGGCAGGGCCTGTGGAGGCCCTTGTGTTTTTTCGTTCCCAGACTAGACTAGACGTATCTATCTATCTATGGTCCATTCACTCCTCCTTTAAGGCCAGCCAGACATCACGCGCTAACGCGTTTAGGTTTTTTTCTTTTCTTTTCTTTCTTCCTCGACTCGACCATCACTTGTCGGTTGTTATCATTCCCTCATTCCCTCTGTCGGTCCTTCTCTAAAGATTCTCTTTTTAGTTTTTTTTGTTTTTTTGTTTGCCCCGTCTTCTTTTTCCCACTTTTACTTTGCTTGAATTTATCCATGGCGCCCAGACATAAAAACAACAACAACAACAACAACTTCCAATTAACATTTGAATATAAAATAATTTATCGTTTTTTTTCTTCAATGCATCAACATTAATAGAAGAAAAAAAACATCATATTTCCTAGAAGATGATATTCTCTCTAAATTATTTATAATTTCCGTTTCTTAAGCCAAGCCAAAGAATTTCCGGGCTAGAATTGTAAGAAAACAATTTTTACTCCAAGCACGTAATTTTCCTTAATGATTACATTCGACGTTTTTTGTTTCTTTTAAATTTATCTATCAGCCATTTATAATATACTAGCTACAAGGCCCGCCTTCGGCGGCCCTCTTACTAGCCAGGAGGCTTCAAACTGTTTCGGTCGATTTTCACGTTTTTTACTTTACCATACAGGGTATGGTCAAGTATTGTAATCGAGAATGAAAAAAGTGTTTTTTTCCTTCTTTTTTTCGAAATATCTCGAAAAACGGCTGAAATTATTTTGATTAAAAAAATTGAGCGAAACCATGGCATTTCGCTCTAATAAGTGAACATCGAAAAAATTATATTTTTCGAGATGATAATTGTTTTGTCAAAATATCTGTTAGTCTGTGCGTTACCAAATTTTTGTGGACGAGCTAGCACAAAAAGTGTGAATATCGAAACCGAATTTCCCACATATTTTTGGTTCATTGAGATTAAGAGCTGATCTGATTTTAGTGCATATCGACCCAAAATTAAGGGGGTGGAGGGGGAATTAAAAATCTAGGCCATTTGAGCAAACTCAACTCAAATTTTGTATACATAATCAGTGGACCCCCAGAAGTCTGAAAATGCAAAAACTAACCGCCCAAAATGGGGGGGACTACTGAAGGGTCAAAAAATGAAAATCTAGGCCCTTCTACCAAACTCAACAAAATTTTGTATGCATAATCAATGGGCCCCAACAAGGAGTCTAAAAATGCAAAAACTACCCCCCCTCACATGATTACAAATAATTTAATTAAATATTAAATATAAGTGAGGGGCCAGGTTGTATGGTAAAGTCAAGTGGATGGCCACATCAGAACGCGTCAGCCTTTTCAATTACAAAAGTAAGGGGGGGGTGGTGAGGCCTCTTCAGCACCTGAATGGAATGAATCAACATTCATTTATCTTAACATTCAAAAAAACAAAACTCTTAAAAATAATATTGTATAATATTTAACAGAATAAAAAAACAAGAAAATTTTTTTCACCTGGCAAGGCAGAATAAATTATGTCATTCCATCCAATTTCCATATCAAAATTCATTATTTTATAAATAACTTTTGAATGAAATAAAAAAAAAAAAGAATTTTATTTCAAATTAATGTTTTCGTTTCCATGGCAACAACAATGAATTTATTATTATTGATATAGAAAATAAACAAACATTTTCTTTGTTCTAACTAATATATCGTCGCCTTCGGGTGTAAACCTGCTAACTTGATCATCTTTTAGTCCTTGTTTTTAATAAGAGGAAAAAACTAATTAAATGAAAAAAAACCTCTTTTCCGATAATTATTTCAATTCCATTATTCCTATTCCTCGTCCTGTCCCACCTTTTCAACCAATAATATTTATATACTATAATGCCTGTTTAGTGACTTTAATGAATATTTAGTACGATAATATGTATAATTCAAATTGTACAAATTAAATTAGGTTGAGTTGGTGGTGTTTCACAAGGAGAAAATTAAAATACAAAGATTTTTTAGTTTACTCTATATATTTCGATCTCTTAACTCATCGTCAGGAGAACATTGACAGTCAATGTTCTCCTGACGATGAGTTAAGAGATCGAAATATATAGAGTAAACTAAAAAAATCTTTGTATTTTAATTTTTCTCCTTGTGAAACACCACCAACTCCAACCTAATTTAATTTGTACAATGTTTCACTATAAACCAACACCGCGTTCCCTAAATTTTATCAAATTGTACAGTTCATAAATGATGAAAAACTTAAGATTTAATTGCCAAAATAGGGTGGCTCATCATGGGATCACGATTTGTTAAACTGTCCCAGTAATGGGCCTGTCTGGACCAACATAAGAACATGGTATCATTCTGAATGATAAGCTTACTGTTGAGAACCTCGATCGAAACCTAACTGATCAGTACAGAAACGGTCATTATACTATGAATGGTTCCAATAATGGGCGGGCTGGCCCATTACTGGAGGGGCCGGCCCATTACTGGACCATCTGAATAAAGCAGATAAATTTTGATTTTAGTTACACCTCTTTGTAATTCTATAATATTATAGACTTGATTATTGTTCTACAATAGATTAAATGGATTTAAATGGCACATTATTGGGGGCCCATTACTGGTACGTCGGATAAAATACTGGCCCATTATCGGTGCATCAGGTTAGTTATGGTATATATATATTTTTTTATTTTTGTAAATGCAACCAGAGTGCTAAAATTGCGGTTACAGGTGTAGAACAGATAATAGAATGACAGGTAAAAATTTAGACCAGTTTGCTTAATATGTAGCAGTGGAAACTCAGTTTTACTTCAATTTTTCTCTTAACCGGCCCATTACAGGAGCGTTTACCTTACGATCTTAATTTTAAGTAGCAGTTTTACTTGGACGATGCTGCATCTCTTTTTCTTTCGAACGATATTAATATGTCATATATGATAAAAAAAGGGCGTTAGCAGGTTTACACTCTAAGCCGACCATGTGTACTTCATAATTTATTTATAATACGAGCAGTACCTGGCGTGCCTACGGCACGCCCGGCACCGCTCGGCCCTCCGGGCTGGTGGCCCTGGCGGGCAGCGTCTCGAGATGCGATTATTAGCTGTCCGTAATTATATGTTTTGAAAAAAATATTTTTTTGAATAATGAATATTGATCAAAGAAAGATAAAAAAATATCATTAATGCTTTATAAATACTTTATTAGAGGATGCAACCATTTCTCTCGAAATTTCCGATCGGTTGGAAACCTATTTCTTTTTTAATAATACATTTCAATATTTAAATTTATCTAAAAAGTGTCTCTAAATTAATTATATATAACTCTGAAGAAGGAGGGAAAAATCCTCCGAAACGTAGGTTTGAAAGGAAAGGAGGAAGGATTCCAATAAATTACACCTTATTTTATATGTGTTAATTTTTCTTTCCTCACTACCTCTGGGCTGCCTTCCATTACATTTAATTATATATAATAATTTTAAAATTAATTTATCTACTAAAATTTCAAATGAACCGCGCAGTAATAAATTAAGAATTAATCTCATTATCCCATCAAATCATATCTCATTAAAACTTATATTATAAATTAAATATATATAATATATATATATTTTAAAATTAATTTGTCTACTAAAATTTTAAGAATTTTTATTTTTCTTAAATTCAAAAAAAAAAAATTAGTTTTCGCGGTATGAATTATTTCCAAAAATTAAATATACATTAATATATAATATATTTAAAATTAATAAATTTGTCTACTAAAATTTCAAATGAGACACGCCGTAAATCTAATATTCTAAGCTATATAGAGGAATATATTAATATATAGAGATATTATAGATATATAATATAGAGAATAGAGATGTTTTATTTGTAAAATTTGACAATATAACAACTGTCATTGAATATTAGTTGCTTTTTCTCCCACATCGTACGCTAAGGCGCCACAGGTACTGTCTGACAAGGGCTTTTATATATAAGATATTGAAAATTAAAAGTTAGATCATGTTCAATTGGTAAACCTTAAGAAAGAGAAACAGGTGAATGGAGCTCGTAAACAAGAGAGTTAACGCATTCCTTGGAAATCAATTGGAGTTTGTTTGCTAGTTTGGCAGGTGAGCTCAACGCTCAACGTTTGAGAGTAATTTGGTACCTAAGTAAGAAATGGCCGAATGTGTGTCAGTGTGCGGGCAGGACAGAGTGTGTGCCGTTACCTGCAAACACACACACACACACACATCGCCCAGCAACATCTTCGAGAGATGTTTCTGTCTGCCTGTCTGTATGTGGATGTGGATGGAGACAGACAGACAGACGTGCTTGATTGCTCTCCTCATGTGGCCTATTTGAGCTGGCCACCACGACATCGACATCTCTCTTAACATAATCATCACGTCCTCTCTTCCTTTCCAACCACCAACCACCAATAATAATAAATGAGTGGGATACATACCGTACACCATAGATTGGGGATTTATTTCAAATATTAATAATTAGAGAAATAAGCTGACGTGTTCTGATGTGGCCATCCACTTGACTTTACCATACAACCTGGCCCCTAAAATTATTTTGTATTTATATACTTCATGGGGTCCACTGATTATGTATACAAAATTTGGTTGCGTTTGCTCAAACAGCCTAGATTTTTAATTTTTAACCCCGGCCCCTCCACCCCCTTAATTTTGGGTCGATATGCACCAAAATCTAATCAGCTCTTAATCTCAATGGACCAAAACTACGTGTGAAATTTGGTTTCGATATTCACACTAGTTTTTGAGCTAGCTCGTCCACAAAATTTGGTAACACACAGACTAACTAACAGATATTTTGACAAAACAATTATTATCTCGAAAAATATAATTTTTTCGATGTTTACTTATTAGAGTTTTTTTGTAGAGCAAAATGCCCTGGTTTCGCTCAATTTTTTTAATCAAAATAGTTTCAGCCCTTTTTGAGATATTTCGAAAAAAAGAAGGAAAAAAATACTTTTTTCATGCACGATTACAATACTTGACCATACCCTGTATGGTAAAGTAAAAAGTATACACTTTTTCAAGACTCGTTATTCTTGCCATCACTAAACTATTAGAAATATAATTTAATTATTTTAAGGTAGTTGTTTCGCGAGAATACTAACAAAAAGTTAATGGTAGAGTATATAGAACAGACAATAAAAGGATTCGTAATTCATAAGCTTGGTGGATTTTGGTGTATATCGACCCAAAATTAAGGGAAGTGGAGGGGTTAAAAATTAAAAACCTAGGCCATTTGAGCAAACTCAACCAAATTTTGTATACATAATCAGTGGGAACTAACCCCACTCGCTGCATGAATATAAATAATTTGATTAAATCTATAGAATATAAAATTAAGGTTTTGTCTGTACATTGGTACAAATCACGCCAAATTTTGGTTGCACACGTTTCAAGCAAAGTTATCAACGAAAACACCCTCAACAAAATTCCTATCTGTATGTCTGTATGTCTGTCTGTCTGTTTCAGTGGTTTCCGTGAAAAGTTGCTCACGATTCACGTAAAAACGGCTGAAGGGATTATTATGAAATTTCATATTTGCATTAGATGTCTTCGTTACGTTTTCAGCTATATAACGTTTTGATATTTTGACCCCAAAAGGGGGTTTGGGGGAGCGCTCGAATGAAAATTATCAAATAACTCCTAAATTATCAACTCTAGAGCAAATTTTATAATGAGCAAAGTTGTATGGGATGTGATTTCTGACAACTTTTGTTTAAAAAATTCCTAAAAATAACCACCCAAAAAAGGGGGGGGGGGGGTCAAAATATGAACATTTTTGCTCTTGGACCAAACTCAACCAAATTTTGTATACATAATCTGTGGGTCACTAGAAGGCTAGAAATGCAAACACTGGGTGCGGGGGTTCAGGTGAGGATACAGAGTCTTAGTGGGGTGGTGCTGGGGGGTTATCGGGGAGGGGTGCGGGGCTGGGCACGGGGTGGGGTGGTGATGCGGGGGTAGAGCCCTGGGTGGATGGCACGGGGTGGGGTCCATGGGATGGTGGATGCGGGGTGAGGTGATACAGGGTGGAGGGGGATTCAGGTCAAGGGTCCAGAGGGGTAGTGGGAGGGGTGCGGTGGTGGTGTGGGGACGGGGTTAGGGGATTGGGGGTGCTGGGGGTCAGGGGTGTAGTCTGTGGTGGAGGTGTGGGGGTGTATGAGGGTGCGGTTCGTGGGCTGCGAGTCCAGGTGGTGTGCCCCCTGGCTAGCAAGAGGGCCGCCGAAGGCGGGCCTTGCAGCTAGTATTAAATATAAGTGAGTGGCCAGGTTGTATGGTAAAGTCAAGTGGATGGCCACATCAGAACACGTCAGCTTATTTCTCTAAAGCTTCAAGAGTCTCTTCTTAGATAATGTTTCTTGCACATTCTTGCATTTTTATCATTAAAAAATCTCTGTGATTCATAGAAAATATTATTTTTTCTCGTTAAATTCCTAATTCTTGATTGCTTTCGGCTCTTGTGGCGAATCAGAGGCCTGTTTAGATCTATAGAGCTGATGGATTACAGTTGGAATAGATGATATGAAGATATACTTTTTAAAAGATGATTGATAAATATGAAAGATGATTTGGATTCTTTTTTTAATCAATTGAAAGAAAGAGAATGAAATAAGACGAGAGATGTGAATAAAACAAATACTATATCTCAATGAACAGACAGACAGACAGACAGACTACAGTTATACCTACCTAATAGTAGAGAGAGAATGGATGCTTGTTTTTCTATCGATAGGTATTTATTAAAAGAATGATCTACTTTGAAGAATAGAGAAAAAATAAAAAAACTTTCCACGCACGAATAGAGACAAAACATGCAAAAAGTTGGGGTCACAATGATTGAAAAAACAAAAACAATCTAGGACATGTTTTTATTTTAAAAATATGTTTTGCTTTTATTTTCATTTGGCAAAATCTGTCTCTACTTTCAAACTATTACCTACAGTAAATAAGCTGACGTGTTCTGATGTGGCCATCCACTTGACTTTACTATACAACCTGGCCCCTTTATTATATTTGTAATTACGTTGGGGGGTTAGTTTTTGAATTTTTATACTTCTGGAGTCCCACTGATTATGTATACACAATTTGGTTGAGTTTGGTAAATGAGCGAGATTTTCATTTTTTGACCCCCCCCCCATTTCGGACTGTAAGTTTTTGCATTTTTAGACTTCTGGGGGTCCACTAGTTATGTATACAAAATTTCATTGACTTTGCACAAATGACCTAGATTTTTAATTTTTAACCCCCCTCCACCCCCTTAATTTTGGGTCGATATGCACCAAAATCTAATCAGCTCTTAATCTCAATGAACCAAAACCACGTGTGAAATTTGGTTTTGATATTCACACTAGTTTTTGAGCTAGCTCGTCCACAAACATTTGGTAATGCATAGACTAACAGACGGACTAACAGACATTTTGCCAAACAATAATTATCTCGAAAAATATAATTTTTTCGATGTTCACTTATTAGAGCTTTTTTGTAGAGCGAAATGCCATGGTTTCGCGCAATTTTTATAATCAAAATTGTTTCAGCCGTTTTTCATATATTTCGAAAAAAAGAAGAAAAAAAAACACTTTTTTCATGCACGATTACAATATTTGACCATTTGTATTAAACACTCATCCAATAAGGTATTACCCAAAAGAAATATAACTTATAACTAGGGCCCGGATTTATAGGAACGAAATGTAGATTCTACATTAAATGAATATACTCATCTCCTAGTCAGAAATACAGTTTATATAATTTCTTGTTGTCATTACGTATTATTCCATTTAAATACCCAAATATTAAATTTAACTATTCCATTATTTTATTCAAATAACAATATTTTCATAATTTACTTATTGGTTCTTGGTTCAAATAGTGGCATCTTAACTATTAATATATCTAGAGTTGCTCCAAAAATATGAGAATACTTAAAATATGTATATCATTTATTGATATTGAACAGAGATTGATTCCCCCATAATTAACTTCACCATCTATTCATATCAAATATAATTTCTTAACCATAAATATATCGTTTTTCAATGCATACTTATATAATAACTTATTAAAAAATCGAACAAGTTCACCGACAAAACGTCGTTGAATTGACATGGAATGAATGACCCATATATTTCTCTTATGTTGAATTTTGATTAGCAGTTTTTTGTTTTGTTTAGCAAATGACTCGAGGGCGCAAATATTAAGAAATGATAAGATTTATATCAGAGATTGTTGGTTAAATCGAGTATAATAGTTAATAATGATTTTTACAAAGAGATAAATAAATTAATTAGGACAGGTATTGTGTGTTAAGCTATCAATAATAATAAATGGAACAGTGTTTTTAAATTTCGTAAATAAATATCAGATTTTGTTTCAGACAGACAAACAAAAGCGTCGCCATCATTACAAAGATTGGTTTTGGGTTTCATTGTATTTTATTACTACTACTATCATTATTATCAACTGAATGCATGTCAAATGGCGACATACGACAAAAAAACAAGGAGTTATTTTTCTTATTATATCTAAACGAATGTTATTTTATCATAAAACGACTTGGATTTTTTGAAAATAGTGATATCTTAATAATTAAGATATTAAAAAAAAATAACAAAATTTTGTTTACATTATTGTTTTTTTTTTTTAATTTTAAAACCCATAATAAGATTAAAAAAAATATCTATATATATAAAATTAAGGTTTTGTCTGTACATTGGTCCAAATCACGCCACATTTTGGTTGCACACGTTTCAAGCAAAGTTATCAACGAAAACACCCTCAACAAAATTTCTGTCTTCTGTCTGTCTGTCTGTTTCAGTGGTTTCCGAAAAGTTGCTCACGATTCACGTAAAAATGGCTAAAGGGATTATTATTAAATTTCATATTTGTATCGGATCTCTGCTAACTTACGTTTTTAGCTATATAACGTTTGGATATTTTGACCCCAAAAGGGGGTTTGGGGGGGGGGCGCACGAATGAAAATTATCAAATAACTCCTAAACTATTAACTCTACGGCAAATTTTATAATGAGCAAAGTTGTAGGGGATGTGATTTCTGACAACTTTTGTTTAAAAAAATTTCCCCCAAAAACCACCCAAAAAAAAGGGGGGGGGGTTAAAATATGAAAATTCTTGCTTTTTGACCAAACTCAACCAAATTTTGTATACATAATCTGTGGGTCACTAAAAGGGTAGAAATGAAAAAAACTGGGTGTGGAGTGATAATGCGGGGGTGGAGGGTATGGGGCGGGGTCCGGGGGATGTAGGGTTTAGGTGAGGGTCCAGAGGCGTAGTGGGGTGGTGCGGGGTGGTGGGGTGTGGGCGGTGGTTGGGCACGGGTGCATGGTGCGGGGGGTGGGAGATGCTGGATGGGTGGGAGTGTGGTATAAGGGTGGGGTTCGTGGATTGGGGGTCCAGCTAGTACCTTATAAGTATAGAAAATTAGACAATTAATTAAATTTTGTTTCTTTTGTTAATTCAACCAAATGAATAATTAAATTAAATATTTATATAATTCATTTGAATATAGATTCTAGGTTTTATTATAAATAAAAAATTTAAAAGTTTTTATCATTTCTTGCATTAATTACGTATTATTTCATTTAAATACTCAAATATTAAATTTAACTTTTCCACTATTTTATTCAAATAACAATATTTTCATAATTTACTTATTGGTCATTGGTTCAAATAGCGGCATCTTAACTATTAATATATTTATAGAAGTGCTCCAAAAATATGAGAATACTTAAAATACGTATATCATTTATTCATATTGAACAGAAATCGATTTCGCCATAATTAACTTCACCATCTATTCATATCAAATATAATTTCTTAACTATAAATATGTCGTTATTTCAGTTTATAATTAATTTGAAAAATGTTAGTTAACAATTATTAAAATAAATTAGGTACATATTTATTTCAAATTTTGAATTAAAAGTATATTAATTTTCTTTTCTGAAAAGGAAAAAAAACACCAGGAAGTTTAATCAATATTTAGTGCATTTAGAAATTAAATGAACTGGTTTTTGTATAATAATATTCTAATAATAAAAACTTTCTCTGAAAACCGATTAACGGTTAATAATAATCAGTGCGTCTTCTAATTATAAGTTGACACTTTTCTTATATGAGATATTCTGTATAATTAAAAGTAAAATCGCTTTTCCCGATTCCTTAAATGACAGGAAGAGAGCAAACTGACTGTCTGTGATGAGAAAAGTTCAAAAGGTAGAACAAGTGGTTGTGTGGCGGGTTTTGTTCCATGCCTGGAAGTGAGAAACCAATCAAATTTAGCTATTTCCGTTAGTCAACCGTTAAAGATTTATTATTATTCTTCATATGTTACGAGCATCCTACCTATACAAGGAAGGAATCATACAAGTGGCAATAAATGCTCAGTTTATACTTTCAATAAAATCAAATTAACGGAACACTTTACGCTGATTTATTTCTCATTTATTTTCTTTATGGGAGGAAAAAATATTATTTCATCAGATTTTGAAATAAAAGACGTTAAAAAACACATTTTAAATTTCCTGATGTGACCATCCATATGACTTTACCATACACCTGAATCCTCTTTTATATTTTATACTAGCTTCAAGGCCCGCCTTTGGCGGGCTTGTAGTAGCCAGGGGGCTTTGCCCTCTGGACCCCCACGTGGCTGCTTTATTGATGTTTTATTAGTTACAGAGAATAAATATATTATATATATATAATATTGTTATGCCCGTCGATAATTTTGTCGACGACAGGAAATGCTGTTGTAAATCTTGTTTGAATTCTTAAAGGAATTCTCTTTTTTTAATTAAGGTCACTGCAACCAGACTGAGGTCCTCTCTGTGTGCATCCGGACCCGAGTGCTTTTACCACCCCCAGACCAGCACCCCCTATATATCTCCTTTTCCGCTCTTTTTGGCTGACCCCTGGGTCTTAGTCAAAATTATATGATGATAGGAAATAAGTCATATATCTGAGTTGACAGTGAATTATAAATCTACTTGCTCTTATATGTTTGTATAAAAAATGATATTTCAAAAGAGCTTCTAAATGGAATATTCCCAAGAAAGGTCACGTGGTTTTGAAGTCCCTCCCTTAAAAAAGGGAGTGGTCAATGATTAAAATGTACTCCTACTCATTAGGAAATTGACGAATCGGGAATATTTCTTGTGGAAACTCCCAGAGATGACAGGCAGGTTTTGAGATAGTCAGAGAGTTGGAGTCAGTTCTATTTTGGAATCCACTGGGGAACAGTTCGAATCTGAAGCCCAGTTGGGGTGGTCAGTCAGTTGTCAATTGGAGTTAAGAGATGAATAAAAAACCAATATGAAATAATCTCTTCTTTTAAATACATCCTCCTCTCCTCTCATCATACCAGCACCAGGGCTTAAACAGGTCGAATCGCTTGGGCGCGTTACCAGACCCTTCACGGAGAGCCATCTTCGAAATAAATCTACAAATCGCCAACCTTTCTCTGGTCAAGAAGGGTTGCAACCAAAAACATAGTGTGTCGTAACAATATATATTTGGTTTTAATCTTTAAAATATATTTTTAAAGAAATTTCAAAAGCTAATTAATTCCTTTCAGTTAGTTTAGTTAGTATAGTTTCAATAATCCTTTATAATTAACTTTGAAATAAATAAATAATATTGAAATGAATGAATGAGCTCGAATACAAAAGCCGAAAGGCTTAGTTCTTTTGAAATGGCTGAGGGTCTTAAATACAATAGAAAAAAAAATGAGGTGAGATTCTCAAGAGTATTTTTAAGAAAAATGATTTTTAAATAACATATTTTATTTTAAATTAAATATTTTTCATCTATATATATATATATATAATCATAAGCTTAGCGGAAACTTTTTTTTTTTTTCTGCCCTATTAAAGACGGTTTTCAGAATTTTTTAAAAAATTTTCACCCAGCCCAAAAGAAGTTAGGAATTTTTGAAAAAAATAAATTTTTTAAATAACCATAACTTTTTCAAAAATTTAGTTATCATGACGTTTTTTTTAAATTTATTTTAAAAAAATAGATAGTTTTTTTAATCTTTGTTGCAGTATTAAATTCTATTTTAACGATAATGTGGTTAGAACTATTGAGAATGAATGACACTCAAAAATATTACAATCAGAGCTGCCAACACTTGTTTTTTGCTAGTTTAGTTCTTTTATTGTTTGGCAAGCTATGTTGGCTAACCTGAATTTTTTTTCGTTTTTTCTGAATTTTTCAATTTTCCGGGCAACTTTTCCAATTTTTTTTACGTATTAACCTGAATTGGACTATTACGAACATTTAAAAAAAAATTAGCTAAATCGGTCCAGGCATTTGAGAGATCTGCGCTTACAAAGAAACAAAAATTCATTTTTATTATATAGATTGTCTATATAAAAAATAAATGCGATTGGACTATGGGGATATTTTTAAATAATGGTTTAAATAATAAATTGCTTAAAGTTTGATTGATTACGAATTCGTACTTAACTAATTTGTAATGGTCTTATTAGGCAGATCAACCGATTCTTTGAAACCAATCCAATCTGCCATTATCCCCTTTTCTTTGAATGAGTGAGTGGCATATTTGCTCGATGTTGATGTTGATGTTTATCGGCTGTTTGGAGGTTTATCCTCTGCTTTAATGAGGCTCAGGTGCAAAACAATAGCCGGGGTTTTCGTATAACGTCTCCTCCTATACGAGGTTAGCATCTGCAATTTAAAATAATAACCATTTCTATAAAGTCATCTTTATTACATTATTAATCATGAATTATCTATAGAAAATTTATATTATTGTTTCTTACGGCAGAGTATACCTATAAAGAAACTTTGCCGTTATTTGACATAAATGCAATCCATTCATTCCACTTATTAAACTTTTTTTTTTTAAATAATTTAATTTCCATTGATAAAAGGTGGAAATTTGTAAATTTCATCAACTGGTGTGGGCACCACACGATTTTCACATTAATTTCTCCCCGCGCCGCGACACTCCCATTTTACACCCTCTTCCTTTATTTCAATCGTATTAAAAATTTGACACAACTAATCACTTAAGACACTTGATAAACATACTAATTAAAAAAAAAAATCGTTACATGCGTTTTTAAGAAAATCAAAAAAAAAAAAAAACGAAATTTTTTCATGTAATTTTTCACTTCCGGTTTTCCGATTTTACCCAAGAGCTTGCTGTACTCCTAGTATTCCTCTATTGAGCTTATGTTTCGAATTTTATAGCTCTGAGACTTGTGGTTGCGAAACGCAGGGGGGTACATAAACACTTACCAATGGATTTTTAGCCCCTTTTTGGCCTCTGGGGACCACAATTTCCGGTTTTATGTCCTAAATTAATTTTTTAACTATTTAAGCTCATCGATTCCTTCCACCTAGAAGTTACAAAATGAAATTACCTTTTTCTCCTCTCTGAGATACAAGCTCTCAAAAAGTCAGGACCCAGACTGGCCATCGCAATACTCTCCCATTATATTCTATGAATATAAATGTGAAAGTAAAAAAAAATCGAGAGTTTTTTGAGAAAATTACAAAAAATAAAAAAACTTCCAATGTTCCGATTTCAACCAAAAGCTTGCTGTACTCATTCTACCCTATATCAAGTTTAATTTCGTAGTATACACATAATCTGTGGGCCACTACAAGGCTTGAAATGCAAAAACTGGGCGAGGGTGGAGGTGATTGTTGCGGACCGGAAACCCCTGTTATAAATTTTGTTTGAATTCTTAAAGAAATTCTCTTTTTTTTTAATTAAGGTCACTGCAAGCAGATTCTGGCCCGAACGCTTTTAGCACCCCCTTCTATATATCCCTTTTCCTCTCTTTTCGCTGACCCCTTGGGTCTTAGTCAAAATAATATGATGAGAGGAAATAAGTCATATATCTGAGTTGACAGTGAATTATAAATCTACCTGCTCTTACATTTTGTGTAAAAAATGGTCCTTCAAAAAAAAGATGTTTCTAACGGAAAATTTCCAGAAAGTCATGTGAATTTTCGAAGCTACGCCCTTCAGGAAATGGGAGGGCTTGATGATTTAAAAATACGCCTTCTCATTAAGGACTAAGCCAATCAAGAGGTCTTTTCTTGAAAACTCCCAGAGATGACAGAAGTCAAGAGTTCAGAGTTAGTTTTGAGAGAGCCAGCCAGTCAGTGAGTTGTTGAAGAGCGGTGAGTTTGTAAAGACCACCAGAGTGAGTTAAAAATGTACAATTCCCCTTATACCAAATAAAACAAACCATGATGTAAAGTTAAAATGCGTTTTAATTCAACCCTTGCATAGAGATAGCGAAACTTTTTCCTCAACAGCGCACATCATCCAGCAAACGGCGTGCTAGACCAGAGAACCCACAACTTCGAGGTCACGCTACCCTTAGTGAGGCATCCATATCCTCCGGGACTATGATATTGCCCGCTATAAATAAACAATTAATGTGTTCGCGCCCTTAAACCACTGGCGTGCGACATATTTAATTCGCAGCAGTGGGATAACCATCCCGGGTCGCGACATGATGGTGGGGGAGATATGGGGGGTGCAGTGGTGCTGTGGTCCGGGGGTGAGGGGTGGTTCGGTGATTAATATATAGCTTTTAACTGAAGCAAAAATTTACCGAGCATCGCTCGGTGGCCAGGTACTATTTATTAATTAATAAAATTATTTATAATCATTTAGGGGTCAAAACATGAAAATATAGGCCCTTGGAACAAACGTTTAGTCTCTGGATGCTCACTGATATTTTTTTGCGAAGATTTTTATTTTTTTACCCCCCCCCCCCCTCCAATTTTGACCCTAGAAAAATATAATAACCTTTTAGTTATTATAAGTTCATTTTATAAAACTACTATAGTTTATTTCATTTTTCTTGTTTTTTTTTTTTTTTTTTACTTTAAAAATCTTATAATTTTAATTTTTAACCCTACTCCCCTTAATTTTGGCTCCAATTCAAACCAAAATTTAATCTCAATGCACCAAAACTACATGTGAAATTTCGTTTTGTTTATTCATACTAGTTTTTGAGCTAGTGCGTCTACAAAAATTTGGTAACATACTAAAGTACTAACAGACATTTTGACATAACAGTTATTATCTCGAAAAATATAATTTTTTCAATGTTTCCTTATTAGGGCTTTTTTTGTAGACCGAAATGCTATGGTTTTGTCCAATTTTTTTAATCAAAATACTTTCAGCCGTTTTTGAGATATTTCGAAAAATACGATGCAAAAAAACTCTTTCTCCATCAACGATTACAATATTTGACCATATCCTGTATGGTAAAGTAAAATTATATTTAAATAGAAGCTACAATTTCGAAGTATAATTAATAACTTTATGTTTGTGTTGAGTGATTTAAATTATTAAAATTCCAATTAATTGAATTAATATAAGAAACTGGATTTGAATTATGAGAGTCGATGAAAAATATTGAGTCTTTTAGAATTTGCATGAATTATTTGAGTAGAGAGCTTGGTTGCTTGCCATTGACCCAGTAGTAACGTTTTGCATGTCAAGACCCCTATATTTATTTTCGAGAAGGAAACCAGCCAGAGTGCGAGCCAAAAGCCGCCTGTGAAAGGAGTGCGGGCTTTTTACTCTAGAACTCTCTTACTGAACTCGAACTAGATCGAATTAGAAAACCATTTTAGGATTATTCATGTAAACTTCATAAAATTGCACATCACGACAACAGACTTTAGAAATTCATACAATTACAACAAAAACTCTCTTTCTTTTTTATTACCTCTATTAGAAGCTTATTTGTTTGTTTCATCGTAGATATTGATTGATGTCAGGGTTAATGCCCAGAACGTTGTCATGGACCTCAACGAAAATTATATATGCAAATATCTATCTATTTACTCTTTTTAAATGAGCAAAAATTCTATATATATATGTAAGTCAGTGATTAAAAGGACTACTTTAACTGATTGCTAAAACATATAGGTTTTATTTACATTAAATATACAATTGAATAATTAAGTTATTATATACAGGTTATAATCAATTCTTACCTAAAACATATAGAATTGATTAAATGTAGTTTCTTCGGGATGTATGATAAAATATAAAATAAATGTATAAATTACACTTTAACAATATATCTTCAATTAATATTATTTAATTACTATTATTAATTATATTAATGTTTTGATTCCCTTAAACGTGAATTAGATGACAGTTAAGCTTAGAACAGTGTTGGCAACTTAACTTATTAGCTGTCCCTAGTTAGTGGCGCTTAAATATAAAATGGGGTATTTTATATTTATATATATATATTTTTTTATTGATTCATCCCTGGCCTTTTAGCCATCAGATACAGATTTTTACAATTGAAATTGAATTGACCCGAAAAAGCTTTTTAAAAATCAATTAAAGAATTCCTGGTATGATGAGTGGGCGAGGGAGATTGCAATCCTTAAGAGAGTCAAACCCAACATTTGTCCACTAAGTACATATGATATGCCTAGAAGAATGCAAACCAAATTAATACGTCTACGAATAGGGGGGCACTGCTTTTTCTCACATGGGTTCTTGATTCTTAGAGAAAATACCCCATGGTGTGGTATATGCAACTCTAGAATCACAGTGGACCATGTATTAATTGAGTGTCCTGCGCAAGATTAAATTTTAATATTGGAAATATATATATCCTAAATCTTCTAGGAAATAAAGAAAATTTTGAAAATTTGTTCGGGTTCGGCACGCCCTCGAAGCTCGGCCCTCCGGGCTGGTGCCCTGCCGGGCAGCGTCTCGGTCCAAAAATTTTATTCCTCTTAAAAAACCACACTCCAAATGTATACAGGTAAACTACCGAAAATACATCGTCTCTTAAAAGTTTCGCCTCTTTAACTTTTGAGTGGCGAGGGGGGGGGAGGAATAATGATCAATATATTTAATGTTTCTTAATTTAAAATGAATTGGAGTCTTTCATTTCAAAATTCGAGTCCAAATTAGAATTATATTTCAAATTTGCCTGGTTAATGAAAATCGATTGGAGCCATCAGTTTAAAATCCGCGCTGACAATTATATTTCAAATTTGCCTCGTTAATTAATATATATTTAATGTTTCTTAATTTAAAATCTATTGGTGTTTTTTCATTTTCATTCGAGTTCAAATGAATACAATATTATCTCGACACAAAGTCTAAATCAAAAATATATAGTTTTAGTAACAGAAATCAAGGTATAAATATTAATGTTGCATTGGTGTAATGGCTAGAGCTGATGCCCATAGTTCAAGAGTTCGTCGGTTCGATTCTAGGCAAGAGCGTAATTTTTTTAAAGAAAATTATCTCAGCGTTGTTACAAATTAATCTAGACAAATATAGGTATATAGTATAGGGCTTCTAAATTTAATTTTTTTTTTTAACACTTGACAAAACCAATAACAAATTAGGTTTTGTTCTGTGATATTTTTGAGTTATTGTTGCTATCACTTATTAGATATTTATTGAATACTATTTCGAACTCTATTGGCGTAAACTGTAAAACAACGGACAGATGGATATGATCTGATAAAAAAAAAAAAATTAGATTGAGACAGATGATTAAATGGATAAGATAGGTTTTCTGAGACGCTAAAGGCCCTGGCAGTCGATGGGCCCTTTAAAAAAAAAAAAAAAATTGAATTGAAAACATAAAAAGTGAAATAGAAATACAGTACATCAACAATACAATACAAAATAAATTACAATGCAATACCATACAAAATACACTACAATACAAAATACAATACAATATCAAATACAAAACACAACAAAATACATAACAAATACAAATATAAAAATACACATAAATACCACTACAGCAATCCATCTACAAGAATTAAGATTTTACACATATAAGTATATACAAACTTGCACATTTCACCTTTTAAATTAATATTTTGGAAAGTTTTATGAATTCTGAAATTAACTTTATTGTAGCTTTTGTTGGCGACTCCATCAGCTTTCCAAGTACTGGAGGATCGCGAAAATTGGGGTTGATTTTGACTCTGAGATTATTAATTGTATATATTACATTTGTTTGTATCTTATTTCTATTTTGAAAACGGCTCTACCGATTTTGATGAAACAAAACAAGTTTTGAAGATGAGAAAACGATCTGGCTAGGTCTGGACCTCAACAAATTTCATCTTAATTGATCATTTCTTAATTAAAGTAATTATTGATAGATGAAAATCTCAATAAAAACGTTTGTTTACATTTTTTTTCAATTATCTTTTATTTTTAATTGGTTTTTTAATTTTAAAACCCACTAATAGGTTATAGCAAATATTAATATATTATATTAAAATTAGGAGTTTTTTGTTTGTTTTTAATTAACAGGTGTCTAAATCATAACATTACAGGTGTGTTTACAAATAAAGTGGTTGAAATGACTTTTTTTATATAACTTGGAAACAAATCTTATTTAATTTTATATTTTTATTTCAGATCCTATATACGATTATTTTTTTATTATTATTTTCCTATTTATTTTTTTATAATGTTTATCAATATGAACGAATGTGGGCAAATTGGTGTACGAGTAAACAAATAGGTATGCACATAATATGTGATCGAATGTTTTCTACATTTGATTCAATCGCGAATCAAATGTAGGGAATTTTTGTCAAATATTGAGTGAAAATAATATTTGAAGTTATATATTTATAACTTGAAATAATGATCTTAAATAAATTTTTATAATTTTTCTAATTAATATAACAAAGAATAATTGCTATATCAATGAGAATTGTTTTTGACCGCGCTTATTTGAAAAAGATATTTATCGCGAGACTAATGCGGATTACGCTATTAGAGTCTGCGGAGTCTCAAATTCACTTGGTGATATATACGAATGTCTGACGTTGGATTGTAGCTAAGTGGATCACATCTTTTTCTCTCTTGGTCCAGACTTAAGACTCCGCAGACTCCAATAGCGTAATCCGCACTATTCGCGCGATAAATATCTTTTTCAAATAAGCGCGGTCAAAAACAATTCTCATTGATATAGCAATTATTCTTTGTTATATTAATTAGAAAAATTATAAAAATTTACATAATATGTAGACCATTAAAAAAGCTAGAAATGCAAAAACTGGGTGCGGGTTGGGCTGGATGTGGGAGGTGGGGTGTAGTTGTAGTGGATCCGGGGGTGGAAGGTGCGTTTAGGGTGGGGTGGGGCGCAGTAGGGGTGCAGTGGTGGGAGCGTGGTGTGTGGTTTCGGGAGGGGGGTCAGGGGTTACCGTGCATCGCTCGGTGGTTGCAGGTACTTTTAATTAAATTAAAATAAACTATAAAACCAATAGTTATATATTGTACCTATATATTTATAGCTAATGACCACCATCAATTTCTTTTGGAAATTGAATGTTGTTGTTGTTGTTGTTGTTGTCTTTTGTTTAGAAAATATTTACGCTGATGGAGGACAATGATTTGACTTAAGTGAAGATTATTTTTTTGTTTACTTCATTTGAAGCAAATATAGATAGAGAAAATATTATTATTCTATATTAGAAATGAATTTTCATGTTCGCAATAGAAAGTAAATAGGAATATCAATTGGTAAGTCACTTTTTATTTATAAAATCCGGTCAGGAAAGTAAATATTGTTTTAATAATTTATATACACTTCGCACACATATGCGCTCCCCATCCATGAGAAACGGAAAAACTTGAAAGTTTAATTCAACTCATGTAGGTACCACACGGGACCTATTTTTATTATTCTAAACATTACTCTCTCCCTCTCGAAAAAGGCACTAACGATTTGCATGAAATTCACGGTTTTGTGTTGACAATTCGATCTGTCGGTCTCATCTTCGGCTAAGTTGTTTTTGATGGGTTTTTTTGCTAATTGAAATAATTATTCACAGGTGGTTGTCTCGATCAAAATGTTTATTTACATTTTTATTCAATTTCCTTTTAATTTTTAATTGTTTTTTTAATTTTAAATTCCACTAATAGATCATTAAAAATATTATTATATTATATACAATTGGATGAGGAATGACGGGAGAAGATAGAAAAAAGAACCAATCGACTTGATTGGGGAATAATGGAATTGAAATAATTATCGGGAAAGAGGTTTTTATCTAATTAGATTTTTCCTCTTATTAAAAATAAGGACTAAAGATGAATAAGGACACTCGATGGTGGAGAAGTAATCTCCGGAATCGAAGCAAAAAATACAATGTATACATTAATTAATGTAAAATAATTGGTTTAATAAAATTAAAAAAAAAAAAAATACAATTGGATGTTGATGAAGGCAGGGGATAGGGATGGAGGACCAATCGACTTGATTGGGGAATAATGGAATTGAAATAATTATCGGAAAAGAGGTTTTTTTATCTAATTAGATTTTTCCTCTTATTAAAAACAAGGACTAAAGATGAATAAGGACACTCGATGGTGGAGAAGTAATCTCCGGAATCGAAGCAAAAATACAATGTATACATTAATTAATGTAAAATAATTGATGAAGGCAGTCCAAGGTGGTTGTAAAAAATAAGACTATATCAGTTTTATTATTTTACATTTATTCAATAACCGACGTTTCGGAGATTTACTCTCTCCTTCTTCAGGGCCTATATAATTGAGGGGAAGACGAACATCAATTAGTATTGGGATTTTCATATGTCAAACATAATATATACAAAATAAAATAAGAATTATAGATCTACTTACAACGAAAAGTCACTGAAAGTATATCAACCCATAATTACTTCCTGTCTCCTTTAACAATGCCAAGAAAACCTTGTAAAATTTCATCTCGATAGAAAAAGCAATTGATGATTAATGTGTTCATGAGATATATATAAATGAATGTAAAACATGTTCGTCTTCCCCTCAATTATATAGGCCTTGAAGAAGGAGAGAGTAAATCTCCGAAACGCCGGTTATCGAATAAATGTACAATAATAAAACTGATATAGTCTTAATTTTTTACAACCACCTTGGACTGTCTCTGTTTTCATTTTTTCATCAACATCCAATTGTATATTTATACCAGTCCGTCTCCTAAAGAAAAACTATCAATTATTATATATATTAAAAGTTAGACAATTTAATTGATTGAGAGAATGGATGAAAATAATGAATTGGAATAATTATCGGAAAAAGAGGTTTTTTTATTTAATTAGTTTTTCCTCTTATTAAAAACAAGGACTAAAAAAGATGATCAAGGACAGTCGATGGTGGAGAAGTAATCTCCGGAGTCGAAGCTCAAAATCAATGTATACATTAATTCATGTAAAATAATTGGTTTAATAAAATTTAAAAAAAAAAAAAAATAATAATAATTGATTGAAATCGAGTTTTAAATCTCACAAACGCATTTTTTTCTATATTATAATTTGGCAATTTAATTGATGAACTTAAAAATTGTTATTTAATTAAAATAAAATTATTATACGGTATTTATTTATATACCAATGCATGTATACATATAATCTGTAGGCCACTACAAGGCTTGAAATGCAAAAACTGGGTGAGGGGGCGGCAGGCGCGGATCCAGACCTCTGTTTTTGGGGGGGGGGGGGCGGTCGCCGGTATATAAGATCTACTTTTGATCTCGGAAGTGTGTCGCGATCGAATTGTCCAAGCGGGGGGGGGGGGGGGGGGCAGAGACGCCCCCCCCCACATAGAACTTTATTTTCTTCAATTTTAAAATTTTTATGTTATAAAAAAATTAAATAAACATATAAAAAATATTGATCTCCAATGCTTTGGGGGGGGGGAGGCGGTCGCCCCCATCGCCCCCCCCTGGATCCGCGCATGGGGGGCGGGGGCAAGAGTGGAGTGTTACCAAACTCAACCAAATTTTGTATACATAATCAATAGGACCCCATAAGTCTAAAAATGCAAAAACTAACCCCCCCTACATGATTATAAATAATTTGATTAAATATTAAATTTAAGTAAAGGGCCAGGTTATATGGTAAAGTCAAGTGGATGGCCACATCAGAACACGTCAACTTATTTAACTTTAACAGACTTTACAAAGCGACATACTACTGGCCCTAAGAATGCCATATTTTCATAGAACCTCAGCCAACATTCTGCAATCCTTTGGATAGTGAACTAAAACAGAGCCCCATAACTCAGTCTGGTCTAGTGCCTGAGGTTCTAGACCAGGGGTCGCCAAACTTTTTGATCATCGACCCCTATATAATTTTTCGAAATCTCCATCGACCCCCATAAAAGTAATTTTCTGTTAATTAAAATAAAACTCTATTATATACTGTAATGTACATTTATTTTGTGATTTTAAACATTTATTAAATTAATAGTACATTGTGTGTAAAACAATAGTTTTATGAAAAATATATTAATGATGAAATTTAATGATTTTCCCAGAAATAAGTTATACATATTTATTAAATAATAAGTAATTATAAATAAGTAGAAATAATAAGTAAAGTAACTACAGATGTATTGCTTCTTAATCAATGAGATGGGTGTGCCTGGTGTTTTTTTGCAAGGTTCGCTATATTGGGTTCAAAATTGGTCAATTTTAATCTTAAATCCCCTCGAAACTCCACATTTAATTTATTTCTGTACTTAGTTAAGATTGAATTTACGTGACTAAAACCGGCTTCAACCACATAGGAACTTGGAAATGCTGGCACAAATGGCTGAGCTATATCGTAAAGTTTTACATATTTTTGCATTATATTTGTCCAAAATTTGCTTATTGTTAAATTTTTAAGAAGCGTCCTTGATATTAATGATATTAAGTCAATTATAAAATAAACTGCAACGGATCGTTGCTAAACTTTATCCAAATTCAATCGAAATATTAATATGTTTGTTCCTTTATTATTAATCAGATATCACTTGCAATTTGTAGTTCATGTTGACATTAATTAAAAATAATTCTCATTTAATAGTCGAGGAATAACCATTCTACATTGGATTTTTGACATTTCGGTTATTATTGCTGAAGACATGGAGGAATCGACTTAAAATCAAAAATAGCTATCGATTCTCATCTAATACTTGAGGAATAACAATTCTATATTGGATTTTTGACGTTTCGGTTATTATTGGTAACCATTGCTGAAGACATGGAGGAATCGACATAAAATCAAAAATAACGATCGATTCTCATCTAATACTAGAGGAATAACCTTATTGCATTCCATTTTTGATGTTTTGACTATTAATGGCAATCTCTACTGAAAACGTGGAAGAATCGACTTAAAATCAAAAAGACTAAATTCTTTTATGGCAAACAACTCAAGCTTGAGTTGTTTACCATAAAAAGAATTTACTCTTTTTGATTTTAAGTCGATTCTTCCACGTTTTCAGTAGAGATTGCCATTAATAGTCAAAACATCAAAAATGGAATGCAATAAGGTATTCCTCTAGTATTAGATGAGAATCGATCGTTATTTTTGATTTTATGTCGATTCCTCCATGTCTTCAGCAATGGTTACCAATAAAAACCGAAACGTCAAAAATCCAATATAGAATGGTTATTCCTCAAGTATTTGATGAGAATCAATCGCTATTTTTGGTTTAAAGTCGATTTCTCTATGTCTTAAGCAAAGGTAATGGATAAGAAAACAACGCAGTTGCTATGGTTACTTATAAAATTTCCTCCCAAATTTTTAGCATTTCACAGCGAGAAGCCTAACCATTCTTACTTAAGTCAGGTTGAATGAGCTATATTAAAACGATCAAATGAATAAATTTTAAGGAATTTAAAATAAAAAATTAAAAAAGTACTATATTATCCTAGAGTAAAGTACTTTAAAATATAAATTTACTAAAAACTTTATTTAACCTTTTTTGTGGTCCCCAAGGTACTTGATTAGGATATTAAATTTCATCAAAATTGGTTAAGTCATTTTCAAGATATTTAGAAAAAACTAAAAAAGTACTGAAATAAAGTACTAATGTTTGTGGACCGATATGTACCAAAAACTAATCAGCGCTTCATTTTGTTAAAATACTGGTAGGTTTTCAATTTCAATTCAATCGGTGCAACGGTGTGGAAAAATTCGTGGACGAAAAAAACGATAACACACATCCATCCATCCATCCATCCATCCATCCATCCCCACGCACTTCCAAAAAAAATGGCACTTTTTGGCCTCTCGACGAGATTCCAGATAATTTTTGGCAAAACCGTCACGTGCTAAAATTCAATCTCATTGAATACTTCAATTTGTGACCTTAATTGAGTCTATGGGTTCCGTAGTCTTTACCTGAGGACCCTTTGAAGTCGCGCTTGCCGCGCGACCGATTGGAATACTTTCTCCCATGCTTCGCATTGGATAAAGTAAAAATTCATAAATTTTACATACTCAATTAGGTATGTGTGATTTGCGTATTAAGAACTGTTTTTTCTTCGACCCCCAATAGACCCTTTCGATCGGATCGACCCACGCTTTTGTTAAATAGGCCCCTGGGAGTCTATATAGACCACTTTGGCGACCTCTGTTCTAGACCTAGAGCCACGCATATTCTTCTTCGTATATAAGGCTAGATTAAAACAAATTGAGTAATTAGGTTTTTGCCCGACCCCACCCTTCGCAACGTTATAATATTATGCTAATAGAATAAATTGGAACACTCATCAAAGGATAATTCTAGACAGGATGAAAAAGGTCAGCAATGAATGAATAAAATTACGTCATTGGAGATTAAATGCACAAGTTTAATTATTTATTAAAAAATAGTTTCGTTTGATTACTAGAATGGTATTTCCCTCGGCTGGTGTGTCCCCATTGAGATGATTACTTTGTGACAAGTACAGACAGCCATTAATAAAAGTTAAATGGCGTTGAGTGGAAAGTATCCATGATATGAGAACGCAAAGGCTGACAGACATGACAGACAGCCAGCAGAAAAGACCACGAGGTCAATGCATCCAACACAAGGAAATTGAAAATCATAACATATCGAGAGAAAGATCGATAGCTACTACCATAGATCAAAACAAATTCTCTATAAATGGAGAAAAAAATTTTTATATTCCAACAAAAAGTTTTTATATCTCTACTCTTATTAAACGAGAAAAAATTGTTTTTTATATATATATTTTTGTTTGGATATTTGTATCTTAGTTCTATTTTGAAAACGGCTCTACCGATTTTGATGAAACAAAATCAATTAACAAGTTTTGAGGATGAGATAAAACGATCTGGCTAGGTCTGGACCTCAACGAATTTCATCTTAATTGATCTTTTCTTAATTAAAGTAATTATTTATAGATGAAAATCTTAATAAAAAAGTTTGTTTACATTTTTTTCAATTATCTTTTTAGTACCTGAAGCCACCGAGCGATGCACGGTAACCCCTGACCCCCACCCCCTCCAGAAACCACACACCTCGCCTCCACCCCACCCCAACCGCCCCTCCAAGCCCCGGATCCCCCACAACTGGACCCCACCTCCTGCACCTCCCACATACACCCCACCCAGTTTTTGCATTTCTAGCTTTCTAATGGTCCACATATTATGTGTATATTTGTTTACTCGTACACCAATTTGCCCACATTCGTTCATATTGATAAACAATATAAAAAAATGAATAGGAAAATAATAATAGAAAAAAATGAGGAAAAAAGTGAGGAATAATTATCGATGTTTCTTAATTTAAAATGAATTGGAGTCTTTCATTTCAAAATTCGAGTGCAAATTAAAATTATATTTCAAATTTGCCTCGTTAATGAAAAATCAATTGGAGCTGTCAGTTTAAAATCCGAGCTGACAATTATATTTCAAATTTGCCTCGTTAATTAATATATATTTAATATTTTTAATTTAAAATCAATTGGTGTTTTAAAAAATAAACAAATAATATATAAAATATAAATCAAATAAGATCTGAATAATTTCTTCTGTGCGCAAAGAAAAGCGAATTGAATATTAAATTTTTGAGTGGCGGGGCGGCGGGGGGGGGGGGTGAGGAATAATTATCGATATATTTAATGTTTCTTAATTTAAAATGAATTGGAGTCTTTCATTTCAAAATTCGAGTGCAAATTAAAATTAAATTTCAAATTTGCCTCGTTAATTAATATATATTTAATGTTTTTAATTTAAAATCAATTGGTGTTTTTACTTTATCCAATGCGAAGCATGGGAGAAAGTATTGGAATCGCTCTCGCGGCAAGCGCGACTTCAAAGGGTCCTCAGGTAAAGACTACGGAACCCATGGACTCAATTAAGGTCACAAATTGAAGTATTCAATGAGATTGAATTTTAGCACGTGACGGTTTTGCCAAAAATTACCTGGAATCTCGCCGAGAGGCCAAAAAGTGCCATTTTTTTTGGAAGTGCGTGGGGATGGATGGATGTGTGTGTGTTATCGTTTTTTTCGTCCACGAATTTTTCCACACCGTTGCACCGAATGAATTGAAATTGAAAACCTACGAGTATTTTAACAAAATGAAGCGCTGATTAGTTTTTGGTACATATCGGTCCACAAACATTAGTACTTTATTTCAGTACTTTTTTAGTTTTTTCTAAATATCTTAAAAATGACTTAACCAATTTTGATGAAATTTAATATCCTAATTAAGTACCTTGGGGACCACAAAAAAGGTTAAATAAAGTTTTTACTAAAATTATATTTTAAAGTACTTTACTCTAGAACATATTAATATTTCAAATGAATTTGGATAAAGTTTAGCAACGATCCGTTGCAGTTTATTTTCATTTTCATTCGAGTTCAAATGAATACAATATTATCTCGACACAAAGTCTAAATCAAAAATTTATAGTTTTAGTAACAGAAATTATGGTATAAATTTTAATGTTAGATTGGTCTAGTGGTTAAAACTAATGACCTTAGTTCAAGAGTTCGTAGGTTCAATTCTAGGCAAGAGGGAAATTTTTTTAGAGAAATTTCTCTTAGCGTTGTTACAAATCAATCTAGATCAATATGTATAGTATTTTTAACTGAAGCAAAAAGTTTCCGAGCATCGCTCGGTGGTTCCAGGTACTATATTTTTATAGAGAAATGTTTGCGGAATTTAACAGAAATTAAATTATATAATTTCATTTTTTTTTTTTTTTTTTTTTTAATAATAATGATGAGAGAAGGAGTTACACCAAAAAGGTGCAACCCCTAAAGGCCTCGGTTAGCCCCTCCATCGTGAAAAAGAAGAAGAAAGAATTTTATGGGTTGGGCGGAGGTCGAAGGTATCTGTGGATACGGGTCTTAAATAGCTTAAGGTTATAAGTCGCGGGAAAGATGGTGGCAGGGAGCGAGTTCCAGTCTCTGGAGGTCATAGGAATAAAAGAGTTGGCGAAAGCGCTTGTTCGACTTTTATCCAATTTGACAGCGAAGGGGTGCTGAGCGTTAGAAAACCGCGTGTTTCTCGTAAAGAGGGCATTAGGGGGGATAAGAGATTTCAGCTCGACTGAACAGACACCGTGATAGTATCTGTAGTACAGGGAAAGGGCAGAAACGGTTCTTCGGTGAGCCAGGGAGTCGAGTGAGTTGGTTAGAGCCGGGTCTCCTATTAGTTTAATTGCTCGCTTCTGAATTGCATCCAGTG
Source organism: Forficula auricularia (assembly GCA_024734495.1). Taxonomy (NCBI): domain Eukaryota; kingdom Metazoa; phylum Arthropoda; class Insecta; order Dermaptera; family Forficulidae; genus Forficula; species Forficula auricularia. Next base: position 365,710 of record JALMQS010000174.1, read on the forward strand.
TAGCAAGAGAATGCTTGGATGCACCCCTCCACAGATGAGAGCCATATTCGAGACAGGGACGAATTTGAGCCTTATACAGCATAAGAAGTTGACTGGGAGTATAACAGCGTCTAGACCTAAATAGGAGACCAAGCTTGCGCGCTGCAGCTTTAGCAGTGGTTGAGATATGGTCATTCCATGAAAGGTCAGACCCTAGAGTTACGCCTAGCATTGAAATTTTATCCCTGAATTCTAGTGAGTTTGAGTCGAATGATATGTTTGGGAGGTTTCTGTCGACGCGCCTAGAAATAAGGCAACACTGAGTTTTCCCTGCATTGAAGTTAACTAAGTTTTGGGATCCCCAGTTTTTTAAGTTTGCACAAGTCTAAATTAATTGAAGAGGCAATGTCTGCACGGTTTTTATGCGATGCAGGGGCGTTATGTAGGGTGCTGTCATCTGCGTAACAATGTACCGGATTGGAGGGCAAGTTTAGAAGGTCGTTGATATAGATAAGAAAAAGCGTAGGGGAGATAACCGATCCCTGAGGAACTCCAGCGTTGGTGTGGAAGGGGAAGATGATATTCCATCGATGACAACCCTAATTTAAATTGGTAACCATGACGACTATTTTTGTTGGGGGACGAACATACAAACATACAAACAGAGCCAGGGACAAAAGCCTTTTAGTAGTATGTGATTCTGGAATTTTCTTATTAAGGGCTTCATTTATGTTCGGAATTAATAAAGAAGGTAATCGGAGGTCTTTCGCTAATGATAAACAAATGGTCTGATGATGGATGAATCGTTAATTATTATCCATACCGAATATGGTTCCAAAGGTCAGTTTAGCCATTTAAGGCACCCGAAGATTATTATTTATAACAAATTTAAATTTAGGGAACGAAGAAAAGTTTATTTTTATTACAGACAATTATTATTTATCTTCCGCCATGTGTTCGGAAGCAGACACACCGCATCCTTGTTTCTCTTGGATACGGAAGAGATTTAATTTCCGAATCCTTTGATTAATTACAAGGACACGAATATCTGAGAAAATATTTTTTATTTTAATTCGAGTTCAAATTACATATTTGTTCATTATCTTGTGCTTATCAATTTATCTCGGTGGGGATTTAATGATGTTTATGATTTGTCATATTTATACTATATATTCGATGTAGATCCATTCATTCATCTGATTCATTTTTTGTGAATTCTTCGAAAATAGACACGTAATTACACTATAGCTAATGATGATTAAATATAGTTGCTTAATTAATTAACGCTATATGATGGTTGAGTCGTTTCTCAAAAGTGCAGTTTCGACTGAAACCATCTAGATTGCTCAATTTTAATTTTAAAGTAAAGTCATCAGAATGCACAAAAATGATTAATTACTTGCTTGCACATATTGCAAGTGATAATAGATTGAGAATGAGAAATCTTATATTATATTATTAAATAAGCAATTCTTGTACCTACCAGGTGTACCGGAAAGTCATTACCGGTTTTTCTAACAGATGTCGCTAGGCTTAAGTATGCAATGTTATGATTTGACACATATGCATTTTATTCTACTGACATCAAGCTTCAAAGCTATACATGTTATATTTTGCGAAAGTAACACCTTCATAGATTTATACCTCTTTGAAAATGTCAAGTTTCATGCCTGAAAACGTGCATTTGCGGCACGCATTACTTTTCTTATTTAATCAAAAGAAAAAAGCCGCTGAAAGTCATCGTTTGCTGGTAGAAACTTACGGTGAGCATGCTTTAACCTTAAAAACATGTGAGGTGTGGTTTCGAAAATTCAAAAGTGGTGATTTCGATGTGCAAGATAAAGAACGTTCTGGTAGACCAAAAAAGTTTGAAGATGCGAAACTACAGGAGTTATTGGATGAAGACCCAACCTAAACTCAAAAACAATACACCGACAACAAATGATCAATTTGAACCACGCATTGATCGAAAAACGTCCAGAATGGGCCCGAAGACACGGTAAAGTGATTTTACAACACGATAACGCGCCGTCTCATAAAGCAAAACCTGTCAAGGAAGCGTTGAAAGCACTTGGGTGGGACATATTATCGCACCCGCCGTACTCTCCAGACCTTGCCCCGTCCGACTATCAACTTTTCGCATCGATGGGACACGCGCTTGCAGAGCAGCACATCGCCGATTTTGAAGAAGTTAGAAAATGGCTCGATGAATGGTTTTGCTCAAAGGACAAACAGTTTTTTTGGGATGGCATCCATAAATTGCCAGAAAGATGGCCAAGATGTATAGAATCAAATGGCCAATACTTTGAATAAATACATTTTCCATTTTCTTAAAAATTACGTAGTTTTTTTTCAAAAAAACCGGTAATGACTTTCCGGTACACCTAGTATATACAGGGTGTTTCAGGAGGAATAGTAAATATTTTTTGAAAAAATTTCAGTTTTTCAAAATTTCAACCTCATTTCGTCACAAGTTACCATTATCCAATCAAGATGAAACTTTGTTTAAATTGTAGCAAATTTAATATAGTTTAAAAATGTATAGAGTGGTCTTTGTCGAAAACATGCTCCTTCATAGTCGAAATGGGAAAAAATCGAAAAAAGTGGGAGTTTTTGGGGAATTCAAAAGTCATCCGCGGGGCTGGTTTTTGTATCCCCATAAAAATCGAACTACTGGACCAATTTTTTTAATCGACGCGAAATTTTGTCCTCTTTAATTTACTAGAGAATGGTAATGGGAATCTCACCTCATCCTTTTTCTATTGTATTTAAGACCCTCAGCCATTTCAAAAGAACTAAGCATTTTGGCTTTTGTATTCGAGCTCATTCATTTATTTCAATATTATTTATTAATTTCAAAGTTAATTATAAAGGATTATTGAAACTATACTAACTAAACTAACTGAAAGGAATTAATTAGCTTTTTGAATTTCTTTAAAAATATATTTTAAAGATTAAAACCAAATATATATAATATATTTATTCTCTGTAACTAATAAAATATCAATAAGGCACCCACGTGGGGGTCCAGGGGCTTCCCCTGGCTAGCAAAAGGCCCGCCGAAGTCGGGCCTTGAAGCTAGTTATAAATAAAAGAGAATTAGTTACAAGCCTATAATGCGTAATACGAGAGTACAATGAATCTGAGTGTTCAATAAATTTTCCTTTATTCTAACATTAACATTGTTTATTTACTTTTAATCACGTATAAAGATTAAAAAATGGGTCAAAGAGAAGAATTACTAAAGTCTAGGTTACGCGAATTATTTTTTTGTCCCAATCAATCAATGACGTATCTCTATATATGTAAATATTTGATAAATTTGCAATCTTCCGGATAAAAAAAAGAAGCAAAAATACAATTTTATTTCCTTATCTTATCTCTTTCATGAATCATTGACACAATTTCCACAAAAATTAAACTATTGTTACATATTCTAGATGAAAGTTTCGCTTTTTCGATTTTTCAATTGTACCTCAAACTCTTCGACAATGGCAAATTTCGGGATTCCAGAAGAAGGGAAAGTTTCGGGTTTTCATTTTCCTCCTAAATTTGAAAAGTCCGCACTTGATTTTTAAAATTCTGAATTTGATTGCCTTCTCAAGCGAGGCGTTCCTCCAAGAATTTTAAAAATTATCCAAGATCTAAACACCGGTAACACGACTTACATCAAATCCAAAAGCGAGAGAACAAAACCTATTAACATCTTCAGTGGAGTAAGACAGGGAGATTCATTGAGTCCTATGCTCTTCAACGTGATAATGGAAGATATTATCAAACATCTACCCGAACACCTTTGGGGGAGAGCAATTTGCCAGTGGTCTGCTATGCTGACGACACGGTCCTGATGGCGGAGTGCGAAGAGGACCTTCAAATTCTCCTGGACAAATTCTCTACAAATTCCGATCGACTTAACATGCAATTCTCTTCCACCAAGACAAAATGCATGGCGATTGCAAAAAGCTTTCCATAGGTGTAACTTTGTCATCAACAACAGTCCAATAGAACAAGTAATATAATAATAAAGCGGTTTGTTCTACAGCATGCGCCGTTTTCCGCATATATCCAAAGCGCCAATTCTCCAATTATCCAGAATGTCTTGCTCTTGTAGTTGCCTACTGGTCATTGCCTCATCTACTCCCTGCTTCCACGTTCGTCTCGGTCTTCCACTTCTCCTCCGTCTTTCCGTGGGCATCCAGGTCCATATTTTATGAGGCCACCTATCTTCCGGCATTCTTTTGAGGTGTCCATACCATATTAATCTCTTCCTTTCTCTCCAATAGAACAAGTCCCAAGCTTTAACTATCTGAGAGTTCAGATTTCTAGCAGACAAAACCTTAAGGAAGAAGTAACTTCGCAAGTCATCAAAGGTGCAAAAATTTCGGGCTGTCTATCCAATCTAGTTTAGAAAAATAAGTTTATGTCTGCCAAAAGTAAAATTAGGATATATAAGACCTGTTAATAACATATGGGGCTGAGGCCAGGGCAGATACTATACAACCGTTACAAAGCAGCTTCTCCGGACAACTGAGATGAGAGTTGTAAGAGCCATCCATTCGAAGATCCTACATGACAAAATCCGCGGCGAACACATTAGGAAAATAAGCGGTCTTCAGGACATAATCGATTGGGTTCATGTAAGAAGATGCTGGGCTGCCAATGTAGACAGAATGCAAGACGACATTCTCCCGAAAATATTGTCAAAAAACCGTCCCGAAGGGAGTCAGAAGCCGTGGAAGACCAAAAAAACGATGGAAAGAAAGTTATGACCCTGATTACTGAATTTAATATGTTGGAGAAACAGGTGTTCACACCTATATAGAAGACTAAGAAGAAGAAGAAGTTAATTTGAAAAAGTCCGAATTAGACGTTAAAAACGTATACGAGCCCCGTCCCATCTCAATTGGCCCACCAATATTTTTCTTTTTAAATAAAATTATGCTAAATTTAATTTAAATATTTATTTTTATTATCATTTGGAACAACATTTTAAACAATTTAAATCATTTTATTGTAACATTTTAATTAAAATTATTTTTTAATTGTTAAAAACATATTTTTATATAAAAAATAGTTCTTTGCTTTTCACAATTTTTTTTTTTTTTTTTTTTTTTAAGAATCTTTGAATATGTGAAATAATCAAGTAGGCTTTGCCTTTTTCCAACAAAAGAAAGTTTGTTTTGTTTATTATTAGTAAAAATTTGCGATCTAGTTAATTTATCAAAGTTTACTGTCAGAAATATTATTCGAGTTTATAAAACAACGGGTACAATAGCTACAAAACCTCGGTATGCGTCGAAATCCAAAATGTCAGATGCTGATAGACGGGCATTGAAGAAGATTATTAGAAAAAACAGGCGTTTGAACTATGGTGAAATATCTGTTCTTTGGAGCGATGCTGTGGGGCGATGTGTTTCAAGATCCACGTGCCATAGAGAAGCCCTTAAGTTAGGTTTTAAAACTTACAAGGTAATTTTATTACAACTTATTCCAAATTTTTTTTGTAATTTCATTAATTTTTTTTAGGCGAAAGAAAAGCCACTCTTGACATTAAAACAAAATAAAAACCTGCTTAAATGGGCTAAAAGTCACATTAATTAGACGGGTGATGAATGGAATAGTGTCCATTGGAGTGATGAGTCTCGTTTTGAAGTTTGTGTTGGGGACAATCGAAGCAGAGTTATTCGTCAGATAAATGAAGCTTTCAATTCAGTTTGTTTAAAAAAAGAAGTAAAATTTCAAGCTTCAGTTATGGTATGGGGTTCAATGTCTGCTAGAGGTGTTGGAAAACTTCACTTCATTGATGGAATTGTAAACACCAATAAATATTTAGAGATTTTAAAAAAATCGTTACTTTCAACAATGGCAGATGCATTGCAGAATAATATTAATTTTGTGTTCCAACAAGACGGGGCGGCCAGCCATACATCAAGAAAATCTTTAAAATGTCTTTCTGATCATAATGTTCCACTTTTGGAGTGGGTGGCAAACAGTCCCGACTTGTCACCAATAGAAACTCTTTGGCACACAATGAAAAAGCTATTACGAATACAACCAGCTAGAAACGTAGTCGAATTAAAACACAAAATTCAAAATATTTGGGATACTTTCACTCAAGATGAGTGTCAAAACTTAATAAGTATGTTGCCCAAAAGAATTTAAGCCGTAATTAAAAATGACGTCACACAGTGGTAAAGGTTTATTTTGTATGTTTTCCTTGTTTTTAACAATTAAAAAATAATTTTAAATTAAATGTTACAATAAAATGTTTTAAATTGTTTAAAATGTTGTTCCAAATGATAATAAAAATAAATATTTAAATTAAATTTACCGTGAATTAGCATAATTTTATTTAAAAAGAAAAAATATTGGTGGGCCGATTGAGATGGGACGGGGCTCGTATACTGTCAGCAGGAGGCCCGCTGAAGGCGGACGTCGCAGCTTGTATTCTATAAATAGTGTGCTCTTTCAATTTATGTACATTTATACCATTTGATTATTATTTGAGATAATGTTATTATACATAATATAAACCGGACATCCCTCAAATGAGGATGTAATTCTTGTAGACAAATGTACATACATATACGAGTATTTCAATGGGGGATTTCATTTCCTTCTACTTCAATGCGATTTATTCTATATTTAAATGAAAGAAAGTGTTTCTCCCCCCACCCCGCCCACCCCTCACTCACACTGATGCACTATTTATTGCAATTTCTTATTCGTATTCGTTTTTCCCAGGTTCTCTCCTCTCTCTCTCTCGTTTGGGAATTCAAAAAGAGGTCGTCTAAATCATAATAATATCTCGTTTAAAACTAGTCGATTGAAAAAAAATTAATCTAAACTATTTTTTATTTTCATCACCAGTTTAATTAAATGATCAATAAAAATTGTTTATATTCAATGAGGAAATAAGACCCATGGGAGAATCCTCCTCCACGCACAGAGACCCTGAGATTCTGAGACCCTGTACCATATTTTCCCCTCAAATATATCACATAAATCTTCTATATAATAAAAATGAATTTTTGTTTCTTTGTAAGCGCAGATCTCTCAAATGCCTGGACCGATTTGGCTAATTTTTTTTAAAAATGTTCGTAATAGTCCAATTCAGGTTAATATGTAAAAAAAAATTGGAAAAGTTGCCCGGAAAATCGGAAAATTCAGAAAAAACTAAAAAAAATTCAGGTCAGCCAACATAGCTTGCGAAACAATAAAAGAACTAAACTAGCAAAAAAAACAAGTGTTGGCGGCGCTGTTTTTAACATATTTGAGTGTCATTCATTCTCAATAGTTCTAACCACATTATCGTTGAAGAAGAATTTAATATTGTAACAAAGATTTAAAAAAACTATCTATTTACAACATTTAAAACCAAAAATTAAAAAAAAATCGACATGATAACTAAATTTTTTGAAATAGTTATGGTTATTTAAAAAAAATCTATTTTTTTCAAAAATTTCTAACTTCTTTTGGGTTTAGTGAAAAAATTTGAAAAAAAATCTGAAAACCGTCTTTAATAGGGTCGAAAAAAATAAAAAAGTTTCAGCCAAGCTTTTGATTATATATATATATAGATGAAAAATATTTAATTTAAAATAAAATATGTTATTTAAAAATTATTTTTCTTAAAAATACCATTGGGAATCTCACCTCTTTTTTCTATTATATTTAAGACCCTCAGCCATTTCAAAAGAACTAAGCCTTTTGGCTTTTGTATTCGAGCTCATTCATTCATTTCAATATTATTTATTTATTTCAAAGTTAATTATAAAGTATTATTGAAACTATACTAACTAAACTAACTGAAAGGAATTCATTAGCTTTCTGGAATTTCTTTAAAAATATATTTTAAAGATTAAAACCAAAATTCAATTAGCTCGTAGAATTCTTTAAAGAAAACAAAATCATTTGAAAACCCATTGTTATATTGTTTTGAAATCTAGAAAATTTCAGCCTATTGAAATTATTAAAAACCTATTTTGAGCCTAATTAAACATAAATTTTCTATAATCTAATAATAAACTTTAAAAGTTTATTATTTTTAATTTTTCAATTTTTTTTTTTTTTTATAAATTTTATTAAACCAATTATTTTACATTAATTAATGTATACCATGTATTTTAGCTTCGATTTCGGAGATTTCTTCTCCACCATCGAGGGTCCTTATTCATATTTAGTCCGTGTTTTTAATAAGAGGAAAAATCTAATTAGATAAAAAAACCTCTTTTCCGATAATTATTTCAATTCCATTATTCCCCAATCAAATCAATTGGTATCCTTCCTCCATCTATCTTCTTAATTTTTCAATTGGATAATTCTCCCCAAATGACGATTTTTACCTTATTTATTGAATTTTTACAAGACAAAAACTTTATTTTGATTTAAGTTGAAAGGTTCTTTTTGCCGAATAATTGAGTATCCGAAGGGGACAATAAAATATTGTCTTCTGCTGGAAAAATAAATTTTTTAAATTCATTCATAAATAGATATAAGTACTTTGTCCTCTTCATCAATCTATTACAATTAATTCACAAGAGTTGATTTATTAAAGTGTTCTTTACACGTGTATAAAACATCAATAAAAACAGCCACGCGGGGGTAGCAAAAGGCTAGCAAAAAGGCCCGCCGAATGCGGGCCTTTGAAGCTAGTACTGGAATAAAATAAGTAAAATAAAGAAAATATCCTCTGAAATAATGTATTTAAAATATTTTAATTGATCTTCTGATGTTATTCACTGTTTCATATCTGAATTTAAATATTATAATTAATAAGTGATGGAAAGGCAGCCCAAGGATAGTGCAAATCAACTGCTGTATTCACCACACAACTTTCACATTTTTATTTATTTTAAGTTCGCGCGTCACTACCAATTCACACCCCCTCCCCCCTTCCCTTATTTCGTTTTTTTTTATTTTCCCAAAAACGGCTCAAACGATTTTTTAAAAATTTGACACAACTAACAGCAGTTTATGATAAAATTTCATTTTCTTTATAAAGCTCTTAAAATATTAAATAACGTTAATAACAATTGGACTATTACGTCGCCTGTGAAAATTCACTTTTATTAAGGAAATAGCCGACTCTTGCTTTAAGAGGCCACAGTCTCTGTGAGCTTTCGTAAGTATAATAATAATAATAATAATATTATTCTTATAATTATTATTTTCTTTTGTAAGAACGAGCAATTTGGACTTTGCTTTCGATTGAATTCAATTCCGTAAAGATTTCTTGACGATTTTTTTATCCACTATATTTGCAATCAAAAATCACGAACGATGAACAAAAGATAACTTTTCTCAAGAATTTCCAAATCGTGGCCTTTTTATTTAGCCGACTTTGAAAAAAAGAAGGAGGTTATCAATTCAACGGAATGTCTGGGTTTTTTTTGTTATCTATGTTCACGCATAACTTCTTTGTTTATGGACCGATTTAGATGATTATATTTTTATTGAAAAGGAGATATCTTGAGAGTGGTCACACATTAATTTGGTCAAATTCTGATGATGTTTGTTAGTCAATTGTTCTTTACCATGTGGACCGATTTGGATGATTTTTTTGCCTTGGGTTCAGTATAATCGCCGATTGTTCAACTTCTTTGTTTATGGACCGATTTCGATGATTCTTTTTTTATTAGAAAGGGCATATCTTAGGAGTGGCCACCTATTAATTTGGTCAAATTCTGTTGATGTTTGTTTGTCAATTGTTCTTTATCATGTGGACCGATTTGGGTGATTTTTTTTGCCTTGGGTTCAGTATAATCGCCGATTGTTCAACTTCTTTGTTTATGGACCGATTTCGATGATTCTTTTTTTATTAGAAAGGACATATCTTAGGAGTGGCCACCTATTAATTTGGTCAAATTCTGTTGATGTTTGTTTGTCAATTGTTCTTTATCATGTGGACCGATTTGGATGATTTTTTTGCCTTGGGTTCAGTATAATCGCCGATTGTTCAACTTCTTTGTTTATGGACCGATTTCGATGATTCTTTTTTATTAGAAAGGGCATATCTTAGGAGTGGCCACCTATTAATTTGGTCAAATTCTGTTGATGTTTGTTTGTCAATTGTTCTTTAACATGTGGACCGATTTGGATGATTTTTTTGCCTTGGGTTCAGTATAATCGCCGATTGTTCAACTTCTTTGTTTATGGACCGATTTCGATGATTCTTTTTTTATTAGAAAGGGCATATCTTAGGAGTGGCCACCTATTAATTTGGTCAAATTCTGTTGATGTTTGTTTGTCAATTGTTCTTTATCATGTGGACCGATTTGGATGATTTTTTTGCCTTGGGTTCAGTATAATCGCCGATTGTTCAACTTCTTTGTTTATGGACCGATTTCGATGATTCTTTTTTATTAGAAAGGGCATATCTTAGGAGTGGCCACCTATTAATTTGGTCAAATTCTGTTGATGTTTGTTTGTCAATTGTTCTTTAACATGTGGACCGATTTGGATGATTTTTTTGCCTTGGGTTCAGTATAATCGCCGATTGTTCAACTTCTTTGTTTATGGACCGATTTCGATGATTCTTTTTTTATTAGAAAGGGCATATCTTAGGAGTGGCCACCTATTAATTTGGTCAAATTCTGTTGATGTTTGTTTGTCAATTGTTCTTTATCATGTGGACCGATTTGGATGATTTTTTTGCCTTGGGTTCAGTATAATCGCCGATTGTTCAACTTCTTTGTTTATGGACCGATTTCGATGATTCTTTTTTTATTAGAAAGGGCATATCTTAGGAGTGGCCACCTATTAATTTGGTCAAATTCTGTTGATGTTTGTTTGTCAATTGTTCTTTATCATGTGGACCGATTTCGATGATTTTTTTGCCTTGGGTTCAGTATAATCGCCGATTGTTCAACTTCTTTGTTTATGGACCGATTTCGATGATTCTTTTTTTATTAGAAAGGGCATATCTTAGGAGTGGCCACCTATTAATTTGGTCAAATTCTGTTGATGTTTGTTTGTCAATTGTTCTTTATCATGTGGACCGATTTGGATGATTTTTTTGCCTTGGGTTCAGTATAATCGCTGATTGTTCAACTTCTTTGTTTATGGACCGATTTCGATGATTCTTTTTTTATTAGAAAGGGCATATCTTAGGAGTGGCCACCTATTAATTTGGTCAAATTCTGTTGATGTTTGTTTGTCAATTGTTCTTTATCATGTGGACCGATTTGGATGATTTTTTTTGCCTTGGGTTCAGTATAGTCCCCGATTGTTCCCGTATAAATTGCATTGGTATTGAACCTTTTTTGTTATCTATGTTCACGCATAACTTCTTTGTTTATGGACCGATTTCGATGATTCTTTTTTTATTAGAAAGGGCATATCTTAGGAGTGGCCACCTATTAATTTGGTCAAATTCTGTTGATGTTTGTTTGTCAATTGTTCTTTATCATGTGGACCGATTTGGATGATTTTTTTTGCCTTGGGTTCAGTATAGTCCCCGATTGTTCCCGTATAAATTGCATTGGTATTGAACCTTTTTTGTTATCTATGTTCACGCATAACTTCTTTGTTTATGGACCGATTTCGATGATTCTTTTTTTATTAGAAAGGGCATATCTTAGGAGTGGCCACATATTAATTTGGTCAAAATCTGTTGGTGTTTGTTCGTCAATTGTTCTTTACCATGTGGACCGATTTGGATGATTTTTTTGCCTTGGGTTCAGTATAATCGCCGATTGTTCAACTTCTTTGTTTATGGACCGATTTCGATGATTCTTTTTTTATTAGAAAGGGGATCTCTTAGGGGTAGTCCCATATTAATTTGGTGATATGATCATTGACAAAATAACGGATTGTTATGAGCAAATAATCGAAATTATAACAATCATGAGTTTCCTACATTTGATTTACTCGCGAATCAAATGCACGTAATTTTTGTCAGATATTAAGTAATAATAATATCTGAATTTATATATGTAATCTGTGTAAGAAATAATGAATTTTTAAATATTTTTCTAATCTTATCTTTCTTATTATATTAAACGAGCAATTCTTGTATATAGGTATAGAATCGGTTTCTCGAAAACGGCTCTAACGATTTGGATAAAATTCACGGTTTAGGGGGTTTTTGTGTTGACAATTCGATCTGTCACGGTCTCATCTTCGGCTAAGTTGTTTTTGATGGGTTTTTTGTTAATTGAAATAACTATTCACAGGTGGTTGTCTCGATAAAAATGTATAATTACATTTTTATTCAATTTCCTTTTAATAATTAATTGTTTTTTTTTAATTTTATCTCTCACTAATAATTCATTACAAATATTATTATAAATTAGAATTTTACAATTTGATTAATTGGGGAATTAATCTCTGAAATCGAAGCCTCAAATACAATGTATACATTATTTCATGTAAAAAAAATTTCTTCAATAAAATTATTATTATTATTATTATTGATTAATTGGAGATATTTTTTATTGAATATTAAATTATTCAAAATAATATTAACATTTCACTTTGAACTAAAGCAAAAATTACCGAGCAACGCTTGGTGTTCCAGGTACTTAATATATTAAGTGAATATAGAATTTTTTTAGAAATTATAATAAATAAAATCTTTTATAAAAAAATTCTTAAAACGTTCATTTAAAACCCGCTAACGTTTCGAGATAATTGCCAAACCTGTCGTTATCACGGGGTTTAATTGATCGCTTTAAGAGACGCAGCCGTTAACCTCTCTGTTACGTTAAGTAAGTAGTAAATAAAATCGCTTAGGATAATAATAATTTCCCAAGGCTCTCTCGAGAGATGATGGGATCCCCAATGGTAGGAATTATGTCTGTCCATGTCGAGTCATGGGAGCGAGCGAGCGAATGGCGTTTCCGGAAGGCACGGTTTCATTTCCGGTAGGACACCTGTTTAATTACCAACAGGCGAAGTTTAATTTCTCCAAAATATACAGATGAGAATCTACAATATAATTTTCAAAGAGTTCGAAATTCACAAAAACCTTTTTGGAATTTTAACAATATTCGATAAATGATAAATTATTTAGTACAGGGGGTGGGGGGCATAAAGATCTACCACATTTTGAAGACGTTTAAAAAAATTAAAAAAAATTTAACTAGATTATATTTTTGAAAGAACATAAAATAATTATTTTTTTTAAATGTGTTTTAAACATTATATTAGACGAAAAAATGGTGGGGGGGGGGGGGTCAAAAATGAAAATTCTAGCCCTCTCGACCAAACTCAAACTCAATCAAATTTTGTATACATATTCTGTTAACCCCCAGAAGGCTAGAAATGCAAAAATTAACCACCCAAAATAGGGGGAGGGTCAAAAATGAAAATTCTAGCCCTTTCCACCAAACTCAAACAAATTTTCTATACAGTTTGGTCGAAAAGGTTAGATTTTGCATTTTTGACCCCCCCCCCCTTTTTTTTGTCTAATATAATGTTTCAAACACATTAAAAAAAAATATTTTATGATCTTTCAAAAATATATTCTAGTTAATTTTTTTCATTTTTTTATACCTCTTCATAAAAATAATTTTTAAGAAAAAATAAAAACCGACTTCAAAAATTTAAATGCAACAAATAAAATCCACTAAAAGGTATAAAATAATTATTATCTTATTTAGTCTTATTCTAGTTAACTAACCGACGAAATATTAACATGAAATTACTGTTTGAAGTCGGTACCAAACAAACTATACCTATAAGCGAGCGTATCCGCCAAACGTACTAAGTAAGATCCGTCGAGTGCGATTCATGAAAGGTATATGTTTGGCACCGACTTCAAAAAGTAATTTCATGTTAATATTTCGTAGTTTAGTTGTAACTAAATAAGATAATAATTATTTTATACCTTTTAGTGAATTTTATTTGTTGCATTTAATTTTTTGAAGTCGGTTTTTATTTTTTCTTAAAAATTATTTTTATTTTCTCTTTTAGTGATGTTATTAATAGTGATGATATCATCAGAACTTGACCAAATTAATATGACACCATCCCTAGGACACCCCCTTTCGGATAAAAAAAGAACCATCGAAATCGGTCCATAAACAAAGAGGTTAGGTCTAAACAAACCTAATAAAAAAGGTCTAATACCTAGGAAAAAAATAGAGAAAAAAATGGGACCAATCGGAAGCTAGACTGGACCCAATGCAAAAAAATTTTCAAAATCGGTTGACAATTGGCGGAGATATGAGGTAACATAGGCACAAAAAATAAAAAAAAATTCAATCGAATAGAGAACCTCCTCCTTTTTTGAAGTCGGTTAAAAATGGGAAAAAAATCCAAAAAAGGGATTTGTGGAAACATAAAAAATACAGCAATTTTCAACTAGCGCTTGAGCCCGAACCGTTGACCGGAGAAAAAAACCTAAATGGTGAAATTTGTAGGAAATTTTATGAACTTTCATATTTAATAGGAAGGTTATTTACAAAAAACGAGATTTTTTTTACTTTTATTTGCATTTTTGACAATGTTCCGTGACGAAATTTTGTTAACAAGCCTCAGATTCATCACACCCAAAAAACATAAAAGGGTCGAAGAAATTACAGCTATACCCACAACTTTCCGGGGTAAAAACACAATTTAACTGGACTTTTAATCAAAAAAATTCTCACTAAATATTTTGCTTTGTCGGTTGACCCCCCCCCCCCCCATGAATGTATAGTCACAAGTGACGCGGTGAGGCGTAAACAGGGGAAATAACGGCTATACATTATACACTATATTACTATTACACTATATATACATATACATATCTACATATACTTATTACACTATACATTCGTATACAATAACTCATTGTTACAATGTCCTGTACCTACCATTAAAGTTTGTACCATGAATTCGGGACCACCTGTATAGAATTAACTATCAAACTATTAAATAATAAAAAATTATTTATAATTTCGCGGTTCACTTGAATTAAAAAGAAATTAAAACTATTTTTAAAAAGTATATTTATTTAAAAAAAAAAAAACTACTATGGGTTTATCAATCATGAAAATGGAATTCGAAAGAAATATCTTTTTTTTTAAATAATAGAAATTTTAATTGTTTTTCTAACAACGACAACAACAGCCATTAAAAACCTATATTAGGTTATAAATTCTTGAGATTAAAAATAAAATCTAATCATAAAGATAAAAAAAAAATAATAATTTTTCAGAATTCCCTTTAGTTATGGAAACAGCAGAGACTAATTAATATTTTTTAGTTGGAAATCATTTGGCTGAGTAATCAATCGAGAAAGATTTCTATTATGTATTATTAATGGCTGGGAGATAATCTCTTAATGTATATATATATATATATATATATATAATAGTACCTATCGAAAAAGGTAAAGGGCGAAGGAAGGGCAGAAGTGAATTTACTTCACCTCATCCTGGGGGAGATCCTGTAAATCGTTAAGATGCTTAACTTGAAATCAAAAAAGTTTTAAATTAAACTAGACAATTATTAGTGAGGGAAGTGTCATGAATCCTAAAGCTTGGAGATCAAATAGTTTAAGGAATGGTAGGAAAAGTAAAGAATTGCTAAGATTTGACCTGTGAGGAGGAACAATCCTAAAAATGGAGGTAACCCTCCAATGGATAGTAACCCAAAAACAACCCCATTTCGGTTGTTCTGGGTATAGCATTTTTAGTTCCCAAATGTTCGCGAAGTTGATAGCAACATTCCAAACTTAACACTCCAATCACTGAGATTGTTATTAAACTATAATCAAAAAAATATACCATTCAAAAATTGCCTGGGCTATGTTTATTTGCCTATCTATAAAGCCCTAAGAAAGTTAGGAATAGCTCAGTCAGCTAACGCACTGGCTTCGCTTCGGCATCGATCGATTATGACGATGTTGAGGTGGAGGTCCGGGGTTCGATCCTAGCTGGCAAATAAAAAATTTCTGCCGGCTGAAAACTCGGCTCCCTCACTAACCCTACACTACATTCTACTTATGTGCTGTCTAAATGGGCTTTGTTCCCGGTGACATTAAATAAATAAAAAAAAAATTATTATACTTTTTAAAATCAGTATTATTCAAGAAGGTTCAAGAGCCACGTTGTGGCCACCCCTGATATAGGGTATAGTACAGAGGTGGCCATAACGTGGCTCGCGAGCCGCATCCGGCTCTTCAGTCAATCTCGTGCGGCTCTTGAACCCTCTTAGATTTTAAAAAGTACAGGGTGGGGTATAAAGATCTACCACATTTTGAAGAGTTATAAAAAAATTTAACTAGAAAAAAACTGAATATATTTTTGAAAAGAACATAAAATATTTTTTTTTAAATGTATTTTAAACATTATCAGACAAAAGAGGGGGGGGGGGGTCAAAAATGAAAATTCTAGCCCTATCGACCAAACTCAATCAAATTTTGTATACATGTTCTGTGGGCCCCAAAAAGGCTAGAAATGCAAAAACTAACCACCCAAAATGGGAGGAGAGTCAAAAATGAAAATTCTAGCCATTTTGACCAAACTATGTATACAAAATTTGTTTAGTTTTTGCATTTCTAGCCTTCTGTGGATACACAGAATATGTATACAAAATTTGGTTGAATTTGGTCAAAAGGGCTAGAATTTTTTGACCCCCCCTCCTCTTTTTTTGTCTAATAATGTTTAAAATACATTTAAAAAAAATTTCATTTATTTTCTTTTCAAAAATATATTTAGTTTTTTCTAGTTAAATTTTTTCATTTTTTATATCTCTTCAAAATGTGGTAGATCTTTAAGCCCCACCCTGTATAATAATTAAATTTAAAAAATAATAATAAAAAAATTAAATTAATTTGTAATTTGTAATATCATAAGTAGAGCAAAAAATATATGTTACTTCATTTATATTTTATAAAATAAAAAAAAATGTGTCTTTTTGTTAATCTCCAAACAATGTGGCTCGCTTTGAAACAGTTTTATAAATTTGCGGCTCCCAAAGTTAAGGTTAGTGGACACCCCTGGTATAGTACCTATCGAAAAAGGTAAAAGGGCGAAGGAAGGAAGGGCCTGTCTCACCGGTGCAATGCCAGCGGCGAGAGTGAATTTCCCTCCCCTCATTCTGCCCTAAGGGGGAAATTGGAGGGGTCGAGTATCTAAGCCACTTGCTGAGTGGAGGAGCGCTCAGTAGTCAGCAACCATTCGCTCAATCAAATCCAATATATCCATGCTCAAAGCATTCCGCATGCTTCTTTTTATATTCTTTTATTACTTACTATTATTGTGATTGTGAATTTTGAAGTGAACTTATATATTATACGGACAATCCAACCTATATTCAAAAACAATTAACAAGTGGCATTTATTTCTGTGAATTCAGCCATAGGGGGCAAACTCGCCGGCTGATATTATTGATTCGAAACTCTCTCATCTCATCTCTCTTTTGTGAGCGACTTTTTTTGTAAGTTGAATTTTTTATTTTTTAATATCTCCTATACAATATTATCTTTACATTTTGAATTTAAAAACAATAATAATAAATACATTGTTGTTGCCATGGCAACCTAATTACTTAACCTATATCAATTTTCTTATTAAAAAGTGCATTCTATTCAATAAGTATATTATTTCTTATTCAATTCATGATATTTAATGACTTTCATTTGTTAAAAATAATAATAATAATAAATAAATATTGAATTAATAAGGGGGTTTCAAAAGAAAGCAGTCACGTGATTAAACAAACAAACAAACAAATAAATATAACAATGCTTTGTTTTTGTCTCAAATGGCGACATTTCATCCATCATCAGGCCTAAAGGCGTTTAGATTAAAAAGAAATAAACTGATATGGCCATTCCCCCTCTTTTATAAATATAAGAATAAATAATAATTTAATATAATAAATAAATAATTTATAATCATTTACGAAAGAACCCCCCCCCCCCCCATCTGAATTTTGGGCATTAGCAATTTATTATATCTCCTTATAAATGAGTATTTTCTAATGTAAATATCAGCTTTCTTTGATTATTATTTGGAAATTTTATTTTTTTAAATTATTTTTGACCCCTCCCTCCCTCTTTTGGATCAATTTCACACAGTGAGTCATTTTCCTAAGATCATATAGAGTGGATATGCGAAATTTCGATACAAATCGATCAAAGTTACATACATTGATAGTTGTAGATATTTTTTGCCCCCCCCCCCCAATTTTGACCCCCTATTAAAATAATAAATCTCTTTTTTATTATAGGTTAATTTCAATTATCTTCGTTTTTTTTTAAGTTTGAAAATTGTAATATTTTAACCCCCTCCGCCCCCTCCCTTAATTTTTGGTTCAATTTCAACCAAAATCTAATCAGCTCTTAATCTCAATATAAAGAATCTACGAAATCTACTTAACCTATATCAATTTTCTTATTAAAAAATGCATTCTATAAATGCATTCTAAAATGCATCATTATTATTTAATGACTTTCATATGTTAAAAATAATAATAAATAAATATTGAATTAATAGGGTGGTTTGAAAAGAAAGCGGTCACGTGATTAAACAAACAAATAACAATGCATTGTTTTTGTCTCAAATGGCGACATTTCAGCCATTATCAGGCCAAAAGGCGTTTAAAAAGAAATAAACTAATGTGGCCATCCACATGACTTTACCATACATCTGCCCCCTCTTTTATAAATATTTTTTTTTTTCTCTTAATAATGGCCTCGGAATGAATTCCATTGTAGCCAGTCTAACAATGTGCAATCGATAAACAATAATAATCAAACAATCAACGACAATTAATTCAACAAAAGCAATAATACAATAATATCACAGATAATGAAGAAGAAGAAAGAAGAAGAAGAAATGGCACAGATAATAAAATTTTCACAGACAAATATAAATTAGGCATAACAATTATAAAATTGTGCACAATCAAATATACAATAAATAAATAAATAATTACAAACAATTAAATAGTATCACAGATAATGAAATAATGTCATAATGAAAATAATAAATAATAAATAAATAAACTTTTATAAATATAAGAAATAATAATAATATAATATTTAATTTAAATAATTTATAATCATTTACAAAATAACCCCCCCTCCCCTCTGAATTTTGGGCTCATTAGCAATTTATGATAATATCACCTTTGAAATGAGATTCTTCTCATGTAAATATCAGCATTCTTTGATTTTTGTTTGAAAATTGTATTATTTTAAATTATTTTTGAACCCCCCCCCCCCCCTTCCCTTTTGAATCAATTTCACATAGTGAGTCATTTTCATAAGATCATATAGAGTTCATATGCAAAATTTCGTACAAATCGATAAAAGTTACATACATTGATAGTTGTAGATATTTTTTGGATACCCCCCCCCCAATTTTGGCCCCCTATAAAAATATAAAATCTCTTTTTTTATTATAGGTTAATTTAACAGTAAATTTCTTTTTTCTTAGTTGAAAGTTTTAATATTTTAATCCCCCCTCCCCCTTAATTTTTGGTTCGATTTCAACCAAAATCTAATCAGCTCTTAATCTCATTATAAAGAATCTACATGTAAAATTTCGTTTTGATATTCACACTAGTTTTTGAGCTAGAGCGTTCACAAAATTTGGTAACTCACTAACAGATATTTCGACAAATTCACTAATATCTCGAAAAATATAATTTTTTCGATGTTCACTTCTTAGGGCTTTTTTGTAGACCGAAATGCCATGGTTTCGTTCAATTTTTTTTAACAAACTAGTTTCAGCCGTTTTTGAGATATTTCGACAAAACGAAGCAAAAAAACCTCACTTTTTTCATGCACGATTACAATAATTGACCATACTCCGTATGGTAAAGAAAAAATGCACGAAATTAGCTGGAGGTAGATTATTTAAATTTAAATTTTGTATTTAACTAAAATTTCAATTCTTAATAAAATTAAATCACAAAAATAAAAGCTTCAACAGGTTCATTAATCATGATTTAACTCTAAAAAATCCACAACATTCTATATAAATGTTAATTCTAAACTGAAATTCCACATTATGGTATTCTTGAGTTAAAGGTTAGGTTTTTTTTTAATGGATAAATCATTTGCTTCGAAACAGACGACCCTCGTGACGTTTCAACCCCTAAATCAGAAGTTGATGCTCAAGTGATTATAATAACCATCCGAGGGTTTATTTATTATCTTTGCTCATATTATATGCCTTGTAATCATTGTTTAGTAATAAAATTGTTCATTGTTCAAATCACAACAAAAATGTATAGAGTGGTCTTTGTCGAAAAAGTGCTCCTTTATGGTCAAAATGGAGAAAAAATCGAAAAAAGTACGTTTTTTATGGATATTCAAAAGTGATCCCGGGGGCTGTTTTTTGACAGGCGCTAGTACCGGTTCTACTGAACCTAAATAAATGAAATTGTTATCATTTTACGCGTAATTTAAAGAGCTTTAATTTATCTAATAAATATCTTTTTGATTTGATAAGCCGTTTTAGAGTTATTCAAGAAAAACTGAAAAAACTCCTAAATTTTCTCATTTTGAGGGGCGTAGAAAAATTTCCACAACACAGATTTGGGGGAAAACTTAGGGTAGTAATATTGAAATACCAATAAAGGTATTCCAGCAATAAAATCTTTACCGGGAATTATTTCCTGTTTATGCTATTTTTGCAGGAAATTTACCTGGTCTATAATCGTTTTTTCTCTTCAAAACAATTAAATTTGTATTTGTATTTTACGTTTAATTCGAATTTTATTTTAATGTATGACGATAAATGTATTTTTTTTAAGGATTCAAACAAGGCTATTATTGAATCATAATTAAAATCTAATTAAATAATTGTTTAATTTATATTGTTTACAATATTTTATTGATTATTTATTTGTATTGTTGAAAAAGTAAATAAAACTAAATCTACTTTTCAATATTTTGAATTTTTCTAAAAAACAAAACAAAAAACATAGATTATTTCTAAATACTTATAAAAAAAAAAAAAAAATTGGCTCTTTCTCGTTTCAGTGAATTTGCTATACCTATGATTCATATCGAGAATCAAAACAAGATAAACCTTGACAAGTTAGTTACAGAAACACTCCCTCCCTCCCTCCTCTCCTTATCAGAGACGCATTCCCCTCCCCTCCCCTCCCTGCTCCGTCTTTCTCTTTTTTTCAAAATATTGATCACTGAATGTGACCTACATAAAAAATCATGTTCACTTTTATTTCTTCTATTCGTCTAATGTCTAATGTAAGATTTACTTAAATAAATATTTTACCAAATCATTCCTGGTATAGCTGATGCTTATCTATAAATTAAAATTAGATTGAAATTTTAAACTTTTGCGAAGAATATGTATTGATTTTCAAAATAAATAACAAGTCAGTAGATACTCTTAAGGGAACGTTCAAGTATCAGGTATCATTTATTATACCCGGGGTGGGGGGGGATGTTTAAATTAATTGTTACATTGATGACAAAGAGTATTACATTGTTGCGTAGCATTATGCCTATATATTTTGAATTTTAATAATTTATTGTTATTAAAAATTTCAATTTATAAAAATAAATAAATTATTGCGTTGATGATGGAGAGTATTACATTGTTGCGTAACAGCATTATGACTAGATATTTTGAATTTAAATAATTTATTATTTTTAAATATTTCAATTTATAAAAATAAACAAATTTTTTGTTGAACTCACAATTTATATTTAATATATATAACAATATAATAAAAGAAAAACATAGGAATAAGCGTCCGAAACGACGGTTTTTGAATAAAAAAGATAGCTAGTTTAAATTATCTCTATTTTTTTTGAATTTTAGACTGACTTATTAATATCCACTTAAAACCCTTAAGAAGGAGGGAATAAGGGTCCGAAACGACGATTTTTGAGATAGTTTAAATTATCTCTATTTTTTTTGAATTTTAGACTGACTTATTAATATCCACTTAAAACCCTGAAGAAGGAGGGAATAAGGGTCCGAAACGACGATTTTTGAGATAGTTTAAATTATCTCTATTTTTTTTGAATTTTAGACTGACTTATTAATATCCACTTAAAACCCTGAAGAAGGAGGGAATAAGGGTCCGAAACGACGATTTTTGAGATAGTTTAAATTATCTCTATTTTTTTTGAATTTTAGACTGACTTATTAATATCCACTTAAAACCCTGAAGAAGGAGGGAATAAGGGTCCGAAACGACGATTTTTGAGATAGTTTAAATTATCTCTATTTTTTTTGAATTTTAGACTGACTTATTAATATCCACTTAAAACCCTGAAGAAGGAGGGAATAAGGGTCCGAAACGACGATTTTTGAGATAGTTTAAATTATCTCTATTTTTTTGAATTTTAGACTGACTTATTAATATCCACTTAAAACCCTGAAGAAGGAGGGAATAAGGGTCCGAAACGACGATTTTTGAGATAGTTTAAATTATCTCTATTTTTTTGAATTTTAGACTGACTTATTAATATCCACTTAAAACCCTGAAGAAGGAGGGAATAAGGGTCCGAAACGACGATTTTTGAGATAGTTTAAATTATCTCTATTTTTTTGAATTTTAGACTGACTTATTAATATCCACTTAAAACCCTGAAGAAGGAGGAATAAGGGTCCGAAACGACGATTTTTGAGATAGTTTAAATTATCTCTATTTTTTTTGAATTTTAGACTGACTTATTAATATCCACTTAAAACCCTGAAGAAGGAGGGAATAAGGGTCCGAAACGACGATTTTTGAGATAGTTTAAATTATCTCTATTTTTTTTGAATTTTAGACTGACTTATTAATATCCACTTAAAACCCTGAAGAAGGAGGGAATAAGGGTCCGAAACGACGATTTTTGAGATAGTTTAAATTATCTCTATTTTTTTTGAATTTTAGACTGACTTATTAATATCCACTTAAAACCCTGAAGAAGGAGGGAATAAGGGTCCGAAACGACGATTTTTGAGATAGTTTAAATTATCTCTATTTTTTGAATTTTAGACTGACTTATTAATATCCACTTAAAACCCTGAAGAAGGAGGGAATAAGGGTCCGAAACGACGATTTTTGAGATAGTTTAAATTATCTCTATTTTTTTTGAATTTTAGACTGACTTATTAATATCCACTTAAAACCCTGAAGAAGGAGGGAATAAGGGTCCGAAACGACGATTTTTGAGATAGTTTAAATTATCTCTATTTTTTTGAATTTTAGACTGACTTATTAATATCCACTTAAAACCCTGAAGAAGGAGGGAATAAGGGTCCGAAACGACGATTTTTGAGATAGTTTAAATTATCTCTATTTTTTTTGAATTTTAGACTGACTTATTAATATCCACTTAAAACCCTGAAGAAGGAGGGAATAAGGGTCCGAAACGACGATTTTTGAGATAGTTTAAATTATCTCTATTTTTTTTGAATTTTAGACTGACTTATTAATATCCACTTAAAACCCTGAAGAAGGAGGGAATAAGGGTCCGAAACGACGATTTTTGAGATAGTTTAAATTATCTCTATTTTTTTTGAATTTTAGACTGACTTATTAATATCCACTTAAAACCCTGAAGAAGGAGGGAATAAGGGTCCGAAACGACGATTTTTGAGATAGTTTAAATTATCTCTATTTTTTTTGAATTTTAGACTGACTTATTAATATCCACTTAAAACCCTGAAGAAGGAGGGAATAAGGGTCCGAAACGACGATTTTTGAGATAGTTTAAATTATCTCTATTTTTTTTGAATTTTAGACTGACTTATTAATATCCACTTAAAACCCTGAAGAAGGAGGGAATAAGGGTCCGAAACGACGATTTTTGAGATAGTTTAAATTATCTCTATTTTTTTTTTGAATTTTGGACTGCCTCATTAATATCTACTCAAAAACAAAACAAAACGTTATGCTACATAACAAGCCTTGAAGGGTTATGGTGCGTTATAATAGGGTACGGGGGGCCTAAATATTGTCAAAAAAACGTTATATGTTGATATTTTAAAGTTTCCTAAAATTAAATGCTCTGGAAGATTTTTGTTACTAGACCACCCAGAAGCTAAAATAAGAAAATTAATATGAAGTTTCTTTATCTTAACGTTGACAGTTTGAAGAGGAGGGTTTTTTTACAAGGAGAAGCTGAAACTTCTTGAAAAAAGAAATTAATTCATTTTCTAATTTCACTCTGGGTGGTCTAACCAAAAATAAAAAACACTCCAGATCATATCAATCTGACCAGTATCGTAAGAAGTTTTTTGGGATTATTGGCCTTCCTCTTTCTTTACACATATAATTTTAGGAGGGGTGAACCGCGACCTAAAATCGTGTACACCTACTTCCACTTCCACTTTCATTTTCGAGTAGAAGACAATAGATTATCTAATGAATTTCAAAGTAATTCCAAATAATTCCAATGACGGTGTACACCTAATTCCAATCGCGGTTCACCCCTCGTAATTTTCCTTGTCCTCGAATATTAAAAAAAAATATTTATAGTCCAATCAAATTGTGCTCAAATTGGCCTCTATAGGGAAAGTTTTGGGGTAGTTCTGATTTTTTGCATCTATATGTTTTTAGGGGCGCTGAATCCAAATCTAAGATCTCCCACCAAAATTTCGTGACGCAACATTGTAGAAAATGAAAAAAAGGTGACAATGTCCATTTTTTGGTGGTTTTTCGCTTATAACTCGAAAACTATAAACTTTTCGTAAATAACCTTCCTATTCAAAAAGAAAATACATAAAATTTCCTACAAATTTTTTTATTTACGTTTTTTTTTCTGGCCAACCGTTCGGGCTCAAGGGCAAAATCCATGTTTTCGACCTCGGCAGGCAATCCGCACCGCAATGGGGTTGAAGTTTTGAAAACAGGGAATAATTCCCGGTAAAGATTTTATTGCTGGAATACCTTTATTGGTACTTCAATATTACTATCCTAAGTTTTCCCCCAAATCTGTGTTGTGGAAATTTTTCTACGCGCCTCAAAATGAGAAAATTTCGGAGTTTTTTCAGTTTATCTGAATAACTCTAAAACGACTTATCAAATCAAAAATATATCGATTAGATAAATGAAAGCTCTTTAAATTACGCGTAAAATGATCACAATTTAATCTATTTAGGTTAAGTAGAACCGGTACTAGCGCTTGTCAAAAGCAGCCCCCGGGATCACTTTTGAATATCCCTAAAACTCGTACTTTTTTTTCGATTTTTCCCCATTTTGGCCATGAATGGGCACGTTCTCGACAAAGACCACTCTATACATTTTTAAATTAGATTAAATTTGCTACAATTTAAACAAAGTTTCTTAATTGGATAATGGTAACCCTGCCGCAATGAGGTTAAAATTTGCAGTTTTTTTGCAAAAAATCGCAGTTTTTCTTTCATAAAATGAAAGCCACTCATCATAGAAACTTGATTACTATCTCATTGTCTAGGAAATTTTATTGACTTGAACGTTTACTTGGACCACTTTTTTGATAAAACTCTTAGATTTATAGATATTCAAGATTTTCCATGACAGGATATGATCCGAATCCTCGGAAGTTTTATGGAAAATGCTGAATATCTATAAATATAAGACTTTTATCAAAAAATGGTCAAGTAAACGTTCAAGTCAATAAAATTTCTTAGATCATGAGAAAATTAAAATGATAAAATCTCCAAAATGCAATCCTCTATTGGAAATTCGTCCTTTGGTGGAGAACGATTTTTTTTTTTTTTTTTTTTACTTTATCCAATGCAAAGCATGGGTAAAGTATTATAATCGGTCTCGCGGCAAGCGCGACTTCAAAGGGTCCTCAGGTAAAATCTACGGAACTCATGGTCTCAATTAAAGTCAAAAATTGTAGTATTCAATCAGATTGAATTTTAGCACGTGACGGTTTTGCCAAAAATTACATGGGGTCTCGTCGAGAGGTAGTTAGAATTTGTCCGAAAAAGATTGATTGAATTCTGTCTCTTTTAAAATACATCTTGGTTAATCTGAATCCGAGTTGATTTTTTGAAAAAACTACCAACTATTTAAAAAAAAAAAGATGCTCAAAACTTTAATTATACATTTAAAAAGATTGATGTATATTAGTCCAGTCAAATTGTGTTTTGATCAGGAAAGTTTTGGGGTAGTTCTGATTTTTTCCATTTATATGTTTTTTGGGACGCTGAATCCAAATTTGAGGTCTCCCACCAAAATTTCGTGACCCAACTTTTACAGAAAATGCAAAAAAAAAGGGGGGAAATTTCCATTTTTTTGGTGGTTTTTTCGCTTATAACTCATTTAGTGCGTGCGGATGGATGTATGTTATCGCTTTTTTGGCCCACGATTTTTTCCACACCGTTGCACCGATTGAAATGAAATTAAAAATCTAGCATTCTTTTAACAAAATGAAGCGCTGATTAGTTTTTGGTACATATCGGTCCACAAACATTAGTACTTTATTTCAGTACTTTTTTAGTTTTTTCTAAATATCTTGAAAATGACTTAACCAATTTTGATGAAATTTAATATCCTAATTAAGTACCTTGGGGACCACAAAAAAGGTTAAATAAAGTTTTTAGTAAAATTATATTTTAAAGTACTTTACTCTAGAACATATTAATATTTCAAATGAATTTGGATAAAGTTTAGCAACGATCCGTTGCAGTTTATTTTTTTTTGATAATATGTATTCTCTTTTAATAAATCCCTCCACTTTTTATTATCTCTTATATAATAATAAGGTCATCGCCATCATCAGCCGAGAGCTTGTGAGATAAGTTTTAAATGTTCTCTCTAAAAGTTAACTTGGCTCGAATTTTATATTACTCGTATAAACTTGTAAAAGTGAAAGGATTTATATAATATATCTACTTGTTATATGAAATATCACTAAATCTTAAGCTATTCTATTAAACTTTGCCTATTTTTCAATGTATATTAATTATCAAGAGATCTCTAGTGATAGCTTAAGTTTCAAATCCCCTAGATCTCCAACTTAGCGTAGACGATATATGAAATATTAAAATATTTACCATATTTTGCGACACTCCTAATTTAAACCCTCTTCTTATATTTCAATCGGTTTAAAATTTATACACGACTAATAACTTATGACTCAAAAAAATTGTTGAAGCCGTTTTGAGAAAATCGCAAAATCTTTCATGTAAATGTCAACTTCCGTTGTTCCGATTTAAACCAAAAGCTTGCAGTACCCCTTCTAGCCTATATCAAGCTTAGGTTTCGAATTTCGTAGCTCTGAGACTTATGGTTGAGAATCGCAGGGGGTACATTCTTATATACCTAAACATCAACTACCGGTTTTTCTATTTTAGCCAAAATCTTGTTATATTTTTTGTAGCCTCTAGATAGATTAAGTTTCAAATTTCAAGGCTCTGCGACTTTCCGAAGACAAGATATGAACGATTAAAATATTTATTTTACGACACTCCTAATTTACAACCCCTTCCTTTAATTCAATCGGATTAAAAATTTGACTCAACTAATAACTCATGACACTTGATAAATACAATAATTTTTAAAAAAATCGTTATAGCCGTTTTTGAGAAAATCAAAAAAAAAAAAAAAATCTTCCATGTAAATGTTCATTTCCGTTGTTCCGATTTAAACCAAAAGCTTGCTGTACTTCTTTTAGTCTATATCGAGCTTAAGTTTCGAATTTCATAGCTCTGAGACTTATGGTTACGCAGGGGGGTACAAACATACATATACGTACACACCAATGGATTTTTGGTCTCTGGGGGCCACAATATCTGGTTGTATGTTCTAAATCTAGTTTCAAACTATTAAGGGCTTCGATTCCTTCTACCTAGAAGTCACAAAGTGAAATTAACTTTTTTCACCTTGGAGATAGAAGCTCTCAGTCTCAGGACCCCGGCAGGTGATCTCAATACTTCACATTATATTTAATGGGGATTTCATCTGTTGATCGTTATCACATTATTGGGAATTTTATACGCATATGGCCTCTAGTTAAAATTTCAAATGTTTTAATAGTTGAAAAATATTTGGTTTATGCTTTATATGGTTACAGCTGTTGGTTAAAATTAAAAACATTTTCAAGTTTATCAATTATTTCATGTTGAAACATTATTTTCTTCTTATCTATTGTGGTTTACCGCATACTTCCATCGGATATTATGTTCAATCATTAACTTGTGAACCTCAATCAAATATATGGGCTTGTGTTACAACAGACATGTCTTTCAACTGTAAAATCAAGAATTATTAATTTCAAAAACAAATTGGAAATTTAACTCTTTGTTACCTTGTAGATAACAATGTAAAACTTCGGACCCAATACCTCTTTATTTAATTAAGGTTAATCATTGTTGAAATAAACTAATTAATTATTAAAATTTAATATAATCTAATTATTATTAAAACAAATAATATAAATAAATTTATTAATTTAAATATTCAATTCATAATAATTATATTTAATTGCATTTATTTATTTAAATTTGTACAGGCAGTTTTTCGAGTCAAATTGTGCTCAAATGGGCCCCTATGGGGCAAGTTTTGGGGTAGTTCTGATTTTTGCCTATATATATATTTTTTGGGGCGCTGAACCCAAATTTGAGGTCTCCCACAAAAATTTCGTGACGCAACATTGTAGAGAATGCGAAAAAAGTGAAAATTTCCATTTTTTGGCAATTTTTCGATTATAACTCGAAAACTATCAACTTTTCGTTAATAATTTTTATTTGCAAAATGAAAGTTCATAAAATTTCCTACAAAGGTTTTTTTTCTCCGACTTCAGGCTCAAGCGCAAAATCCAAGTTTTCGACCTCGGTAGCCCACCCCCCCGGATCACCCAAAAACTCGCACTTTTTTCGATATTTTTTGCCATTTTGACCATGAAAGAGCACGTTTTCGACAAAGACCACTCTATACATTTACTATACATAAACTATATTATATTTGCTACAATTTAAACAAAATTTCATCTTAATTAGATAATGGTAACATAAGGTTAACTACTTAAATAACTTATAACCTTCAATCTTTCAAGACCAGCATCCACAGATACCTTCGACTGCTACCCAATCCCTAAATCTCCCCTTATCTTCACGTTACAAGGGTCCACCACGGACTTCAAGGTTGTACCTTCTTGGTGTAACTTCTTCTTGTATCAATATCATTATAAAAAAAAAAAAAAGGTTGAAGTTTTGAATAACTGCATTTTTTTTCAAAAAATCGCAGTTTTTCCTTCATAAAATGAAAACCACTCATCCTAGAAACTTTATTCCTATCTCATTTTCTATGAAATTTTGTTGATTTGAACGTTTACTTGGACCACTTTTTTGTTAAAACTCTTAGATTTATAGATATCCAGGATTTTCCATGACACCTCTGAGGATTCGGATCATATCCTGTCATGGAAAATCTAGGATATCTATAAATATAAGAGTTTTATCAAAAAAGTAGTCCAAGTAAACCTTCAAGTCAACAAAATTTCCTTGAGAATGAAACATGAATCAAATTTCTAGGATCAGTGGTTTTCATTTTATGAAGGAAAAATTGCGATTTTTTGCAAAAAATTAGTTTTTCAAAACTTCAACCTCATTGCTGCAAGGATTACTATTTATCCAATTAAGATGAAACTTTGTTTGAATTGTAACAAATTTAATCTAGTTTAAAAATGTATAGAATGGTCTTTGTCGAAAATGTGCTCCTTCATTGACAAAATGGGAAAATATCCAAAAAAGTGCGAGTTTTTGGGTGATCCTGGGGGTGCTGCCGAGGTCGAAAACTTGTATTTTGCGCTTGAGCCCGAACGGTTGGTCGGAGAAAAAAATCTAAATGATAAAATTTGTAGCAAATTTTATGAACTTTCATTTTGAATAGAAAGGTTATTTACGAGAATTTGATAGTTTTCGAGTTATAAGCGAAAAACCGCCAAATTTAATCGTCCGTTTTCTTTATCATTTATTTATTTATTTTACCTTTATGTTCCTCTCTCTCAAGAGCTCCCTATCTTTTTATTTCATTTCCCAAATGGACCTTCTACCAGTCGGGACTGGATCTAGTTGGGTTGGATTACAAAAGACCCTCTCCCCCCTTATCCCTCTCATATTCTGGTTTTCCAATGGTCATCAAATACATAGAAGGCCCCCTTCTTCTCCTTGAAAGCATTGATAAATCCCAGCAAGATATGGTTCCCATGCCATGCTAGACCAGGCCCAGTCAGCTTGTCGCCCATGTGTGACCCCTGCCAGCCAGACCCTCTCTCCTACCTACACTGAAAAAACAATTTCTTTATAATAAATATATTATTGATAGAGTTGAGCATTTTAAATAATCTCTTATTTATTCCAAAGATATTTTATTAATAATCAACATATATCGAAATCATTCCAAATATGAACAAATTTTTAGGTATTTATTTAATCCAAATATATATATTATATACTTGAGTGATCTATTCTATTCTATTATATGTCTCTTAATATCAAATGAATATCTTGTCTACTTCTAATGAAACCTCTTATTTTATATAAACGAATGTCTTGTTATCATAAAACGACTTAGAATAGTGCAAATAGTGATATCTTAATAATTAAGATATTAAAAAAAAAAATTGTTACTGGCTGCGTGCGTTTGGATGTCGCCGCCAGTGTTAGTGGTGGGGGTGTCTGATGCTAACTAGGATATCGGAAGGGGTTGCTTGTCGGAGGAGAAGGGAATGCCCCTGTGCCCCGACGGTGGTTCCAACCACGACGGAAGATAAGGTAGTGGATGATGAATAATCAAAAACAATTGAGCAGACCATATTTTGGTGGTAGCTGAATTAACTCGATTCGAGTTGACGCATTTATAACATTCAAAGAAAATCATGGCTCACGCCACTCAATGCGTTGACTCGACTCTCATTAATTCATTGGTTTATTATTTCATTAATGATTGATTGACTCACGTAATATACAATATGTTTAACAATTTGACTGTTGAGTACTTAAAGAATTATCACTACAATTGTCTTAAAGTATTGTTTAGTTGAATAAACTATTTGTATGAGGTCGCAGTGCGATCTAGCGGAGAGCGCTAGGACTGACCGGACATTATTAATTATTTTTTTAATTTTAAAACCCACTATAAGATTATAAACAATATTAATATATATTAAAATTGGATTACCTTGTACCTTAAATCAAACATAATAATTAATTCAAATTTGTATCTAATTAATTCAACCAAATGAATAATTAAAATAAATATTTATATAATTCATTTGATTGAATATACTCATCTTCTAGTCAGAAATACATATAAAAAAATATTCAAGTTTATATCATTTCTTGTCGTAATTACATATTATTCCATTTAAATACCCAAATATTAAATTTAACTATTCCACTCTTTTACTCAAATAACAATATTTTCATAATTTACTTATTGGTGCTTGGTTCAAATAGCGGCATCTTAACTATTAATATATCTAGAGTTGCTCCAAAGATATGAGAATAAAATATGTATATCATTTATTCATATTGAACAGACATCGATTTCGCCATAATTAACTTCACCATATCAAAAATAATTTCTTAACTATAAATATATCGTTTTTTCAGTGTATATTCTTTCTCTTCCAAATTATAATAAGAAATTAAGCCCAAATATATAATAATATCCTCCTCTAACGGATTCTTCTAATTTTCGAATAGCTTGAGCATTTCCTTTCTTTCGAGCTCCGGGCATTCCCCCCCAAACTTCAACCTATCATCTACTACAAATTTACAAACGTTTTTAAACAAA
Source organism: Forficula auricularia (assembly GCA_024734495.1). NCBI lineage: Eukaryota > Metazoa > Arthropoda > Insecta > Dermaptera > Forficulidae > Forficula > Forficula auricularia. The sequence continues at coordinate 397,336 of JALMQS010000174.1, forward strand.
ATTATATAATTAAATCCAATCCACTTACGAGATTAGCAAAAAAATAAAATTTGAGATCAAGAAAAACTAGTTTGATTTTATTATTATATTATATATAGATTCAACCATCATAAAAATTGTCTCTTCCAATTGGAGATGATGCATCATCAGGTTCCTCTTCTGAATAGTATACTTTTAATTTTATGATACATTAAATACCTTAATTTATATTATTTCTTGGAAGTTATGAAATCCTCTTTCCTAAAAAACCCAGGTATTCTTTATTGCTTTTACATATGTGATGGTATCAGGGAAAAGGGGGCCCCTTTTCTTCACTTGGTCAAAATCGAGCTAATCGCATATTTCCTGTTTCTAGAGAATCAAAACTGAACAAAATACTTTTTGTCTCGTCCAAAAATTCCAAAAATTGACTCAGTTATGAATTTTTGAATATTTCGTAGTACAAAACGTGAGTTATAGCCGTTTGAATTTTGACAATTTTTAAGCAGACAACAATAGAGGGCATTTCTTCTATTGTTACCCTCGCTATTATTCTATTCCGAATGAAAATTTGATACTGAATTCAAATATATAATCAAAAATTCTACCCACTGAAGCATACCTAATTAAATCTAATTAGTTAATTGTTTAATCATTGTTAATTTGTTTTGTTTACAATATTTTATTGATTATTTATTTGTATTGTTGAAAAAGTAAATAAAGCTAAATCAACACGTTTATTTTAGCTCTTCTTATTTTACTAAACTAAACTTATTTTACTACTAAAAAGTCGCGTCTAGATGTTTTTTTTTTAATAAAACATGTGATTTTTCTGATGTTTTTTTATTTTTATATAAATATGGCTCTTAACAATTATATGTGAAAAATAACATCATTTAAATGTCCACCACGAGCAAGTCTACAGAGGCTCTCATACAAGCACCAAAACTTTGAAGGACGCGTTCACACATTTCTGCTTCAAGTTAATCAATTTCGACCCGAATGTTGTTTTTCAGCTGTGCAATTGTTGTTGGCTTATTCACATAGAGTTTACTTTTCAAAAAACTCCAAACGAAGTAATCTAATGGGGTTAAATCGCACGATTTTAGTCACCATTACATGAAATTAATCGTCCTGGAAACTTAGACTGCAATAGCTCAATGTAACTTTAATAACTTTAAAACGTAAACAATTTCCCCTGTCTGTTTTGTTTTTATAAATTGTTTTGGACGTGAAAAATGTTACATTTAGTTGGATCACCTTCTACGTACACTTGTTGGCTCTTGGAGTAAGCAGTGAATTCCACAAACATGGATGTACTACTCATTTAAATAATTTTAAAATACTCAACTTGGTTCAAATTGAAAAAAAAAATGTTTCCGAAGAAACACAGGTTTCTACTTTGTAAATTATATTCCCGAAATACCACTCAGGAACGTAATAATAGTTGCTAGTAGGTACGTAGGTGAACATTTTAATTACTAACCGGTATTCGTCTGGTGTTGTTCATTTTAATTATTTCCGATCAGCTGTATGATTTTTAAGAATAACAAAACTAGCTTATTTCTTTTGTATAGCTTATTATAATTTACTTAAATGAATAATATTATTAGAAAACCGCGAAACATTTTCTTTTAGTATAATCTATATCAGTGGTTCCCAACCTTTTGTGGCCCATCTCCCCTTTCTGGAGGTTGACTAACACCTATCGCCCCCTTTTCATTTTCATTGTATGCCTAATTTTAATTTGAAGTAAAGTGTAAATAATAAAGTGGTTTTATTATTTTAAACAATTTTATTACCGTATATAAAAACAACCATGGTAGCCTTTTCCAGTCACTCTTAAATAAAATAGAAAAAAAAATGTAAAGTTTTTCCCCACAGTTGTGGATAAGTATCCATAAGTTTTACTTAGGGAAAGTGGTGTGGGTTTTAGGTGAAACATGAGTTTTTAATCTGTAAACTCCTGAAGATGGGCTAATAACCCGAAATATATTGAGTCTGTATAAACCTCTTTGAGTTTTATTTTATTCATTGTGAAACTACACTCCCTTTACTTTATTAATTAGTATCCATAAGCTTCACCCAGGCTAACTCGTAACCGCTCTGCATGAAAATGATTTTCGCCTCATAGTCATACTTCAGATCTAGAAACTCCGAGTTATCAAGCTTATCCACAGCTTCAACGAGAATGGATCTAGAATCCAATCCGGAATTTGTAACTTGGTCAAATCTTCAAATCTTGATTCCATGTCAGTTTTTAACTGGTCAAGGTGATCAGTAAAAATTAGGATTTTGTCCTCTGGGAGTTCAGGAGTCTCGTATCTGACAGTGAACACTTTTTAAGGGTCGGAAACTGAACCAGCTCTTTACGGCCAATATTTACCTTGTGAATATCAAACTTGGCGATGAATGATGAAATAATTCCGTTGGTCTTGATAAGGTTCATTTTGTGCAGGATTACTTTAATATTAATTTAAATTTCCCCCCTTTGAATACTCATCTCCCCCAAATCGCCCCCAGTTATTTATTGTCCCCCTGATAGCCCAAATCGCCCACTTGGGGCCGATCGCCCCCCAGGTTGGGAACCACTGATCTATATGACCAATGGATTTTGGCCCCTTTTTGGCCTCTGGGACCACAATTTCCGATCTTATCTTCTAAATCCGGCTTCCAACTATTAAGGGGATTGATTCCTTCCATCTAGAAGTTACAAAATGAAATTAACTTTTTTCATCTCTGAGACACAAGCTCTCAAAGTGTCAAGACCTAGACTGGACATCGCAATACTTCCACATTATATTCAATGAATATAAATGTGAAAGTAAAAATTTGGACGATTCGACACAAGAGGAGACTTAAAAAAACACCACCTGAACACACGATATAAAATCTGAGCAATATATAAAATGTAGTGTAGTTAGTTCTTAGATAGTTGACCGTCTACATACATTATTTACAGCCTTCTCAATCCCAGACGTGTTGCTTGCATCCCAATTAAATAGATTAAGAAGGCCTAAAATTGATTACTGTTAATTATGAATTTTCATCTCCGTTAGAAAAGCAACGGCTATACCCCTTATAGATGTATGACATTGCCAGAATAAACACAAGCTGGCCAATGGTTGTCCGAAACCTCTTTGTGTTGACTGAAAATCTTGATTAGAGTGTGCTGATTGCGATCTTATTTAGCGTCAGTAGGAAATAAAAAAATTTTCTGGACCCAGACACAATGATATAGGCCTACATTGCTTAAATGGTAACCTAGAACAAAAACCTATAAAATCTGAGAAAATTGCGGTATCAATCTTTTCTGAAATACATTATTAAAAACCCAATTTTAATTTTATTTGTATTCAATGGGGATTTCTCTGGACCTCCCTTAGGATACAATTCGATTTGATAAATAAATTGATTACAAATATATGTCTATTCTTTAATTCCGCCCCCCCCCCTCAATTTCCTCCACTTGAATGAATTCAAAAGTGAAATTTTTTTCTTTTTCATTTATTTATTATTCTTGGTACATTGTATATGTAGTTATAAATTTATTGAAACTTAATAGAAAAAGAGAGTAGTAGGGGTACATTAGTGTAACCTGTTCAATATAAAGGCCTGTCTGTCTTCCTGAACTGCATTACCTAATAGCGGCGAATAATATCCAAACTCTCACGTTTAGGTTCACAGACTTCTGACCTTATATCTCAATGAGCTTTCACCTTCTTCAATTCAAGAGAGACGACGAGTTTGAGAATTAACTTGATTAGACACGGCTATTTCGCCAATGGTACCGATATATACTATCTAATAGCCGATTAACCTTGTGGGTTAATAGTCTCAAACCCACACGGTTTTCGGCCTCAACTAGACCAGCCAGAGAGTTCATTGAGCTCACTCGTCATCAAACAGAGCTCAAGTGCCCGGTCAGGTTCTTAGATAATAGCTAAACAAAGACTGGACATGCAGAACAACTAACAGTTCTCTCTCACCGTCAGATCAGGAATTCTCAAACATTTTTGGAATTTAAATAAACTGCTTAAAAATTAATATACCCCCGTGTGAATATATTAAAGATCGAACTTTTTCTCAGCCAATTGTATGAGTTTAATGTCATATTAGGACAAACAGAATAAATTGAACAATTGTTAGAAATCATAGTTTTATGGTCTTTATAAAATTCTTAAATTTACCTTGACCAATTTATTATTCTTGACACATTGACGCTATTGTCAAAATACCTTTCAACGGAAAGACACCGTGGTTTGAAAAGGCTTGCAATGTAAATGGTTTTAATTATTGTTCATAAATTCTTATTTACATGCATTCAATAATAATAATTTGATAGTTTTGTTTCATTCATTGAAACTATCTTGCAGATAGATATCTTGCCTTATTTTTATTTTCTCACAAAATATAAAATAATTTGAATTTTAATAAAAATTTTAAAAGAGACAGAATTCAATCAATCTTTTTTGGACAAATTCTAAGATTTTAGTAGACATTAAATTGCGATATCAGATTTGCAAATTGCGATTCATTTTAAGCTAAATTTTTTAATTTCCGTTCTAGAAGAATCGAGTGAAAAATTTCTGTGCTTATATCATATATTGCGATTCAGAGAGAGGTTTTTGTCTCGAGGGTGTGAGCTGACTGCCCGGATAGCGTGTTAGTTCTCAGGTTCGACTCCTGGGGGATGAATCCCTTCTGATATCGCAATTTAATAATATTTCTACTAAAATCTTAGAATTTGTCCGAAAAAGATTAATTGAATTCTTTCTCTTTTAAAATACATCTTGGTTAATCTGAACCCGAGCTGATTTTTTGAAAAAACTACCAACTATTTTCAAAAAAAAAGATGCTCAAAACTTTAATTATACATTTAAAAAGATTGATGTATATTAGTCCAGTCAAATTGTGTTTTGATCAGGAAAGTTTTGGGGTAGTTCTGATTTTTTCCATTTATATGTTTTTTGGGACGCTGAATCCAAATTTGAGGTCTCCCACCAAAGTTTCGTGACCCAACTTTACAGAAAATGCAAAAAAAAAAAGGGGAAAATTTCCATTTTTTGGTGGTTTTTTCGCTTATAACTCGAAAACTATCAACTTTTCGTAAATAACTTTCCTATTCAAAATGAAAGTTCATAAAATTTCCTACAAATTTCATTATTTAGGTTTTTTCTCCATCCAACCATTCGGGCTTAAGCTCAAAATCCAAATTTTCGATCTCGGAAGCCCCCTAGGATCACCCAAAGACTTTTTTCGATATTTGACCATTTTAACCATGAAGGAGCATGTTTTCGACAAAGACCACTCTATACATTTTTAAACTAGATTAAATTTACTATAATTTAAATAGAGTTTTATCTCAATTGATTAATGGTAACTCGTGCCGCAATGAGGTTGAAGTTTTGAAAAACTGCAATTTTTTCAAAAAAATGAAAACCATCCATCCTAGAAATTTGATTCCTGTCTCATTCTCTAGAAAACTTTATTGACTTGAACGTTTACTTGGACTATTTTTTTTATAAAAGTTTTAGATTTATAGATATTCAGCATTTTCCATAACACTTCTGAGGATTCAGATCATATCCTGTCATGGAAAATGCTGGACATCTATAAACCTAAGAGTTTTATCAAAAAAGTGGTCCAAGTAAACGTTCAAGATCAATAAAATTCTTTAAAGAATGAGACAGGAATCAAGTTTTTAGGATGAGTGGTTTTCATTTTATGAAGGAAAAATTTCAATTTTTTGAAAAAAATTGCATTTTTTCAAAACTTCAACCTCATTGCGGCACGGATTACCATTTATCCAATTAAGATGAAACTTTGTTTGAATTGTAGCAAATTTAATCTATTTTAAAAATGTATAGAGTGGTCTGTTAGGGAGTGGTGCGTGTCCCCGCTGCCCGCCTAGTTGTTCGAATAACCTCACCAAAGGTTATAAAACTAGTGGTAGCATGGGAATCGGAGAGAGCCCAAAGAATCGAAAGATTCTTTCTCCGTTCACTGAGGAAAGGCTTCGTGCGGGCAGAGGTTTTGCTAGAGACTAGTTAACTTGTCGTTGATTGAATGTTTCATGATCGGCAGGGGTATAAAATATTTCCGCTATTTTATACGCATAATCAGAAGTATAGGCATAAAGCCGCCTGGAATGGTATAAATGGTGGCGAATCGTTGGCCAAACGACAACCGGTCACGGGCCTGGGCTGAAGATTTTGAATCTTCACATCCTATTGGTTGTTTTTACAGCGGGCGTGAACCGCATTGGACGCTTTGCAAGTGCTTGGCTACTCACGTTTCAGAGCTTGCTTGGCAAATAATGCAAAAACAAAACAACCATCGTTGTATCACTCGTGATAGAATAATGGTTGACAGATTGACTTCGGTCATACTGTGCTCAGTTGTAGCCGTGGGGGTGAAGACGATGAAGTTATATACCCACACGTTAAATACAATCGGTGCGCAAGGGCATCCGCGATCCACACTGCCCGCCTAGTTGGTGGGGACCTAACAATGATTTGGACAGGGCGATGTTCGTGCCCTGGTAAAGAGCTGCTTCGGTGGTGGGGAAGGGCTCTACCCGCCTAGTTGGTGGGGGAAGGGCTCTACCCATCTAGTTGGTGGGTCAAGAGCTGCTTCAGTGGTGGGGTAGGGCTCTACCCAACTAGTTGGAGGGTCAAGAGCTGCTTCAGCGTGGGGAAGGGCTCTACCCACCTAGTTGGTGGGTCAAGAGCTGCTTCAGTGGTGGGGAAGGGCTCTACCCAACTAGTTGGTGGGTCAAGAGCTGCTTGCTGGATCGAGATAGAATTGTCTTATTTAATACATGACTGAAATGTTAGCAGTCATGCAAAGTGTTGCAATGATCTGACTGTGTCATCTAGCGGCCGTGTCTAAAAGCTCGTAGCCAGAGCAACGCGGGCCGCTACAGGTCTTTGCCGAAAACGTGCTCCTTCATGGTCAAAATTGGAAAATATCAAAAAAAGTGCGAGTCTTTGGGTGATCCTGGGGGGGGGGGGGCTTCCGAGACCGAAAACTTGGATTTTGCGCTTAAGCCCGAATGGTTGGTTGGACAAAAAACCTAAATAATGAAGTTTGTAGGAAATTTTGAATAGGAAAGTTATTTACGAGAAGTTGATAGTTTCCGAGTTATATGCGAAAAACCACCAAAAAATGGAAAATTTCACCTTTTTTTGCATTTTTTACAATGTTGCGTTACGAAATTTTGATGAGAGACCTCAGATTTGGATTCAGCGCCATATATGCAAAAAATCAGAACTACCCCAAAACTTTCCCCATAAGGGCCCATTTGAGCACAATTTGACTGGACTATTCTCCAATAGAATTGGTTTGATCTTTCTAGGGAATTTGAATAATTTTTATACAAAATAATTAGAAAAATACTCTGTATCTGTGAAATCATATTTACATTTAATTTAGTGTAGTTAATTATTACTCGATTTGGTATCGATAATAATTTATACTTGGATAAAATTAAAAATTAAGAAATCTCAACCAGGCGAGCATATGCTGTTATTTTTGCAAAGCATGGGTAAAGTATTGCAATCGCTCTCGGGGCAAGCGTGGCTTCAAAGGGTCCTCAGGTAAAGACTACGGAACCCATGGACTCAATTAAAGTCACAAATTGTAGTATTCATATAGGTTGAATTTTAACACGTGACGGTTTTGTCAAAAATTACATGGGGTCTCGTCGAGAGGCCAAAAAGGGCGATTTTTTCATTTAGTGCGTGCGTATGGATGGATGTATGGATGTGATGTTATCGCTTTTTGGCCCACGATTTTTTCCACACCGTTGCACCGATTGAAATGAAATTGAAAACCTACCATTAGTTTAACAAAATGAAGCGCTGATTAGTTTTTGGTACATATCGGCCCACAAACATTAGTACTTTATTTCGGTACTTTTTTATTTTTTTCTAAATATTTTGAAAATGACTTAACCAATTTTGATGAAATTTAATATCCTAATTAAGTACCTTGGGGACCACAAAAAAGGTTAAATAAAGTTTTTAGTAAAATTATATTTTAAAGTACTTTACTCTAAAGTAAGATAGTACTTTTAAAAAAAATTTTAAATTTATTCATTTGATCGTTTTAATATAGCTCATTTAACCTAACTTAAGTAAGAATGGATAGGCTTCTCTCTGTGAAATGCTAAAAATTTGGGAGGAATTTTTATGAGTAACCATAGCAACTGCGTTGTTTTCTTATCCGTTACCTTTGCTGAAGACAGAGAAATCGATTTTAAACCAAAAATAGCGATTGATTCTCATCTAGTACTTGAGGAATAATCATTCTATATTGGATTTTTGACGTTTCGGTTTTTATTAGTAACCATTGCTGAAGACATAGAGAAATCGATTTTAAACCAAAAATAGCGATTGATTCTCATCTAGTACTTGAGGAATAATCATTCTATATTGGATTTTTGACGTTTCGGTTTTTATTAGTAACCATTGTTGAAGACATAGAGAAATCGACTTTAAACCAAAAATAGCGATTGATTCTCATCTAGTACTTAAGGAATAATCATTCTATATTGGATTTTTGACGTTTCGGTTTTTATTAGTAACCATTGCTGAAGACATAGAGAAATCGAGTTTAAACCAAAAATAGCGATTGATTCTCATCTAGTACTTGAGGAATAATCATTCTATATTGGATTTTTGACGTTTCGGTTTTTATTAGTAACCATTGCTGAAGACATGGAGGAATCGACTTAAAATAAAAAATAGCGATTGATTCTCATCTAATACTTGAGAAATATCCATTCTATATTGGATTTTTGACGTTTCGGTTTTTATTAGTAACCATTCCTGAAGACATAGAGAAATCAACTTTAAACCAAAAATAGCGATTGATTCTCATCTAGTACTTGAGGAATAATCATTCTATATTGGATTTTTGACGTTTCGGTTTTTATTGGTAACCATTGCTGAAGACATAGAGGAATCGACTTAAAATCAAAAATAGCGATTGATTTTCATCTAATACTTGAGGAATAACAATTCTACATTAGGTTTTTGACGTTTCGATTATTATTGGTAACCATTGCTGAAGACATGGAGGAATCGACTTAAAATCAAAAATAACGATCGATTCTTATCTAATACTAGAGGAATAACCTTATTGAATTCCATTTTTGATGTTTTGACTATTAATGGAAACCTCTACTGAAAATGTAGAAGAATCGACTTAAAATCAAAAAGACTAAATTCTTTTTGGTAAACAACTCAAGCTTGAGTTGTTTGCCATAAAAGAATTTAGTCTTTTTGATTTTAAGTCGATTCTTCTACATTTTCAGTAGAGGTTTCCATTAATAGTCAAAACATCAAAAATGGAATTCAATAAGGTTATTCCTCTAGTATTAGATAAGAATCGATCGTTATTTTTGATTTTAAGTCGATTCCTCCATGTCTTCAGCAATGGTTACCAATAATAATCGAAACGTCAAAAACCTAATGTAGAATTGTTATTCCTCAAGTATTAGATGAGAATCGATGGCTATTTTTGATTTTAAGTCGATTCCTCTATGTCTTCAGCAATGGTTACCAATAAAAACCGAAACGTCAAAAATCCAATGTAGAATGGTTATTCCTCGACTCTTAAATGAGAATTATTTTTGAATTAATTTCAATATGAACTACAAATTGCAAGTGATATCTGATTAATAATAAAGGAACAAACATATTAATATTTCAAATGAATTTGGATAAAGTTTAGCAACGATCCGTTGCAGTTTATTTATTAATTAATTATACCCAAGTAACAAGGTTAGTAAGTAGTAGTAACATGCTGCCTCTTTCCACACACAGGATGTTGTTCCTAGTATATCATTTTAGTCCATATATGTTCGATTTGTGCTAATGATCGACTTTTACGATACACTTTGCTGTCTTTTCTATTAATAATTATGATTTTACATCAGGTCCATTTCTATTTTACATAACCATAGTTTTAACTTAAATCTACATATCCTATACTACTAAAGCGCATTTGTGCCTGCCTCTGTATGTATCTATGAATCTATGTCCGCCCCCCAACAAAAACAGTCGTCATGGTTACCAATTTAAATAAAATTATCTATCTTATTATATTAAACGAGCAAAAATTATATATATCCGGTGGGTTTCTCGAAAACGGCTCTAACGATTTGGATGAAATTCACGGGTTAGGAGGGTTTTCTGTTGGACATTCGATCTGTCGCGGTCGCATCTTCGGCTAAGTTGTTTTTGATGGGTTTTTTGTTAATTGAAATAATTATTCACAGGTGGTTATCTCGATAAAATGTTTATTTACATTTTTATTCCTTTTAATTTTTTATTTCCTTTTAATAAATAATTGGTTTTTACTTTACCATACCGGGTATGGTCAAGTATTGTAATCGTGCATGAAAAAAGTGTTTTTTTTCCTTCTTTTTTTCAAAATATCTAAAAAACGGCTGAAACTATTTCGATTAAAAAAATTGAGCGAAACCATGGCATTTCGGTCTACAAAAAATCTCTAATAAGTGAACATCGAAAAAATTATATTTTTCGAGATAATAATTGTTTTGTCAAAATGTCTGTTAGTTAGTTAGTTAGTCTGTGCGTTACCATTTTTGTGGACGAGCTTGCTCAAAAACTAGTGTGAATATCGAAACCAAATTTCACACGTAGTTTTGGTCCATTGAGATTAAGAGCTGATTAGATTTTGGTGCATTATCGAAAATATCGAAAAAAGTGCGAGTCTTTGGGTGATCCGGGGGGGGGGGGGGAGATCGGAAACTTGAATTTTGCGCTTGAGCACGAACGGTTGGTCTGAGGAAAAAAAACCTAAAAAATAAAATTTGTAGGAACTTTTATGAACTTTTATTTTGAATAGGAAGGTTATTTACAAAAAGTTGATAGTTTTTGAGTTATAAATGAAAAATTGCCAAAAATTTTTTACCTTTTTTTGCATTTTCTACAATGTTATGTCACGAAATTTTGTTGGGAGACATCAGATTTGGATTTAGCGCCCCAAAAAACATTTATATATATTCAAAAAATCAGAACTACCCCAAAACCAGGCGCGGATCCAGATCTCTGTTTGGGGGGGGGGGGGTCAGAGACGCCGCCTCCCCCTCACACACACACATAGAACTTTATTTTCTTCAATTTTAAAATTTTATGTTATTAAAAAAATTAAATAAACATAAAAAATGTTGATCTCCAATGCTTGGGGGGGGGGGGCGGTCGCCCTCATCGCCCCCCTGGATCCGTGCATGCTTCCCTGATAAAAACACAATTTGACTTGACTATGGTGCATTTTCAAAATCATAGACCGGTTACTCGTTATAGACGTTAAACTAATCACGATTAAAGACGAACAAAGAAAATGATCTTGTTCTAAAAGACCATTATAAAGTTTTTCTTGTGAATTATCTAATTATAATTAAAATTGACCAAATTCTGTTACCACATTGATTATGCACCTCTATCGATTATCTGATTATTATTTTCTCTGTCTCAAGTGACGAAAGTAAAGTAACGACGCCATTTAGGTTTGCAACCATGCTCTCATGCTCATGCTCATGTCTTTGAGATCCGGTTGCTCTTGAGTGTTGTTTACCTGTAAAATAACTCCTTGTCTTTTTGTCGTATGTCGCCATTTTTGACATGCATTCAGTTGATAATAATGATAGTAGTAGTAATAAAATACAATGAAACCCAAAACCAATCTTTGTAATGATGGCGACGCTTTTGTTTGTCTGTCTGAAACAAAATCTGATATTTATTTGTTCATATACGAAATTTAAAAACACTGTTCCATTTATTATTATTGATAGCTTAACACACAATACCTGTCCTAATTAATTTATTTATCTCTTTGTAAAAATCATTATTAACTATTATACTCGATTTAACCAACAATCTCTGATATAAATCTTATCATTTCTTAATATTTGCGCCCTCGAGTCATTTGCTAAACAAAACAAAAAACTGCTAATCAAAATTCAACATAAGAGAAATATATGGGTCATTCATTTCATGTCAATTCAACGGCGTTTTCTCTGTGACCCTGTTCGATTTTTTGATTTTCTGATATGTTATTATATAAGTATTCACTCAAAAACGATATATTTATAGTTAAGAAATTATATTTGATATGAATAGATGGTGAAGTTAATTATGGGGGAATCAATCTCTGTTCAATATCAATAAATGATATACGTATTTTAAGTATTCTCATATTTTTGGATCAACTCTAGATATATTAATAGCTAAGATGGCGCTATTTGAACCAAACACCAATAAGTAAATTATGAAAATATTGTTATTTGAATAAAATAGTGGAATAGTTAAATTTAATATTTGGGTATTTAAATGAAATCTACTCTTATTATACGAGCAAAAATTGTTTGTTTATTTATTTGTTTGTATATTTGTTTATTAGTTCAATTTTGAAAACGGCTCTACCGATTTTGATGAAACAAATTCTATTAACAAGTTTTGAGGATAAGAAAACGATCTGGCTAGTTCTGAACCTCGACAAATTTAATCTTAATTGATCTTTTCTTAATTAAAGTAATTATTGATAGATGAAAATCTCAATAAAAAAGTTTGTTTACATTTTTTCAATTATCTTTTATTTTTAATTGGTTTTTTAATTTTAAAACCCACTAGTGGTGGCGAGGTCCGTGGTTTCGGGGGGGGGGGGGGGGGGGTCAGGGGTTACCGTGCATTGCTCGCTGGTTCCGGGTACTTTTAAATTAATAGGGGGTCATTTTTTTCGTTTTTTTAATGTACTTTTTAAAAAATTTCAAAAATTGAGAAATTTTTTTTTTCCTTTTTTTACTCAAAAAAATGGATTTTCTTTCGATGGGACACCTTCGATTTTTTTCAATAAATTCAACGTTAAAAAGACAAAATTTTCGAGCTATTAACGAACATAGGATTCAAATAACTTCGATTTTTTTTTTAGTTCTGAGATAACGATAGTTGATTTAAATAATTTAATAATGTAAAAATATAGGAAATAAGAATTTTATCCCTTCGATGTACTTTCACTGTAAAATATAATAATTTACATGAAAATTTTTCATTCAGGTAGTTTTTGCACTTAAGGTAGTTGTTTCGCGACAATACTAGCAAAAAGCTAATCTCCAATAACAATCGGAAATTAGACTGAACCCAATACAAAAAAAATCATCAAAATCGGTTCACAATTGGCGAAGATATGAGGTAATATAGACACACAAAAAAAAAATATTCAGTCGAATTGAGAACCTCCTCCTTTTTTGAAGTCGGTTAAAAGCTGCTTAAGCTGACATGGATTTTAGTTTGATCTCTTTCTCAATTTAAATCATAAACATCTACTTTTCCCATTTGGAAAATAATATTTTTTTGAAACTTTATTTTCGAAGTATAAATTAAATAAGCTGACGTGTTCTGATGTGGCCATCCACTTGACTTTACCATACATACAACCTGGCCCCTAAAATTATTTATAATCATGTAGGGGGGTTAGTTTTTGCATTTTTATACTTTTGGGGACCCAATGATTATGTATACAAAATTTGGTTGAGTTTGGTAAATGGCCAAGATTTTCATTTTTTGACCCCCCCCCCCATTTTGGGCGGTTAGTTTTTGCATTTTTAGACTTCTGGGGGGTCCCACTGATTATGTATACAAAATTTGGTTAGTTTGCTCAAACTGCCTAAATTTTTAATTTTTGACTCTACACCCCCCCCCCCCCCCCACCTCCCCATTTTGGGCGGTTAGTTTTTGCATTTTTAGACTTCTGGGGGTCCACTGATTACGTATACAAAATTTTGTTGAGTTTTGCTCCAACGGCCTAGATTTTTAACCCCTCTCCACCCCCTTTTTGGGTCGATATGCATCAAAATTTAACCAGCTCTTAATCTTAATGGACCAAAAACTACGTGTGAAATTTGGTTTTAATATTCACACTAGTTTTTGAGCTAGCTCGTCCACGCACAGACTAACAAACATTTTGACAATACAATTATTATCTCAAAAAATATAATTTTTTCGATGTTCACTTATTAGAGCTTTTTTGTAGATCTAAATGCCATGGTTTCGCTCAATTTTTTTAATCAAAATAGTTTCAGCCGTTTTTGAAATATTTCGAAAAAAAGAATGAAAAAACCCACTTTTTTCATGCACGATTACAATACTTGACCATACCGTGTATGGTAAATTAAAAAAATGAAACTGATGGGATCAATAGTTGGTTGATGAGGGAGGATGTTAATAAATAGTCGGTTTGGAAGAAGAAGAAGAAGAAGCCTTGGCAGGTGTGTCTCGACCCAGATCTCTGGCTGCCATTCATTGCTAGCTAAGAATCGAACGAAGGTCCGGCTCCTGAAGGCCTTTTGCTGGCTGTCACGTTGCACATGTCGCAATCCACGAAGCTTCTCCAGCTCCAGCTCCAGCAGACAACGCAACGGGGCCAACCAAGCAAGCCGCAGAAAACGCGAAAGTCCACTAGGACCTTGAACTCTTAAAACAAAAAAAAAAAACACCTTCTAAGCTGTAATCGGAGATAAAACCAACATTACTCTGAATCACAATACTTGTTCACACATGTACTATAATAGATAGATGATGTTGCTTGTATATTAATTTCTGAAAAGACAATTCCCTTTAGAGAAACTCAATCTCTCTCAAGTCATATCTAATTTTAACTTTTGAAGACTCTTGTCTTGGCCATTAGACTTGTAAATTGAATCGTTAGCGGGAGGATTACCAGAAACAACTGGCTGTGGGAGGTCTCCAAGCTCATGCACTTTTTATTATTCTCCATTATAAACAATTCTTTTGTCCTAGATTTTAAACTAATCTTTCTTTTAGAATATATATTATATTAATAACATTAAAGCTTAAATAAAAAACTAAAAAAACGCTTTTGTAAATAATGCACTATAAAGTACAAAATAATGTACTAAACAATTTAGTAAGACTATAATTTACAAATTTCGCCCCCTCCCAGTGCTTAATTTTGGTATTTTTATAAATATTGATTGAGTTGGGACCAAAGGGGGCTATAATTTTCAAATTTTTCCCCCACTTCCCGGTTAATTTTTCCAGCTCGATTGTTTAATATTATTCTATTGTCATCTGAATTACATATACATCCAAAGTTCTATCTACACCCTTGAACCAAACTTAATTTAGTTTTTGCATTTCTAACTTTCTGGGAGTCCTCAGAATATGTATACAAAATTTGGCTGAGTTTGGTCGAAATGCCTAGAATTTTCATTTTTGACCCCCCCCCCAGGGGTCGATTACCCCTAAAAACGACTCGATTTGGCGAGTAAGAATTTGACTTTCGGGGGGTGTACTGATCACACTATAGTATGAGATAAGTATGTTATTTGGATTCTAAAACCATCTTCCAAAATGGTCAGTAGCTCTCCGTCTATTCAGTTTCGGTGGTTTCTATTGAAAAAAATAATTGAAAAATAAGGAAAAAAAATATTTCTAGTTTTAAAATTCGATATCTCAAAAACTAAGCGAGATATCGGAAAAAAAATTTTGTCTTATTTTGATGAGTTCTATAAGAATCCGTCGTCAATTCGTGGCGCCACGGAAACCGTAGAATTGCCCTATTGTTGATAATGTTTCTTTTTTTTCTAGTCTATCAACTAGATTTTATTTAATTAGAGACTATCAATCATCAAGTGGTAATGAAGTAAGTCTTTTTTATTAATCCTAGATGAGTGTATCTTTTGGCCTTTGTATGGTAGATATAATAGTGGTAAACAACATCCTTTTCTAATGGTGACTTTTTTCCTGTTGTTGTTGCAGACATAGTAGAAGGAGACCAAGTTGTTAATCAAGAATCATGGGCGAGCGTAGGGGCACTAAGGCCCTCGAGCTCTGGTGCAGACGCATCACCGACGGATACCCTGGGGTCAAAGTAGAGAACATGACCACCTCGTGGCGAGACGGGCTCGCATTCTGTGCCCTCATCCATCACTTCAGGCCAGACCTCATGTAAGTACTTCAACTACTCTACATCAACTACCTACCTCTCTGCTACAATGACACTTCAATTTGTCTCAATACTCAATTTTACTAGTTTCCATTTCTCTTCAGTTTTTTAAATTTAATCACAAATCAACGAAAAAAAAAATAATTAAATTAATATTCAAAACCTTGGGAGTCGGGTTAGCTCAGTCAGCTATCGCACTGGCCTCGCTTCGGCATCGATCGATTATGACGATGTTGGAGTGGAGGGCCGGGGTTCGAACCAGGCTGGCAAATAAAAGTTTCTACCGGCTGAAAACTCGGCTCCCTCACTAACCCTACTAACACTCCACTTATGTGCTGTCCAAATGGGCTTTGTTCCCGGTGACATTAAATAAATAAATAAAAAACAAAACAAAAAAAAACCCTAAAATTAAAATGTTCCATGAACGAAATAAAGGGGAAATATTGAGAGTGCAATCCTCTAATTTTTTCCAGGAATAGTAGCCCAGGGGTTTCACCTTACATTAATTGCGGGAAAAGATTTTTTTTCTAGGATCGTTTGGTATGGTATGGTAAGCCAAATCTAAGTTTGTGACCTCGAAAGTGTGGGGACAACTTTTGGTGGCCGAAATTTTCGGACTTTTTCTAGTTTTTCGCTTATAACTCGAAAACGGTTCATATTTTGTAAATAACCGTTCTATTGTAAATTAAAGAGAACAATATTTCGCGTCGATTAAAAAAAAGAAATACAAAATTGGTCCAGTAGTTCAATTTTTAATTTGGATCCAAAAAACCGCCCCCGGGATCACTTTTGAATATTCCAAAAAGTCGCACTTTTTTCGATTTTTCCCATTTAGACCATGAAGGGGCACCTTTTCCTTAAAGACCACTCTATACATTTTTAACCTAGATTAAATTTACTACAATTCGAACAATGTTTCATCTTCATTGGATAATGGTAACCCGTACCGCAATAAGGTTGAATTTATGAAAAACTGCAATTTTGTGGAAAAAATCGCAGTTTTTCTTTTATAAAATGAAAACCACTCATCCTAGAAACTTGATTTCTGTCTCATTTTGTAGGAAATTTTGTTTAATTGAACGTTTACTTGGATCACTTTTTTGATAAAACTCTGAGATTTATAGATATCAAGCATTTTCCGGACAGAATATGATCCGAATCCTTAAAAGTGTCATTTTATGAAAGAAAAACTGCGATTTTTTGCACTAAATTACAGTTTTTCAAAACTTCAACCTCATAGCGAACAAGTTGCCATTATCCAATTAAGATGGAACTTTGTTTAAATTGTAGAAAATTTAATCTGGTTTAACAATGTATAGAGTGGTCTTTGTCGAAAAAGGTGCTTCTTCATGGACAAAATGGCATAAAATCAAAAAAAGGGCGAGTTTTTTGGGATAGGTATTCAAAAGTGATCGGGGGGGCTGTTTTTTGAATCCCCATTAAAAATCGTACTACTCGATCAATTTTGCATTTCTTTTTTTTAATTGACGTAAAATTTCGTCCTCTTTAATTTACTATAGAACGGTTATTTATAAAATATGGACCGTTTTCGAGTTATAAGGGAAAAAGTGGAAAATTTCGAGGTTTTTCGGGCATCAAAAGTTGTCCCCTGTAGCGGCCCGTGTTGCTTTGGCTACGAGCTTTTAGACACGGCCGCTAGATGACTCAGTCAGATCGGTGCGACACTTTGCATGACTGATAATATTTTAGTTATGTATTAAGTAAGGCAATTCGATCTCGACTGATAATCGAAGGAGGAGCCACCAACTAGGAGCTTTTCACCCGCCAACTAGGCGGGTGTCGCCCAGCCAGCCAAATCATTGTTAGGTCCCCACCAACTAGGTGGGCAGCGCGGACACGCACCACGCAACCCACCCCCTAACATCCCCCATACTTTCGAGGTCGCAAACTTAGATTTGGCATACCCACACCATACCAAAAATCCTAGAAAAAAAATTTCATGGATCCTCTATTTACTGAGCTATAGGTATATAACATAATTTATAAGAAATTCAAAGAGCGTAAAAATATAATTTCTGTCAAAAATCTCCTAATTATTTTATTATTTACAAGAACTTAAACGATTGTAACCAGTGAGAATTTTATTTTTAATTTGTAAAATAAAATGGGCTTATTAAAACTAATTTATATTTTTAGAACGTATAATTTGGTGTTAATTATGAGTTACATCAATTGCGTAATTTCTAGAGAAAGTTATATTATACAAATATACTCATAATAACATCCGAAATTTATTTCCTATAATTCATAAAATTATATTTTCCTTTCCTCAATCAAATTTTAACGAAGATTATTCTCTGAATCCGTGGCTGAAATAATTATAGACAAAAAATATTGCAATTTTTTACTTTACCATACAGGGTAAGGTCAAGTATTGTAATCGTGCATGAAAAAAGTTGTTTTTTCCTTCTTTTTTTTCCAAATATCTCAAAAACGGCTGAAACTATTTCGATTCAAAAAATTGAGCAAAACCATGGCATTTCGCTCTACAAAAAAGCTCTAATAAGTGAACATCGAAAAAATTATATTTTTCGAGATAATAATTGTTTTGTCAAAATGTCTGTTAGTCTGGTAATCTGGTTGTTAGTTAGTTTGTCTCTGCGTTAACAAATTTTTGCGGACGAGCTAGCTCAAAAACTAGTGTGAATGTCGAAACCAAATTTCACACGTAGTTTTGGTCCATTGAGGTTAAGAGCCGATTAACAAATTAAATCCAACAAATAAAATAATAATAACTTAAAAATAAAATAAAATCCACTAAAATGTATAAAATAATATTATCTAATTTAGTTACAAGTAAACGACGAAATATTAACATGAAATTACTTTTTGAAGTCGGTGCCAAACATATACATTATATGAATTGCACTCGACGGATCTTACTTAGTACGTTTGGCGGGAACCCTTGCTTTTAGGTATAGTTTGTTTGGCACCGACTTCAAAAAGTGATTTCATGTTAATATTTCGTCGTTTAGTTGTAACTAAATTAGATAATTATTTAATACCTTTTAGTGCATTTTATTTTATTTTTGAGATCTTATTATTTTATATTTATTGCATTTAATTTTTTTGAAGTCGGTTTTATTTTTTTTTCATCATCATCATCATCGAGTATACAGTCCTAAGACTGGTTTGATGCAACAGTCCGTCTCCACTCGACTCTGTCCCCCGCCAGCTGTTTGACCTCTCTAAATGTCTGGCATCCCATATCCCCAATTATTTGGTTGAAATATTCTAATCTGGGTCTTCCCCTTTTCTTTCCCACCTCCCCTCCAAGATATCCCTAAGCAGTCCCCCATGTCTCAGTGTGTGCCCCATCATCTGACCTCTTCTCTTCCTCAGACTCTTCCACAAGGTTCTTTTTTCTCCGATTCTTCTAAGAACTTCTTCATTTGTAATTTTATCCATCCAATTGATATTCATCATTCTTCTGTAGCACCACATTTCGAAAGCCTCCAATCTCTTTCTCTCCGCTTTTCCAATTGTCCAGGTTTCACACCCGTACATGTTTTTTTTTATAAAAATTATTTTTATTTTAAGAAGTTGCGTGCATAAACACCCCTTGATTAACTCTCTAGCATGTGTAATTATTCAAAGCTATTTTTTACCAGAAGGTAAAACATATACTCGTAAGTAATAATAATTTCAAATGCATATTTCCCATATTAGTAATACTAATTAAATCATAAATATATTTTTTATCTATATTTCTAGACAAGGATTTTGAAATGCAATCTGGTTTAATACAAAAAAAAAAAAAAAAAATTATATAATTATTATTGCTTTGTTTGTAATAGATCTCTTTCGTGTGATATAGATTACCTTTTACCTCTGAGCGTTTCCTTGTATTATTTTCTCACGTACCTTTGCAATAAAGTAAAAAAAACAAAAAACTAACTACTATAAATTATTTATTACACTGCTCGACAAAAATTAAACAAAAATTTCTCCTCGTAAACCTAACAATGAATTCCAGTAGAGTTTTATATGCTGATTATTATGCAATTTCCCGATTTTTTACAACACGTCAGAATTTTGAGATATTAACGGTCAAAATGACAAAAAAATGCCATTTTGACCTATATTCGAGTTCCATTAAATATTAAACAGCAATATTTGAAATCAAAATATTTTGTTGACGTAATAGAAAACAGCTTCCTCTTTGATTTTCAAATTACCACTTGTTTTTAGCTCAATTAGAACTCGAGTTATAACAAAAAAACTAAAACCTTATGTTTTTATCTATGTTTATTATCCTTTATAAACAGGTAGTTTTAGTTTTTTAGTTATAACTCCAGTTCTAATTGAACTAAAAACAAGTGTAATTTGAAAATCAAAGAGGAAGCTGTTTTCGTTTATGTCAACAAAATATTTTGATTTCAAATATTGCTGTTTAATATTTAATGGGTCTCGAAAATAAGGTCAAAATTGCCTTTTTTGTCATTTTGACCGATAATATCTCAAAATTCTGACGTCTTGTAAAAAATCGGGAAATTGCATTATAATCTATATAATCCTTAGTGTGTATGTGCGTGATCGACCCACGCCTAAACCAATGAACGTATCGAAACCATATTCACACCATATGTTTGTTTAGTGCTCCGGATGGTTTATCTAAATTTTGGGACAAATCGGTTTGATTTGATTTCACACGATTTTATATTTAATCGATTGACAGCTACGCTCAAGAAATAGATAATAATAGGGTTTTGCCCCAATAGGTGGCGCTGCGGTCGAGTTCCCTCCTAAATTCAAAAAATTAATTAATAGCCTTAATGAAAATGTGTTAAGATCTAAATTTAAATAAAAATGTAATAGATGAAATTTTTATATAATAAATTTAGTTAGTACCTAAATATCAATTTTTTGTTAAATATGCTCAAAATAAATAATATCTACAATCTATAAAAAATATTTTTTATTTTGCTTTCGCAATGTGTTAAATTATTTCTTGGAGGTGATTTTTAATTAATAAAATATATTTAATTAAAATACAGTTGAACAAAATTATATTGCAAACAAACTTTTGGCCGTCTCGAAACGCTGCCCGCCAGGGCCACCCGCCTGGAGGGCCAAGGTGCAGAGGGCGTGCCGGAGGCACGCTTGACGCAGCTTGTTAGCATATAAAACTCTACTGGAATCCATTGTTAGGTTTACTGGACGATTTTTTGTCGAACAGTGTTATCTAAGTGTATTGAAAGTAAGGAAATCAGGTACAGGCTTTTTTTAAAAGCGATTTCCCAAATGAGTTGGTTGTCAACTAATCTTCGGTTTGTTGGTCCTTAACATTAATTTGTTGGCAAGCAAACATTTCCGAAAAATTATTTCCGGACTCGCCATAATCAAACATTGAGAAAAAAAGTTCAAATAAATCAAGTCATTGATTTCGTGAATCGATTTAATGGCATTCAAATTTTTTTTCTAAATTCAGCTTGACATTACTAATGGCTGATTGATTGCTGATGAAACTTTTCACAAAAATATTAATTTAAAGAATTATTTCACTTTTGGGAGGAAATTCTTTGATGAATATTATACACTGAAGTGAACATACCATACAGGGTATGGTCAAGTATTGTAATCGTGCATGAAAAAAGTGGTAATTAGTAGAGATTGTGGTGTTGGTGCAAGGTGAAACATCTTTAATAAAGATAAGAGTAAATAAATATTATATTTAATATTGATTTACTATGAGTTAAGGATACTAGGTCACTTATTTCACATTAAAATTAAAAAATTAAAATAAATAAAAAAATTTTTTTGACGTGACAACGTCTTATAAATTGGTTTGCCGGGTGACACTTCAAGAAACTGCGTTACGCTCCGCTCACGTTATGCGCTCACAATGAGAGCGAGTGAGAGGCACGCGTCCCTTCCACTCGGACATGGTTAGCCCGCCTAAGAGCGAGAGAGACAGACATAAAAAGTGAAAGGCACGCACGCACTTCCTTTCATTTCCTATTTCTCCTATCATCGCCCTATCCTCAACAAAATCACTCAGATAGGAACAAGTTAAGTTGTAGTAAACGCTGTTTCATTGTACGCAAATGTATTGCAAGTTATTGTATGTATATTTGTATATAAATACGTATGTATGTGTAAAGGTAAAAATAAAATTTTGTTAATATGAAATTCAGTGCGAGATTCTTTGTATAAATTAATGTTTTAAATATAATTCTTTGTATAAATTAATGTTTTAAATTGTTACTATTATTTCATCCTTCTTCCTACTATACGAATGAATATTCACATTAAAATTATTTTACCACTCAAAGTCGTTGTCACGTAAAACTTTCGCCCGTATACCGACTTTACAAGCAACCATTTTTTTTTCTTTTTCAATATATATATTTCGGGCTATCAACCCATCTTCAGGAAGTACAGAAAGTAACTGAGTTAAATATAAATAATTAAAAATTAAATATAATATTTATTTACTCTTATCTTTATTGAAAAAAGTGGGTTTTTTCTTTCTTTTTTTCAAAATATCTAAAAAACGGCTGAAACTATTTCGATTAAAAAAATTGAGCGAAACCATGGCATTTTGCTCTACAAAAAAGCTCTAATAAGTGAACATCGAAAAAATTATATTTTTCGAGATAATAATTGTTTTGTCAAAATGTCTGTTAGTCTGTCTGGTTGTCTGTTAGTTAGTCTGTGCGTTACCAAATTTTTGTTGACGAGCTAGCTCAAAAACTAGTTTGAATATCGAAACCAAATTTCACAGGTAGTTTTGGTTCATTGAGATTAAGAGCTGATTAGATTTTGGTGCATATCGACCAAAAATTAAGGGGGAGGAGGGTGGGGGGGGGGTTAAAAACTAAACTCAACCAAATTTTCTATACATAATCAGTGGACCCCCAGAAGTCTAAAAATGCAAAAACTAACCGCCCAAAATGGGGGGGGGGGTGGAGGGTCAAAAATGAAAATCTTGGCCATTTACCAAACTCAACCAAATTTTGTATACATAATCAGTGTGCCCTTAGGAGCATAAAAATGCAAAAACTAACCCCCCTCCCCTACATGATTATAAATAATTTTATTAAATATTAATGTAAGTGAGAGTCCAGGTTGTATGGTAAAGTCAAGTGGATGGCCACATCAGAACACGTCAGTTTAATTTTTTAACAAGGAACCATACATTATTGAAAGTATTGTTTATTGCAAGTGTACTTGCCACTTGTCGTTGACTTAGCCCTTGATTAATTAATTAGGCACACAATTTGAACTGTTTGAACTTTAGAAATATCCATTTTATATATTTTATCTTTCTATCAATGATGCTTAATTCAAAATTATTCATTTTATTGAAATTTCATTTTATTTTATTTTATTTTAAATTAAAGTAACATTGAAAAAATATGATAATTTGTATTTTAATTTAATTTTACTTATTTTTACTTTATAAAATTCAAAAATTATCAACTATATTTATTGAATATGTTCGTTTAACAGTTAATGGAACAAATTATATGAATATTTGTAAACATTTTTAAAATAATTTGCTATTTAATAAAGTTTTTATTAGTGGGTTGATTTTTTTGCACGTAGTATAGATTGAATAATTAAAACGTTATCAATTGGCATTTAGTCAAGTTAACTCTTAACCCTTTAGAACTTTGGATAACTTTTACTTTACCATACAGGGTCAGGTCAAGTATTGTAATCGTGAATGAAAAAAGTGTTGTTTTTTTTTGCATCGTTTTTTCGAAATATCTCAAAAACGACCTAAACTATTTTCGTAAAAAAAAAAAATAAACTGCAACGGATCGTTGCTAAACTTTATCCAATGAACTATCGTAGTCTAGGTTAAAGTACTTTAAAATATAATTTTATAAAAAATTTTAAATGACCATTTTTGTGGTCCTCAAGGTACTCAATTACAATAATAAATTTCATCAAAATTGGTTAAGTCATTTTCAAGATATTTAGAAAAAACTAAAAAAGTACCGAAATAAAGTACTAATGTTTGTGGGCCGATATGTACCAAAAACTAATCAGCGCTTCATTTTGTTAAAATAATGTTAGGTTTTCATTTTCATTTCAATTGGTGCAACGGTGTGGAAAAAATCGTGGACGAAATAAACGATAACATACATACATCCATCCGCACGCACTTCCAAAAAAATGGCACTTTTTGGCCTCTCGACGAGACCCCAGGTAATTTTTGTCAAAATCGTCACGTGCTAAAATTCAATCTAATTGAATACTACAATTTGTGACCTTAATTGAGTCCATGGGTTCCGTAGATTTTACCTGAGGACCCTTTGAAGTCGCGCTTGCCGCCAGACCGATTACAATACTTTACCCATGCTTCGCATTGGATCGTTTTGGTCTACAAAAAATCCCTATAGACTGGAGATCGAAAAAATTATATTTTACGAGATATTTTAGTGATTTTGTCAAAATGTTTATTAAGTACGTTACTAAATTTTGTGTACGCTTTAACACAAAAACTAGCGTGAATATCAAAACGAATTTTCACAGCTAGATTCTTTATTAAAGTAAAAAAAAAAATTTAAAAAAAATTATTTAATTTCCTTTACTTTAATAAAATATGTTCCACCAAGAACCTACGCCATTCTGCCTTAACAAAATAGATTCTTTATATTAATTTAATAAATAAAAATTAAGAGCTGATTAGATTTTAGTTGAAATCGAAGCAAAAATTAAGTGGGGTTTTTAAAAATTAAAAATTATAAAATTTTCAAACTAAAACAAAAAAAAAAAATGAAATTTACTATAAAAAAAAAAATAAATAAAACCGACTTCAAAAAAATTAAATGCAATAAATATAAAATAATAAAACTCAAAAATAAAATAAAATGCACTAAAAGGTATAAAATAATTATTATCTTATTTAGTTACAACTAAACGACGAAATATTAACATTAAATTACTTTTTGAAGTCGGTGCTAAACATATACATTTTATGAATCAAACTAGATGGATCTTACTTAGTACGTTTGCCGGGTACGCTCGCTTATATAGTTTGTTTGGCACCGACTTTAAAAAGTAATTTCATGTTAATATTTCGTCCTTTAGTTGTAACTAAATAAGATAATTATTTTATACCTTTTAGTGTATTTTATTTTATTTTTAAGTTATTATTATTTTATTTGTTGCATTTAATTTTTTTGAAGTCGGTTTTATTTTTTTATAAAAATTATTTTTATTTTTCTCTTTTTAGTGATGTTATTAATAGTGACTTAATATAATAATACCTTGCATGCATCTCGTAACAGAAAGCGTCGGGCGAATGAATAAATAAATATAGAAATTCTCTCGAAACGTTTGTGGGTTTTAAATGAACGTTTTAAGATAGATTTTTTATAAAAGATTTTATTTATTATAATTTCGATTATTTGCTCATAAGAATTGGATATGTACGTTATTTCGTCATTGATCATATCATCAGAACTTGACCAAATTAATATGGGACCACCCCTAAGGTAACTCGTTCCAATGTAAAAAGAATCATCGAAATCGGTTCATAAACAAAGAAGTTATGCCTGAACAAACCTAGCAAAAAAGGTACGGTACCAATGAAAAAAAAAACGGGACCAATCGGAAACTAGACTGAACCCAATGCAAAAAAAATCATCAAAATCGGTTAAAAAAATTCAGTCGAATTGAGAACCTCCTCCTTTTTTGAAGTTGGTTAAAAATTTAACTATTTATTCAAATTCAGAATCTTATGTATAAAAAAATACATGTTCAATTATAATATATTCCTACTTTATTATTCTGATTCTTACAAAAAATATCTAGCCTAAAACAGTTATTATTGTATCAGTAATCTATCAAGGATATTCCACGTTTTTTTTTCTTTACTTAACAAGATAAAAACATCCGTTACTTCTTTAAATTGACTCATATATAAACATTAAATTACGAAGATAATACTACTACCTGGGCTTGACTAATGAGGCCGGCCGCTTTTTCGATCTGGAGATATATGTCCTAAAAAGTAGAGAAGGAACTGACGATTTTTGCACTGGAAACGAAACAAGACCTTGTCCCTGAGTGGAATGTGTTCCCAAATGCGTGGGATGGTTCAGGTTCTGGTGATTCAGGCTCTGAACCAGGCAAGAAGATGTTCCTGTTCGACCTTGCACTTGGGCCTCAGGGACGAAGACCTCAACCAACCCATGCTGGCTGGCCCAAAGAGGTCCGCGAAAAGGAAAATCAACATTCATCCCAGGTTGAAATTTATTAACAGAACTCGGAACAAGTTCAAGGCTCTTCTTTCTTGCCTTCTTCTCACCTCCCAAGCTAGTTTTTTCATCCACTAAATCTCTATAAATAGCATCCATATAAGGATTTGAAATTTTATTACATTCACTTTTTTTTTAGAATAATTTATTTTAATAAGAACAGGATCCACCTTGCATCATGCCAATATATGGTACATGATAGAGAAATAATATAATCAACTGTTATAAATATATAACAGGGTGTCCCAAAAGTCAAGGATCAAACGTGAACACGAGATAGGTGAGTTCAGGATTGTCCAAAATAAATTTTTTTTTAATAAAACTCTCTTAGTTTTCGAGTTATGGGCATTTTTTTGAAAACCGTGAAAATCGCTACCCTGCTCTAAATATTTGAATGCTGTGGCTACGAATTTTCATATTTTATAATTCTAATTTTTGTTACGGAATCCTGAATAATACTGCTATCATCACAAAACAGAAAATAACTAAGAGTATTATACTTTTTGAGAAAAAAAATATTTTTGTCAGATTCATGTGTCAAAAAATTTTGATCAGCTAACTTTGACTCTTGATATCTTAAAAAAAAACTGTATCAAACAATAATGGCAAATTATCTAAAAAATTGACGCATTTAATCAAGATTTCAAAATGGTATAAAACATTCCACTTTTTTAAAAAACAAAAAATAATATTTGCAATTTTATGCGAATTTAACATGAAAACTAATTTAATTTATTAAAATATTTTTATTCAATTAAAGTAAATGTTCAAAATAATACGTAATTGTTTTTATATTCAATATCTAATAATATTTAAAATTACAAATTAAAATTTTTTTCTATCTGTTTTCATGTTAAATTCTACCCTTTAGCCAATTACGAATTGTGTTTTGAAATTAGTTTCTTTCGCATAAAAATGCAAATATTATTTTTTGTTTTTTAAAAAAGTGGAATGTTTTATACCATTTTGAAATCTTGATTAAATGCGTCAATTTTTTAGATAATTTGCCATTATTGTTTGATACAGTTTTTTTTTAAGATATCAAGAGTCAAAGTTAGCTGATCAAAATTTTTTGACACATGAATCTTACAAAAATATTTTTTTTCTCAAAAAGTATAATACTCTTAGTTATTTTCTGTTTTGTGATCGATAGCAGTATTATTCAGGATTCCGTAGCAAAAATTAGAATTATAAAATATGAAAATTCGTAGCCACAGCATTCAAATATTTAGAGCAGGGTAGCGATTTTCACGGTTTTCAAAAAATGCCCATAACTCGAAAACTAAGAGAGTTTTATTAAAAAAAAATTTTATTTTGGACAATCCTGAACTCACCTATCTCGTGTTCACGTTTGATCCTTGACTTTTGGGACACCCTGTATGTTGCAGTAAAAGCCCGATTTTAGTAAGAACGGGTTCTTACTATTTAAAACGCGTTTCATTGAATACCTTTTTGGCAGCTAGAATTTACTGATGTTGGTTGAGTTTGGTTCAAAGGTCTAGAATCTTCATTTTTGACCTTCCGCCTCATTTTGGGTGTTTATTTTCAAAATGTTTTAAACGTTTTATGTTGGGCCACTCTGTCGCATCTGACCTGTCTTGGAATGAACACATCTCCTCTGTGGCGAAATCTGCAGCAAGGAAGATTGGCTTCTTATTCAGGTCCAAGAGATTTTACAAACCCCCACAACTTCTCACCATCTACTCTGCCCAAATCAGGCCCTGTCTCGAATACGGCTCTCATCTAAGGAGAGGAGCCTCAAAATATTCTCTTGCTAAATTCAGAAACGAGCCGTCAGGTTAATTGACGATTCTACCCTCACCGACTCCCTCGACTCGCTGGCTCATCGAAGAAATGTCTCTGCCCTTTCCCTTTTCTATAGATACTATCACGGCAGGTGCTCTCATGAGATAAAATCAATAGTTCCCCCCAAAGTATGCTTTGTGCGTAGCACGCGTTTTGCCGACTCCCAACACTCTTTCGCTGTCAAATTAGAAAAGTGCCGGACCACTTCATTCGCCAATACCTAAGTATCCCCATGACTTCAAGGAACTGGAACTCTCCCCCAGCCTCCATCTTTCACAGCACTTATAATCTTCAAACCTTCAAAACCCGAGTGCATAAACACCTACGTCATAGGGATGCTTCTTTACTGCTGCACCCCTTCTTCCATTCGATTACATTAAAAAAAAAAAAAAAAAAAATAGAAGGAAAGTTGAGGATGTAATTTTCGTTTAAAATCTTTTGAAAATAAACAGCCAAAATGAGGCGGAAGGTCAAAAATGAAGATTCTAGACCTTACTGCAATATATATTATATATTTTTTAACGCAACCGAATGCAAGAACGATTTTACTACCAGCAAAGATACAACAGTGGGGTAGTCAGTATAGTTATAAAAAGGTTAACTTTCTCTGGTCTAATCCATGTTATAACTTCTTCAGGTTCAAATTATTCTAAAAAATAAACTCATTTAATCTATTTAATTTTATACATATTCATGAATAATATTAAATTATAATTTAGATAATACTATTAAAAATTAATACTTTATTATCCGATTTTAATTTCAAATTAAAAGCGAGCGAGATCCCTGCCTAGCTCAAAATGAAATTTTTTTTTACTTTCAACTTTTGATGCATTTTCTTAAATCATTTTTTTATTTCTTCATTCTAGATCCAAATACCAGATATTAAAATACAATGGGTTATTAAGCAACTCCAACGTTAAGGTGCCCCGATAAATGAAAATTATTTTTCATACAATTTCTACGCCTCTTTTTAACCTTTGAATGTCCATGTCCAATTTGAATTCTCTCATCAATGAGACAACAAATTGTTTTGTTTAATGAATTAATAACCTTAAGAACAAGGTCATTTAAGTACACCAAATCAATTTATTAAGGAACAATGGTAAACAATTTGATTGAAATTAACTATGAGGCATATTTCAAATTATTTGTTAAACTTCCAGAAGAATATTTATCAATAAATATGAATTCCTAAAACAATAGAGAAAACGCCAGAGATGTGATTTATTTTAGATACAAATATTTGAAATACAGTGTTGTGCCGTCGAGAATTTTTTCCTTAAATATAAATATAATTATTCTTAAGGGTAATTTTTTGGCAGCCGGCTTCCCTTTTGATCCTCGATTGTGACTGTTTTACAATGGGTAAGGGATTTTACAACTTCCTGAACATAAAATATCAAATGGCTCTTAACACATGTCGATTGTAAAGTCATTTTTGCGTGGGAAATTTCTAGAAATGGGAGGGCTCAATGATTTTAAGATACGCCCCGCTAATTAAGAATTTGGCCTATGAGAAGTAATTTTAAAATTTCGACTCTTCAGGCAGGGTTTGAGTCAGTCAGAGAGTTGTCAGTGCTAAGCTGAAGCCCATTTGGGGTGGTCAGTTGTCTATTGGAGTTGAGAGACGAGTTTTAAGCTCTCCAGCCATCAGCATGGAGAAATGTAAATTTATAAAATAACTAATAAAAAAAACCAATATTAAATAATACTCTTTTCTTTAAATACATCTCTCCTACTTCAATTACCATCAAATCAGCATCAGGACTAAAACAGGTCGAATCGCTTGGGCGCGTTACCAGCCCTTTCTGCGGGGAGCTTCTTCGAGATAAATCGTCAACCTTTCTCTGGGCAAGAAGGGTTGCAACCAAAACTCTAAAGTGTTGTCTTAACAACAGATACAAGATACAAAATACGTATTTTCATCTTATATCTGAAATACTTTCTTTAATTTTCATTTTGTATCTTTTATTAAGATACATTCTTTTGGTATTTTAATATTTTGTAAATACTAAGTTTGATAAAATACTTTTACTAATTACTAATGCATTTTTGTTATCCTGACTGAAACCCGTAAATATTATTATTATAATGTGTATGTTATTATTAAATATTTATTACCGAAATTTAAAGTTGATCGTTTGTCCCATTACCGAGAAATAAATTATTGAAAATTGTCCTTTTAACATGGAAGCAAATTGACCGAGTTTTTAAAAGGGCTCTAACTTCTTCTATACAAATTATACCATTTTCAACAAATTTATACAGATCAATAATTCAACTTTTATGAATCGAATGATACATGTTCAATAGATTTGACAGTCTAGTTAATTAGTTATTCATAAATGTAAAAATAAAAAGTTATTTGCAGCCAACAGAATATAACAAAAATACTAGTGTAGAATTCCAACTCTATTTCTTGAAATCGTTTTTGTGTTAAATAAATGTTTTTATAATGAGAAAAAATTTATCTCAATATTCTTTTTATCTACTCTTATTAAACGAACAAAAGTTGTTTATATATTTTTTTGTTTGTTTGTATATATATTTGTATCTTGGTTCTATTTTGAAAACGGCTCTACCGATTTTGATGAAACAAATTCTATAAACAAGTTTTGAGGATGAGAAAGCGATATGGCTAGGTCTGGCCCTCGTCAAATTTCATCTTAATTCATCTTTTCTTAATTAAAGTAATTATTGATAGATGAAAATGTCAATAAAAAATAACTTTTAAGGAGTTCGGTGTTGGTTCAAGGTGAAACATTTTAATATAATAATAAAACTAAGATACGAGGTAGGTTTCACAATAAAAGAAATAAAACAAAATTGAGTTTTGAGTTCTAACCCCCGAAATATATCGAACTCAAAACTCAATTTTGTTTTATTTCTTTTTTGTGAAACCTACCTCGTATCTTAGTTTTATTATTAATGTCAATAAAAAGTTTGTTTACATTATTTTCAATTATCTTTTATTTTTAATTGGTTTTTTAATTTTAAAACCCACTAATAGGTTAAAGCAAATATTAATATATTATATTAAAATTAGGAATTTTTTGTTTGTTTTTAATTAACAGGTGTCTAAATCATAACATTACAGGTGTGTTTACAAATAAAGTGGTTGAAGTTGCTTTTTTTATATAACTTGTAAACAAATCTTATTTAATTTTGTTTTTATTTCAGATCCTATACGATTATTTTTTTATTATTATTTTCCTATTTATTTTTTTATAATGTTTATCAATATGAACGAATGTGGGCAAATTGGTGTAAGAGTAAACAAATGTAGACATAATATGTAGACCATTAGAAAGCTAGAAATGCAAAAACTGGGTGGGGTGCAGTGGTGGGGGCGAGGTGTCTGGTTTCGGGTCGGGGGGGGGTCAGGGTTTACCGTGCATCGCTCGGTGACTCCAGGTACTTAATATTATCAAAACAAAGATTTGTATTCGGAATTAACCTCATTATTAACAATTTTTTTTTATTAAAAAATTTAGTAGGCAGAAGTTGTCACTCTGCAGAAATTCAAAAGATTTTTTCTTAGATCAACCAGATAGATAAGCTGTCCCGAACCTCCCTTTAGTTAAGATTAATAAAATTATGTTTTCTTTTAAAAAGTATTTTATTTTAAAAAAGTATTTCAAAAATACGTATTTTCTTTCAAACACCATTTACAAAAGTACCTTATTGTATCTGATATCTCAAATACTTTACTTAAAAGCATATTGTAACTTGTATTACAGATTTTTTAATGATGTATCATTGTACATTTCTGGTTCCCGTATTATTTATTATTTTCTTAGAAATTTTTTGAAAATTATGATCCAGATCTATTATCGCATTCACATTCTTTAATTATAAAAGGCATATATGCAACCGATATTAGTCGTTAGGCGGTCTGTGAGTTTGGTTGCTTGTCCACCAGGGGCGCACCAATCAATCGGAAATCTGCGCCCACAGAGCGAGCATCAAATTTGTTTAAATATAAAATAAACATATACATTATATAAAAAAGTCATAAATTGTACAAAACATTTTTATTTACTGTTTTAGAACAAAAATTAGTCCTTAAAAGTGCCCTTTTAATAGTCTTAAACTTAAAATTGTACACAAAGAGAAACAAAGAGGTTGTCCTCTGCTTGATGCAAATAAACATACACTCATATATATCGAGATGATATATCTGTATATATATATTATTTATTTGTTTGAGACTATAGTTTCGAAGACTTGGTCTTCATCATCAGTCTTTTTTAATTATAGATGTTGTTTTTCATGGAGTCAATATCGTATGGATATTGGAAATTTGATGTTCCTTCTTCACTGGTGGTCAGCTTAGAACTAAAGACATTCTTTTGGTTCACATTCAAATATAACTATATGTTTCCCTTTCTCCTTGTTTTACAAAGAGCACGGAACACTTAAATTCAAACAATCACTCTTACCCAGAAGGGCCAGGAATTAGATTAATAAAAGGAGAAAGAAACCAAAAATTAATTAGCCGCAATTGAATCGTTAGAAATTTTGAAATCATTCAATAGAAATTCAAAAATTTGTTTGAACAACCAAATTGAATTATCAAATAGCAATCTGCTTAAGTCTTAAGATGTTTGCTAATAAAAGATAAAAGAGAAAAAAAACCCCTTTCCATTGTCAGCCTTTTTCTCTTTGTAAAACAAGGAGAAAGGGAAACATATGGTTATATTTGAATGTGAACCAAAAGAATGTCTTTAATTCTAAGCTGACCACCAGTGAAGAAGGAACATCAAATTTCCAATATCCATACGATATTGACTCCATGAAATACAACATTTATAATTAAAAAAGACTGATGATGAAGACCAAGTCTTCGAAACTATAGTCTCAAACAAATAAATAATATATATATATACAGATATATCATCTCGATATATATGTGTGTATGTTTATTTGCATCAAGCAGAGGACAACCTCTTTGTTTCTCTTTGTGAATCAACAACTCTGCTACTCTCGGCAAAACAAAAACTTTTCAATTAAATTTTTTCAATTAAAATTGTACATTTCTTGCGTTCTGTGACCCAAATACGCGATTGGAATTAGGTGTACACCGTATTTAGAATTATTTTGAATTCACTAGATATTCTATTGTCATCCATTGTTTTCTACTTGGAAATGAAAGTTGAAGTGGAAGTAGGTGTACACGATTTTAGTTCGCGGTTCACCACTCGGCTGGCAACTTGCGATGAATAGGGACCGTCCATAAATTACGCCACACGTATTTTTAGTGTAAATATATTGCCCTGTGCTTGATTGCGTTGGATTTATTTAAAAAACATAATTTGCTTAAATATTTTTATTTAAGACTAGTTAGGACTATTTTTATTATTATTATTATTACTTAATTTAACCCAGTTTTCTCGGAATTTTACACTGTTTCTTGCCGAAAAAAAATACGTGATATTTTCCGAGAGCCCCCCCCCCCCCCCCACCTAAAAGCCACCCACGTAATTTAAGGACGCCCCTTTTTTGTCTAGATTTATTTTACCAACATTTTCAGGTTGAAATAATAATAATCTGAAATCTAAAATATATATGTATTTGAAAATTTTTGTCATATCACAATTTTTAAGATCCCCGGGGCCACCTGTCACATTTTGTCACAAATCTTAGATGCCCCCTCCCTCCTTTAGTCCTTACTATGTGACGTCATTTATGAACGGGCCCATATTGAAATCGTAAGCATAATCTGAATTGAAATGCGCAGATTCGGAAATATGCTCTGAACAACGAATTCTTATTTGAATATGAATTATATTGCGTAGCCCAATTGCTAGCAAGAGGCCTGTCGAAGGCGGGCCTCGCAGCTAGTATAAGATAATTAGCCATTTCATACATAACTACGTTATATTGAATTTTATGAAAATAAATAATTTTTTTCTTTTTGGTGTATAATATGTTAGTAACTGGCCACCGAGTGATGCTCGGTAAATTTTTGCTTCAGCTAATAGCTATATATTAATCACCGAAACCACCCTCGACCCCCGGACCCCATCACTTCACCCCACCTCCTGCACCTCCACATCTACCCCCGCCCACCCCCACGCACCCAATTTTTGCATTTCTAACCTTCACAGATTATGTGTATATAGGTATATAAATAAATACGGTATAATTATTTTTTTTAAATTAAAAAACAATTTTTGAGTTCATCAATTAAATTGTCAAATTAATATTTGTATGATTTAAAACTCAATTAAATTTTTTTTTTTTTTTTAATTTTATTAAACCAATTATTTTACATTAATTAATGTATACATTGTATTTTTGCTTCGATTCCTGAGATTACTTCTCCACCATCGAGTGTCCTTATTCATCTTTAGTCCTTGTTTTTAATAAGAGGAAAAATCTAATTAGATAAAAAAACCTCTTTCCCGATAATTATTTCAATTCCATTATTCCCCAATCAAGTCGATTGGTACCATCTTCTCCAATCCCATCATTCTTCACTCAATTAAATTGCCCAATTTTTAATATATATATTAATAATTTGTAATGATCTTATTGGTGGGTTTTAAAATTAAAAAAACCAATTATATATTAAAAGGAAATTGAATAAAAATGTAAATAAACATTTTTATCGAGACAACCACCTGTGAATAATTATTTCAATTAACAAATAACCCATCAAAAACAACTTAGCCGAAGATGAGACCGTGACAGATCGAATGTCCGAAACAAAACCCTCCTAACCCGTGAATTTTATCCAAATCGTTAGAGCCGTTTTTGAGAAACCGACCGGATATATATATATATATATATATACAATTTTTGCTCGTTTAATATAATAAGATTGAAATCATCCACACTTTATTTATGTGATTGTATTTTTTGTTTTTCCAGAGACTTCAACAGTTTGCGTGCCGGGGATGTGTTCCGAAATAACGCCCTCGCATTCCGAACAGCTGAACAGTGCCTGGGTATTCCAGCCCTCCTCGACGCCGAAGACATGGTCGCCTATGAAGTACCTGATCGTCTCAGTATTCTCACTTATCTCTCGCAGTTTTATCAACATTTTGCCCACCAAGGTAAGCTAAATTTTCTTTAAAGGAAATTATACTAATCACAATATAATAAGGCATTTTCTAATCTAATTTTGAGTGTATAGTAATATATATTCATGTAACCCATTTTGTTAATATTGAATATACATTCTTGAAGTACAATATATCTATCTATCTACTCTTATTAAACGAGCAAAAATTGTTTGTATATTTTTTTCATTTTGAAAACGGCTCTACCGATTTTGATGAAACCAACTCTATTAACAAGTTTTGAGGATGAAAAAACGATCTGGCTAGGTCTAGACCTCGACAAATTTAATCTTAATTGATCTTTTCTTAATTAAAGTAATTATTGACAGATGAAAATCTCAATAAAAAAGTTTGTTTACATTTTTTTTAATTATCTTTTATTTATTAATTGTTTTTTTAATTTAAAAACCCACCAATAATTTATACCAAATTTTGTTATATATTAGAATTTGCCAATTTAATTGATTAAAATTCTTATTAAAAAACACGGACTAAAAATATTATCGCAAGCTAGAAGATCAAGTACAATCGATGGTGGGGAAGTAATCTCTGAAATCGAAGCCTCAAATATAATGTAGGTATACATTATTTAATGTAAAAAATTGGTTCAATAAAATTATTATTTAGTATTTATTTTAATTGATTAAAAAACTCGATAAATTATTTATTTAATTAAAAAAAAAAAAATTATACGGAACTTATTTATATACCTATATACACATAATCTGTGGACCACTAGAAGGCTAGAAATGCAAAAACTGGGTGCTGGTGGAGGTGGGGTGCAGTGTTGGGGATCCAGGGGTGGGGAGGAGTGGGGTGTCGGTAGGAGTGCAGTGATGGGGGCGAGGTGCGTGATTTCAGGGGGGGGTCCAGGGGCGTATACTATATATATTTGTATTTTTTTTAATTTGGTACCGTGCATCGCTCTGTACCTCCAGGTACTTGTATAAAAACCGTCAAGTGCGAGTCGGACCGCACACCGAGAATCCATTAGATATAACTTCTAAAATAATTGAGATAACAAATTCGTACATATTTGTCGTTGATCAGGAGAGAATGAGTGAATTTG
Organism: Forficula auricularia; assembly: GCA_024734495.1. NCBI lineage: Eukaryota > Metazoa > Arthropoda > Insecta > Dermaptera > Forficulidae > Forficula > Forficula auricularia. The sequence continues at coordinate 433,497 of JALMQS010000174.1, forward strand.
TGAAATTGAAAGTTAAACAACGACAAGTGCAAAAATCACCTAAATTCGGCAAATTTAAATCTCTCTCACAACGACATTTTAAATCTAAATCAATTTATAAAATTTAACCTAATTCTACTTAAAGAGATCCCTCACACCTCACACTCTATGTTAAACAAATATTTCTTTAAAGTAAAAACATGAAAATTTAAAAATATAAATTACTAGGCTACAAATAAAAAGACAAAATGCTAGTAGTAGATAGTTTTCTATCTGAACTCCTGAAGATGGGCTCGTACCCTGAAATATATATAGATTCATGCTAATAAGCATTTTGTGTTTTTATTTGTGAAACCTACCTACACTGAAAAAACGATATATTTATAGTTAAGAAATTATATTTGATATGAATATTTGGTCAAGTTAATTATGGAGAAATCGATCTTTGTTCAATATGAATAAATGATATATGTATTTTAAATATTCTCATATTTTTGGAGCAACCCTAGCTATATTAATAGTTAAGATGGCGCTATTTGAACCAAGCACCAATAAATAAATTATGAAAATATTGTTATTTGAGTAAAATAGTGGAATAGTTAAATTTAATATTTGGGTATTTAAATGGAATAATACGTAATTACGACAAGAAATGATATAAACTTGAATACACCGGACATACTTACTGGCAGATTCATTGTAGCGACACTAATAGGGTCCCGTTTTACTTTTATAGAACCCTAATAACGTGGCATCCGCAAAGACTTGTTTTAAGTTTAATTATATAATTATTTTTTTTTAAAGCAAAAACTCCAAATATTTACTGTTAAATTTCGAAATTTAAAGAAACTGAAGAACTGTGTGTGTGTGTGGGTATGGAAGATGATAATAATTTAAACATCTTTAAAATTTGTAAACTCATCAGTTAGGGTGTTTTTTGCCTCTAATAATCGTGTTTTAATAAGATGCTTAACTGCGATAGTTTCTCCATAATCCAAAGTTTTTACTTATGAGTTCGCTGTTTGAAATGCTTCCTTCATATTTACTTAAATCTCTCATTTCTATTTGAACATCTCCAAGGGATATTGTATTAGTTGAGCAAATAGAACCTCTCTCGAGTCCTGTCCTCTGCTATTTATCTGACGAAATCCAGAGCCTTTGTTCAGCTCTTTAGGGAAATTCTCTTAAATATGGTTGGTTTCCTCGGACAAGTTTAACAATCCAAGTTTATTTAGTGCATATTTCTACAAACAGGTATATGCTCTCTGTTTATTTATATTCCTGGAGATAAAAAAAAAAATACTTTACTCTTGGAATTATTCAATTCACTATTATCTATCTATGCATTAAAATTAGGATATCTATCTACTCTTATTAAACGAGCAAAAATTGTTTGTTTATATATATATTTGTATCTTGGTTCTATTTTGAAAACGGCTCTACCGATTTTGATGAAACAAAATCTAATAACATGTTTTGAGGATGAGAAAACGATCTGGCTAGGTCTGGACCTCGAAAAATTTCATCTTAATTGATCTTTTCTTAATTAAAGTAATTATTGATAGATGAAAATCTCAATAAAAAAGTTTGTTTACATTTTTTTCAATTATGTTTTATTTTTAATTGGTTTTTTAATTTTAAAACCCACTAATAGGTTATAGCAAATTTTAATATATTATATTAAAATTAGAAACTTTTTGTTAATTATCGGAAAAGAGGTTTTTTTATTTAATTAGTTTTTTCCTCTTATTAAAAACAAGGACTAAAAAGATGATCAAGGACAGTGGTGGAGAAGTAATCTCCGGAGTCGAAGCTCAAATACAATGTATACATTAATTAATGTAAAATAATTGGTTCAATAAAAATTTATTAGAATAATAATAGAATTTTTTGTTCGTTTTTAATTAACAGGTGTCTAAATCATAACAAAACAGGTGTGTTTACAAATAAAGTGGTTCAAGTGGCTTTTTTTATAATGTTTATCAATATGAACGAATGTGGGCAAATTGGTGTACGAGTAAACAAATATACACACAATAATATGTTGATCACTAGAAAGCTAGAAATGCAAAAACTGGGTGCGGGGTGGGGTGCAGTTGTGGGGGATCCGGTGGTGGGAGGCGCGGTTGGGGTGGGGTGGGGGTACATTGGTAGGGCCGAGGTGTGTGGTTTCGGGGAGGGGGGGTCAGGGGTTACCGTGCATCGCTCGGTGGCTCCAGGTACTTTAAATGATTAGTTTAGTTGGCGTCCATAAATTACGTCACACATTAAAGAAGGGGGTTCTCAGATTTGTAAGAAATTGTGACAAGGGGTCCGGGGATCTTAAAAATTGTAATGTAGCAAAAGGCAAATTAAAAAATTATAGGGTAAAAAGTGACGTCACAATAGGGAAGGGGGGCTCAATCAAGGGCATGGTCAAGTATTGTAATCGTGCATGAAAAAAAGTGTTTTTTTTTCCTTCTTTTTTTCCTAATATCTCAAAAACGGCTGAAACTATTTTAATTAAAAAAATTTGGCAAAACCATGGCGTTTCGGTCTACAAAAAAGCTCTTAAGAGTGAATATCGACAAAATTTTATTTTTCGAGATATTATTGTCTGTTAGTCTGTGCGTTACCAAATTTTTGTGGCCACACTAGCTCAAAAACTAGAGTGAATATCAAAAAGAAATTTCACTTGTAGATTTGATTCATTGAGATTAAGAGCTGATTAGATTTTGGCTAAAATCGAACAAAAATTAATGGGAGGGGGGGGGGTTAAAAATTAAAATAATAAGATTTGCAAACTAAAAAAAAAAAAAACAAGAAAAATGAAATATACTTATAAAATAATCTTATAATAACGAAAAGATTATTATTTTTTTCTGGGGTCGAATTTAGGATGGGGGTGGGGGAGGTCAAAAAATGAAAATCTAGACTTTTGGACCAAACTCAATCAAATTTTGTATACATACTCACTGGGCCCCCAGAAGGCTATAAGTGCAAAAACCAACCGCATGGGCAGTCAGATTGAGTTTAAGTTTGGTCCAAAAGCCTAGATTTTCATTTTTTGCCCCCCCCCCCCCCCCACATGATTATAAATGATTTTATTAGATATTAAATATATATTAATAACTGTTTTTGTTTATTATAGGTTCATTTTATGGTATATTTCATTTTTATTGTTTTTTTTTTAGTTTGAAAATATTATAATTTTAATTTTTAACCCCCACCCCTCCACCCCCCTTAACAACGTTGTGGTCGCGCCCCGGGTGAAGAGAAAATTATTTTCGATCTTTGGGGTCTGCGATCGATTGGGAGGCGCTGGAATATTTAATTGTTTAATTAATGAATCAAGGCCTACGCTGCGAAAAATGAACGAGGAGAGGATTAAAAAAGAAATTCCATAATTCATATAGACAAAAGGTATTAGTTTGGGTTCAGGGATCAGTACCTTAGTGGATATAGGAGTTAAAGCTCTTATGACAAAGCATTGCAGTACACATGCAAAGATCCCGGGTTCGAGCCCCGGCTGATCCTTTTGTCTGTAATATATTTAATGTTTCTTAATTTAAAATCAATTGGAGTCTTTCATTTCGAAATTTGAGTCCAAATTACGATTATATTTCAAATTTGCGGCAAATATACCGATGGCGCTCTCTCTCGGCAGCATTACGTCAGCGTTGCTACAAATTAATTTAGACAAATATATATAGTATAATTTTGTCATTAACAACTTTGCAAAAAATCTGCACTTAGGTCATTGTTTCTTCGGAGGTGCTAAGTGATCAAGGCGAATTCAATTAAAGAACACCTTTTTGGCTTCCACAACTTATCATTTTGCATCTGTTATTTTTTTTAGGCCCCTAATAAAGGAATTTTTAACAATTTTCCTCTTTTAATATAATTTTCTGGGATTTACGAATTTCTTATTGCATGATTTTCCCATTACATCATAGTTAGCATATAACTATAAATGAACCATGGCATTTGAAAATCGAATCACGATTGGCAATAACCAATATATAGTATGAATAAGGATGATCTCTGCACGCCTTTCACCGAGAACAGAGAAGAGAAGAGAAGAGAATACCTACCTTGATCACGATGACCCGGGGAAGATGGTCTCTTGCGACATCCCAACTTCGGATGACGAGATAATAATAATCCTCTTTAATCAGAAAATAAATGATAATAAGATAATTGTTTACAATTACATCAGCCACATTATAATAAACCCACAATTTTAAAGTTTGTTTTATTTATTAATCATCTTTATTTACCAAGTTAGTCAAAATTTAGATACCTATTTTATACGTCCTATTTCTCTTAATAACATTTTTTATTGAAATTTGTATATGCAGAATGCCCCTAATCTTATTATATTAAACGAGCAATTCTTGTATATATAGGTATAAAAAATTGGTTTCTCGAAAACGACTCTAACGATTTGGAAGAAAATCACGGGTTAGGGGTTTTTTGTACGATCTGTCACGGGCTCATCTTCGGCTAAGTTGTTTTTGATGGGTTTTTTGTTAATTGAAATAATTATTCACAAAAAATGAAAATCTTGCCCATTTACCAAATTTTGTTTACATAATCAGAGTGGGACCCCAGAAGTACAAAAATGCAAAAACTAACCCCCCTACATGATTATAAATAATTTTAGGGGCTAGGTTGTATGCTAAAGTCAAGTGTATGGCCACATCAGAACACGTCAGCTTATTTTTATCAGAATTTTAAATGAAAAGTAATATTAATAATAATAACTTTTAACTGAAGCAAAAAGTTACCGAGCATCGCTCGGTGACTCCAGGTACTTATTTTATTATACCAGTGGCGTACCGGGGCTCCAGGTGGCGTATCCCCTGGCCAGCAAGGTGCACGTTGAAGGCGGGCTTCGCAGCTGGTGTTCTATAATATGTTTAGGTCTTAAGGGAGTTTGGGACAGCTTATCACTCTGGTTGATATACGAAAAAAAATCTTTTGTATTTCTGCAGAGTGACAACTTCTGCCTACTAAATTTTTTAATAAAAAAATTGTTAATAATGAGGTTAATTTCGAATACAAATCTTTGTTTTGATAATATTAATGAAAAGAATATTGAAATAAATTTATTTAACACAAAAACGATTTTAAGAAATAGAGTTAGAATTCTACAATAGTGTTTTTGTTATATTCTGTTGGCTGCAAATAACTTTTTATTTTTATATTTATGAATAACTAATTAACTAGACTGTCAAATCTATTAAAAAATGTATCATTCGAATAATAAAAGTTGAATTATTGATCGGTATAAATTTGTTGAAAATGGTATAATTTGTATAGAAGTTATAGCCTTTTTAAAAGCTCGGTCCATTTACTTTCATGTTAAAAGGACAATATTCAATAATTTAATTCTCGGTTATGGGACAGACGATCAACTTCAAATTTCGGGAATAAATATTTAATACATTAATGATTCGATGGTAAAAATTTGAGAATTTTCTTATAAAAATGATAAACAGTCATGAACCCCCTTTAGAATGTGAAGGAATTTCCACCCACCCCCCATATTTCTTCGTGAATCAGTAATTCGATAAATAATTAGCCTAAGGTGTTAACTTGTGGGTGTGATTTCTGATTGGTCGATGCCAATAGGCAATAGCAAAGGGCTCTAGAATGTTCCTTTCACCCTCGTTGCTAAACTCTACTACTTCCCACGTTGCCAATTGGACTGCTCTGTTGCCACATCAGGCCACACGGTAATTAACATATTGTACCTATTGAATAGGCGGCGGACAAATTCCCGTCCTTCTGATTATACCATGGTACATCGTTATAAGTTGCATCCTCCACTTGATGACGTTGTAATTACACGCTTCACTATCGATTAGGATATCGACCAATCCAACATTGTTGCACAATTTTATCGTTTTTTGAAAATGATTCTTCTTGTCCTTTTAATATAGGTATAATTTACTAACAGGATCAATTATTATAATAATCTCTAATATATTGATTATATATTGTACTAGTATAATAATTTTAATTTTGCAATACTTACCTATTGCAAATAGAGCTCGTCGTAACGAATCTGAAATGAATTGTAAAGAATTTCTCAAATATACTTTTTTCCCTTGAAATAACAATTCCCATTGAAATCTTGTGCAATTTTCATTAATTGTATTAGAAATTCTTACCTAATACCATAAAATTATTCTCATCATAATCAGAGAGGACTTGAAATTTATTCGAATCAAACTTGGGCATTTTTTAATCACATCATATAACATGTGGTGAGGGGGGGGAGATTAAGATGCGGAATATCTCATTGAAATTTCTGGGGGGGGGGGGGGGGGAGGATTGTTTCATTTTAGTATTATATGCAAAAAATAAAAGCGGTCAAGTCTTATATCTTCAACAAAAGGTAATAAAAAAGCTCTTCTAATTCTTTAGAACTGAATAAAATAGGGGGGGGGGGGGGGTTAATTTTCATGAAACTGGAGGGGTAAGCCATGATGCTAGGCAGGAGGGCATAGGCTCCTCTGTATATAGGTATGTGCTATTTAATTTTAATATTACATAGCACAAAAAAGATAAATATTATAATATTTTATAGTAAAAAAATAAAATAAAACCGACTTCAAAAAAATTAAATGCAACAAATAAAATAATAATAACTTAAAAATAAAATAAAATACACTAAAAGGTATAAAATAATTATCTTATTTAGTTACAACTAAACGACGAAATATTAAAATGAAATTACTTTTTGAAGTTGGTGCCAAACATATACCTTTTATGAATCGCACTCGACGGATCTTACTTAGTACGTTTGGCGGGTACGCTCGCTTATAGGTATAGTTTGTTTAGCACCGACTTCAAAAAGTGATTTCATGTCAATATTTCCTCGTTTAGTTGTAACTAAATAAGATAATTATTTTATACCTTTTAGTGTATTTTATTTTATTTTTAAGTTTTATTATTATTATTATTTTTTTCTTTTTAGTGATGTTATTAATAGTGACTTAATATAATACCTTGCATGCATTTCGTAAGAGAAAGCGTCGGGCGAATGAATCAGAAAATGGTAATAAAATTCAATTCATAAATATAGAAATTCTCTCGAAACGTTTGCGGGTTTTAAATGAATGTTTTAAGATTTTATTTATTATAATTTCGATTATTTGGTCATAAAAATTGGATATTTACGTTATTTCGTCATTGATCATATCTTCAGAACTTGACCAAATTAATAAGGTACCACCCTTAAGGTACCAATAAAAAAAGAATCATTAAAATCGGTTCATAAACAAAGAAGTTATGCCTGAACAAACATATATTTTTCTTAAAATTTACCACCTTACATTTTCTTGTTACCTGTTCTATCGATCTAAGATATTTTCAGCACTGGGACGTTTCGGCTTCCATCGAAAAGTCGTAGCAACTTTATTTTTTTAAATAGAACACCCCGTATATTAACACGTTTTTAGAACCGCCCTTTTATTAAAATACTTTTTGTTAATATTGTCCTATACCTATCTCTATCGGTTTTCGAGATAAAAAATAATTTGTGTTAAATATGGTGCAAAACATGGCCCTAATTAAACTTAAATAAATTAGTGCTCTCCATTCATGAAAAGTTGATATTTTGGTGGTAGTTTAGACACACCCGAAGTATTTAATTTACGCCGAAAAATCGACTTCATATTATACAGGGCGTGCTAAGATTAATATTATTTCCGTTATTCATAAAAGGGGTCAAAAGTAAATAAGGTTAATATATGGGATGTTCCATTTAAAAAAATAAAGTTGTTAGAACTTTTCGGTGGATGGGGAAACGTTGCAATGCTGAAAATATTTTAGATAGAACAGGTAAGAAAATGTAAGGTGGTAAATTTTCAGAAATTTTCCATAAACGTCTAACGTGCCATCGACCGTGAATCACCCTGTATTATGTATGCTTAATTGGTAATTCGAATATTCATTTGTTTTTTAATACTAATTGCTACACCCAAGCTGAGGCAAAATGTGCTTATTCCAGACTTTTAAGTTGTTCGGCTAGGCTAGGAATGTTCGTTCGCCTCTTCTTGTCCTTCAGGATTTGACCGCAATTCTTAAATCGTGAAGATAAAACCGCGTTCAAGCTCTTTGACCCTCCTCAGTTAGTTAGGCAAGCCTTTATAATACAAGTGCAGCGGCACGTGAACTCCGAAGCCCAAGGGTACCTATGGATACTTTTACATTTGCCAAAATGTATGGAAAAATTTATGAGAAGAAGAGAATAATAATATATAACAAACAGATGGACTAGATTTAATTTAAATTCATGGATATTATTTAGGGTAATATAGTTTTTGGAATATTTTTTATTACGCTTATGTACAATTTTATTATGAAAAAAATTTTAGATTTAAAAGTATGACATATTTAATTTGTATTTTGATTTTAAGAATTTATTACAAACCTGCCATATCGTGCGCAAGTTTCTCAATAATTGAAGATTATCCGGAGGATCATGTGGGCCAGAGTGAATTCTCTTTCCACGTCGACCGAGTCTAATCCCAAATAAGATCTGAAGGGATAGGTGAAATTTTTCCAGCGCAAGCTGAGAAAGTGCATTAACTCGGATAATAATAATAAATCCAATCCAAGACAGGGTGATGAAGACCCTTAACTATCAAAAACATGTTTTGAAAATGAATGTCATTGATAAATGTAGAAAATGCGGAGTTCCATGAGAATCTATCGAACACATCATGTCCGGATGTTCACTACTGGCGGGAAGTGCATGCCTTGGACGTCATAATCAAGTCGCCAAATTGATTCACAAACAGTTGGCAATTAAATACGCTATGTTAGGAAACGATACACCACCGTATTATAAGTATTATCCACCCGAGGTTCTGGAGACGGCGGACTACGTGATGTACTGGGACAGACCCATCTTCACAGACAAACGAGTGGCTCAAAACAGATATTGTGGTCATCAACAAGACCGAGAAATCAGCCACACTCATTGATGTCGCCATCCCTCTGACACATAACATCCGGTCCACAGAGGTAGAAAAAGTTAGAAAATATTAAGACTTGGCGTTTCAAATCAAGACAATTTGGTAGTTGGAAAGGATCAATATCATCCCCTTGGTAATTTCCGCGGAAGCAGTTGTAACGCGAAATTTTGAGAGGAATCTGGCGAAGATCGATATGCCTAAATGGGTCTTTAATATAACACAAAAGATCGTTATTCTGCAAACATGCCACATTGTGCGCAGGTTCTTGAACTGAAGATTATCCGGAGAATGGATCATGTGGGCTAGGGTGAATTCCCTTTCCACATCGACCGAGCCTAAACCCAAACAAGATCTAAAGGGATAGGTAAAAGTTTTCAAGCGAAAGCTGAGAAAGTGCAATAACTCGGATAATAATAATAATAATACGAGCTAGATTATATATGTTTCCATTTGTTGCTGTTGCTTTAAAAGTTCGATTTTTATTAAAAACGCATTCAAGTCACTTCCCCCCCCCCCCACCTACTTATATTGACTAATAACCGGGTGAGTTTTTTTATCTTGAGACAGTCTTATATCTCAAAAACAGTGCATTATATGAAAAAAAGTTTCAAATAAAAGTCTGTTTATACCGAGAGGGAAACTAAACTTCGTTATTGTTTGTCGACGTAGAACAAGCTTTCAAGGGTATTTCAATGTCAAGTTCAGTTTCTTAAATAGAACCCTATATTTTTCTATACGTCTACTTAATCTACAAAAAAAACTGGACAACTTTCATAAGAACTATTTTTTATACGACATCAAAAAAACAAAAAACACAGGTATATAGGATTGTATAAACAACAAGTGATCCTTAGCATATCACTCATTACTAACAATTTAATAGCCATTTATACCATATATAGTCAATATAAGTACCTAATGAGAAAGTGACTTGAATGCGTTTTTAATAAAAATAGAGCTTTAAAGCAACAACAACAAATGGAAACATATTTAATCTAGCTCGTATTATTATTATTATTATTATTATATACTTATTATCTGATAAAAACATTACTTAAAATCAAAATAGTGAACAGTGAGAGTTTCGTTCTTTGAACCTAACATATTTATTTATTTACTCTCATAATTATAAGGTTAAGAGTGTATACTTGTATCTTATTGTTATCTATCAATCTACTCTTATTAAACGAGCAAAAATTGTTTGTATCTTAGTTCTATTTTGAAAACGGCTCTACCGATTTTGATGAAACAAAAACTATTAACAAGTTTTGAGGATGAGAAAGTGATCTGTCTAGGTCTGGACCTCGACAAATTTAATCTTAATTGATCTTTTCTTAATTAAAGTAATTATTGATAGATAAAAATCTCAATAAAAAAGTTTGTTTACATTTTTTTCAATTATGTTTTATTTATTAATTGGTTTTTTAATTTTAAAACCCACTAATTGGTTATAGCAAATATTAATATATTATATTAAAATTAGGATTTTTTTTTTAATCAACAGGTGTCTAAATCATAACAAAACAGGTGTATTTACAAATAAAGTGGTTGAAGTGGATTTTTTTTATATAACTTGGAAACAAATCTTATTTAATTTTGTTTTTATTTCAGATCCTATACGATTATTTTTTTATTATTATTTTCCTATTTATTTTTTTATTATGTTTATCAATATGAACGAATGTGGGCAAATTGGTGTACGAGTATAAACAAATATATACATAATATTAGGCCAGTCAAAATCGACACAAAAAATGGCTAAATTGTCTACTAAAATTTTAAGAATTTATATTTTTCTTAAATTCAAAAAAAAAAAATTAATTTTCGCGGTATGAATTATTTCCAAAAAAAATTAAATATATATTAATATATAATATATTTAACATTAATAAATTTGTCTACTAAAATTTCAAATGAGACACGCCGTAAATCTAATATTCTAAGCTATATAGAGGAATATATTAATATATAGAGATATTATAGATATATAATATAGAGAATAGAGATGTTTTATTTGTAAAATTTGACAATATAACAACTGTCATTGAATATTAGTTGCTTTTTCTCCCACATGTTCCTTGCTGCGCCACGGGTACTGTCTGACAATGGCTTTTATATATATATAGATAATATGTGGACCACTAGAAAGCTAGAAATGCAAAAACTGGGTGCGGGGTGGGGTGGATGTGTGAGGTGCAAGAGGTGGGGTATCCGGGGGTGGGAGACACGGTTGGGGTGGGGTGGGGCGGTGTGTGGTTTCGGCAGGGGGGGGTCAGGGGTTACCGTGCATCGCTCGGTGGCTCCAGGTACTAGTTATTTAAGTTATAAAATATAATTTTAGTTCGAAACCGTACAAAATGTTTTCATAAATTTATATACCTATATGACTTGAAGAAATTCTACTTCTCTAGTTTAACATTTTATTAATCTGACACCGATATACTTACTATTTTATTGCCCAGATACCGATATAATCCATCTTGTTGGCCTAAACTTTTCCCTAGGAAGTGAACCATTTGTGTTGTAGTAAATTCAAATTATTTCATAAAAAATATTTTCATTGCAAAATGTTGTCTCACTATGACATTTTTTTTTTTGCCTTATATAATTAATCTTCCCGTTTATCTCTAAACTAAAAAAAGAAAGTCCTGTCGAATATTTAATTTAACTGTTTGCTAAAGGGCTAACTAACTTTCATATGTGGTGTTAACTTTCCCTGTCATATTAATAAGCCCTCAGGACACTAGCCTTTAGCTTTCTATCTATCTGTTCCACCTTTCTTCCTGTCTGCTGGATAGGTTAGGTTTTATCCCAGGCCAATGCCTCCAACAAACACCTAACCAATTAATTCGCTTTTTCCCTATCTATTCGATGACTTAGGGATAAGGTACATGACCCATGTTCGGAAATAACTGGTTCGATTAGAAAGATTTTTTGATTCAGCTAAAAGCGATATATTTTAATATTATTTTTAATTTTAAATTCAGGTAAAAATGTCGATTTTTAATCGCAACCAAAATAAAATAAAAATAATTTTTAAGAAAAAAATAAAAACCGACTTCAAAAAATTAAATGCAACAAATAAAATACACTAAAAGGTATAAAATAATTATTATCTTATTTAGTTACAACTAAACGACGAAATATTAACATGAAATTACTTTTTGAAGTCGGTGCCAAACAAACTATACCTATAAGCGAGCGTACCCGCCAAACGTACTAAGTAAGATCCGTCGAGTGCGATTCATAAAAGGTATATGTTTGGCACCGACTTCAAAAAGTAATTTCGTGTTAATATTTCGTCGTTTAGTTGTAACTAAATAAGATAATAATTATTTTATACCTTTTAGTGTATTTTATTTGTTGCATTTAATTTTTTGAAGTCGGTTTTTATTTTTTCTTAAAAATTATTTTTATTTTTCTCTTTTTAGTGATGTTATTAATAGTGATCATATCATCAGAACTTGACCAAATTAATATGACACCATCCCTAAGACACCCCCTTTCGGATAAAAAAAGAACCATCGAAATCGGTTCATAAACAAAGAGGTTAGGTCTAAACAAACCTAATAAAAAAGGTCTAATACCTATGGAAAAAAATCGAAAAAAAATGGGACCAATCGGAAGCTAGACTGGACCCAATGCAAAAAAAATTTCAAAATCGGTTGACAATTGGCGGAGATATGAGGTAACATAGGCACAAAAAAAAAAAAAAAAAATTCAGTCGAATTGAGAACCTCCTCCTTTTTTGAAGTCGGTTAAAATTGAAATAAAATTTAATTTATATTTTTACCAACGTTTTGACCCGCTATGGCCATCATCAAGACGTATCATTGGCCACAAAGTAAGTAGGAATGTAATTGCAATTAAAAATAAGCTGACGTGTTCTGATGTGGCCATCCACTTGACTTTACCATACAACCTGGCCCCTAAAATTATTTATATTCATGTAGGGGGGGGGAGTTAGTTTTTGCATTTTTAGACTCCTGGGACCCATTGATTACGTATACAAAATTTGGTTGAGTTTGCTCTCACGACCTAGATTTTTAATTTTTAACCCCCCTAGATCCCCCCCCCAGTTTGGGCCGTTAGATTTTGCATTTTTAGACTTCTTGGGACCCACTGATTAGATATACAAAATTTGGTTTAGTTTGGTAAATGGCCAAGATTTTCATTTTTTGACCCTCCGCCCCCCCCCCCCCCCATTTTGGGCTGTTAGATTTTGCGTTTTTAGACTTCTGAGGCTCCACTGATTACGTATACAAAATTTGGTTGAGTTTGCTCAAACGACCTAGATTTTTAATTTTTAACCCCCCTCGATCCCCCTTAATTTTGTGTCGATATGCACCAAAATATAATCAGCTCTTAATCTCAAGGGACCAAAACTACGTGTGAAATTTGGTTTCGATATTCACACTAGTTTTTGAGCTAGCTTCACCACAAAAATTTGGTAACGCACAGACATTTTGACAAAACAATTATTATCTCGAAAAATATAATTTTTTCGATGTTCACTTATTAGAGCTTTTTTGTAGAGCGAAATGCCATGGTTTAGCTCAATTTTTTTAATCAAAATAGTTTCAGCCGTTTTTGAGATATTTCGAAAAAAAGAAAGAAAAAACCTACTTTTTTCATGCACGATTACAATACTTGACCATACCCTGTATGGTAAAGTAAAATATAAATTCAGTTTTATTTCAATTTTATTTTATTTTGGCTGCGATTAAAAATCGACCTTTTTGCCTGAATTTAAAATTAAAAATAAAATTATAATAATATATCGATTTTAACTGAAACAAAAAATTACTGAGCATCGCTCGGTGTTCCATGTACTTTTAATTATAAAATCAATATTACTTATTTCTTCTTCTTTTTTCAATAAATTATACCTATTTCATAAAAAGAGATACCTATAAAATATAATTTTGTTTTTCGGCATTTCTTTGTTGTTGTTGTATTTTTGGAGCCTAAGGGCCTAGAAGCCTAGATGTTTGTTTAGAAAGAAAAAGAAAAAAGAGAAGAAAGAGCGGTGAGCTTAATATTTATGGAGATGTTTCTTCTTCTTTTTCTTCCTTTGGACTTAATAATACGTTGAGTGTTATAATGCCGTTCGTTTCTTTGTTTTCTTCTTTTTCACTTATACCGTTTAAATTGGTAGGTACTTATTATTTCATATTATTCGTCTGAAATGACAAATCCGTGAAATCATCCGAAATCTGGTTGGGATAAATTGTCATTTTGATAAACAACAACCTGTGTTTGTCCTTAATTTTTATTTGCGATATTTAGGCCAAGATCTTGAAGATTTTTTCGACCTTTGTTGTTCTATTCTCCAGATTACTGAAGACTCGCTATTCTCTCATTTGAATGTTAAAATAAAATACGCAGTTTCATCTGATTGGCCATCCGGCCGGGCACTTGGTGAATACTAACGTTTGACCGTGTTGTGATATGTCTTGTCGACATGTTTTGATGGTCAACGCAAAAGCATTAGGCTTGCGTAATGCTGAATTTGCAGAGTTTGACCTGAATATATGTATACTTAAGCGAGGAGACTCGGATGATCGGGGTGGTTTACATACGATCGTAAGGCCTGTGACACACCTTGCCGCCCTCCCATTGTAACTATTCGCAATAAACCCATTGTTATAAATATATCTTACGTCTATTATTTACCCAGTAACCCTTAACTATAAACCAATACTAAATATATTATAACATTTTGGCGCCCGAACAGGGACTATTATAACATTTTCGCGCCCGAACAGGGACTATTATAACAACCGTTTGTCAACTTAACAAAGTCTTTACAAACCGATATACAACTAACCCTAAGGGCCAGTTGTATATCGCAAAGTAAATGCTTTTTACCACTAACACAGGGTAGATGGTAAATGGAGGGACTGGGATGGCCAATCAGATGCCTGATTGCCTGGCATCTGATTGGCCATCCCAGTCCCTCCATTTACCATCTACCCTGTGTTAGTGGGAAAAAGCATTTACCTTGCGACATACAACCAGCCCTTAGTATACTACATGACATAAATCTCAATGGTCCACTAGAAAGGATATAGATTTTAGAAAAATTAGAGAATTCTGATATTTTTACCTTTTATGCATCGATAGGACCTTTCTAATTAAAAATACACTGAAAAAACAATTTCTTTATAGTAAATATATTGATAGAGTTGAGCATTTTTAATGAGCTCTTATTTATTCCAAAGATATTTTATTAATAATCAAGATATATCGAAATCATTTCAAATATGACCAAATTTTTAGGTATTTAATCCAAATATATTATATACTTAAGTGATCTATTTTATTCTATTAGATATCTCTTAATATCAAATGAATGTCTTTTTTTCCAAATAGTGCTATCTTAATAATTAAAATATTAAAAAAAAATTAACAATAATTTTATTTACATTATTAATTATTTTTTTTTTAATTTTAAAACCCACTATAAGATTATAATAAATATTAAAATTAGATTACCGTGTACCTTAAATCAAATATAATAATTCAAATTTTTATCTAATTAATTCAACCAAATGAATAATTAAAATAAATATTTATATAATTCATTTGATTGAATATAGTAGATTCTACATCAAATGAATATACTCATCTTCTAGTCAGAAATACATATAAATAAAAAATATTCAAGTTTATATCATTTCTTGTCGTAATTACGTATTATTCCATTTAAATAACCAACTATTAAATTTAACTATTCCACTCATTTTACTCAAATAACAATATTTTCATAATTCACTTATTGGTGGTTGGTTCAAATAGCGACATCTTAACTATTAATATATCTAGAGTTGCTCAAAAAAATGAGAATACTTAAAATACGTTTATCATTTATTCATATTGAACAGAGTCGATTTCGACATAATTAACTTCACCATCTATTCATATCAAATATAATTACTTAACTATAAATATATCGTTTTTTTCAGTGTAGTATAAGTTTAAAGTTTTGTCAAATATTTTGAAAATCAGGTTCTAAATAGATATACTTGTGAATAATCTTACGAATTTCGTTTAGTTAGGTATTTTGAGAATAGTAATATTATATATGTTAAGTTGAAAAACAAAGATTCATTTGTGTGAGGTCGCTGACGTGTTCGAAATGAGGCCATGGTTATCTGAAATATATTTTAAACCACAACTCTCATCAATTCTTATCATTATTGTGTAGAAATGCTGAATTTGTTCAAAATCTGCCAAGTTATCAGTCAGATAGTCAATATACATTTCTCTTTTGTTAAGGGAAAATTGTGTGGGTTCTTTTGGTGAAACATTTTAAATAAAGTAAAGAATATTTTTGAAAAATAATTTTATAAAAAAAAAATAAAACCGACTTCAAAAAACTTAAATGCAACAAATAAAATAATAAAACTCAAAAAGCAAATAAAATAATACACTAACAGGTATAAAATAATTATTATCTTATTTAGTTACAACTAAACGACGAAATATTAACATGAAATCACTTTTTGAAGTCGGTGCCAAACATATACATTTTATGAATCGCACTTGAAGGATCTTACTTAGTACGTTTGGCTGGTAAGCTGGCTTATATAGTTTGTTTAGCACCGACTTCAAAAAGTGATTTCATGTTAATATTTCGTCGTTTAGTTGTAACTACATTAGATAATA
The DNA here is from genome assembly GCA_024734495.1 of Forficula auricularia. NCBI lineage: Eukaryota > Metazoa > Arthropoda > Insecta > Dermaptera > Forficulidae > Forficula > Forficula auricularia. The sequence goes on from JALMQS010000174.1 coordinate 450,119, forward strand.
ATTATTTTATACCTTTTAGTGTATTTTATTTTATTTTGAAGTTATTATTATTTTATTTGTTGCATTTAAGTTTTTTGAAGTCGGTTTTATTTTTTTTTTTTTATAAAAATTATTTTTCTTTTTTTCTTTTTAGTGATGTTATTAATAGTGTCTTAATATAATACCTTGCATGCATCTCGTAAGAGAAAGCGTCGGGCGAATGGATCAGAAAATGATAATAAAATTAAATTCATAAATATAGAAATTCTCTAGAAACGTTTGCGGGTTTTAAATGAACGTTTTAAGATTGATTTTTTTATAAAAGATTTTATTTATTATAATTTCGATTATTTGGTCATAAGAATTGGATATTTGCGTTATTTCGTCATTGATCATATCTTCAGAATTTGACCAAATTAATATGGGACCACCCCTAAGGTACCCTCTTTCCAATATAAAAAGAATAATCGAAATCGGTTCATAAACAAAGAAGTTATGCCTAAACAAACATAGCAAAAAAGGTCCAATACCAATGAAAAAAAAACGCGACCAATCGGGAACTAGACTGAAGCCAATGCAAAAAAATCATCAAAATTGGTTCACAATTGGCGAAGATACCAGGTAACATAGACAAAAAAAATTCAGTCGAATTGAGAACCTCCTCCTTTTTTGTAGTCTGTTAAAAATTCAAGAATTTTGTGAAACCTACCTAGTATTTTATATTTTAAATTTTAAAAAGTTTCTTTACTTTATACGTTTCTCTAGTTCTATTCAACATTTTAAAGAATTTCTTATTATGAATGCAAACTTTATGTTTAAAGTTTTTAATTTGATAACAATTTAAGATTGTAGATTTATTTGAATCTCATCTAGGCAAAAGACATTTCTTTAAAAATAGGTACTATTGTAGTTTTTAACCACGTTTTTATTAGGTCACTTTCTTGTCTGTTGGTTTGGTAAAAATTTTATAATCTATTTTAAACTCATTTCCCGATGAGCTAGAGACTTGAAACTTTGAACATGGCTTAAAACTGGGGAACAATGCAAAATAAACTCGTTTTTTTACCCTGAAATGGGGTTTGGGGAGCGGGGGCACTAATGAAAGCTATTAAATAACTCCTAAATTATTAACCACATGTTATAAGTAAAGTTGTAGATCTAAACCCCCCCCCCCCAGGAATTTTTGGTTCGATTTCAATTAAAATCTAAACAGCTCTTATAATCTCAATGGACCAAAGCTACAGGTAAAATTTCGTTTTGATATTCACACTAGTTTTTGAGCTTAGAGTGTACACAAAATTTGGTAACGTACTAACAGATATTTTGCATTTTGACAAAATCATTAATATCCCGTAAAATATAATTTTTTCGATGTTCACTTTATAAGGCTTTGTTGTTGACTAAAAGTTGTAGATGTGATTTCGGACAACTTTTGTTTAAAGAAATTTCCAAAAAACAAAAAACAAAAAAACAAAGAGGGAGGGTCAAAAATTGAAATTCCAAATTTTTTCACCAAACTCAACCAAAATTGAAATACCTATGTACATAATCTGTAGACCCCCAGAAGACTAGAAATGCAAAAACTGGCCACCCAAAATTTATTTGTGTGTCGGGGGGGGGGGTCAAAAAATGAAAATTCCAAGCTTCTGGGCCAAGTTCTACCAAAGTCTGTATACATCATCTGTGGGCCACCAGAAGAGTAATAATACAGAATATCCATAGGGGGTGGAATCCGACTTCCATGGCAATCGTCCTGGGTTCCGCAACATGTCAGCCACCAACAAAATATCCTTCAGACAAAATATCTCATTTCAAAATAACCCTTACCCGCGTGAATCTTATGAGTAATGCAAATCGACTCCGGTTCGGTTGATATATATTCAGTTTGGCTCGGTTGGGTTTGTATAGCTCCTTTTCGGGCTGGTTTTTAGACGGTTCGGTTACCTCAGACTCCAATAGCGTAATCCGCAGTAGTCTCGCAATAAATATCGTTTTCAAATAAGCGCGGTCAAAAACAATTCTAATTGATATATCAATTATTCTTTGATATATTAATGAGAAAAATTATAAAAATTTATTTCAGATCATTATTTCAAGTTAGAAATATATGAGTTCAGATATTATTTTCACTCAATATTTGACAAAAATCACCTACATTTGATTCGCGATTCAATCAAATGTAGAAAACATTCGAATAATATCTTCAGAATTGTTTAAAAATATTTTTATAAAATTAAAAATTTACTTTCTGTAAAGAGAGTTGATTAAAATAAAAATTATCTTTGCCTTTTGATTGCATATACTAAATTTTTCTTTCTTCTACTTGTTGTACTTGTGAATATAGAGACAGAGTGATGTTTATTTCTGTATTCTTGAATTAACACCAAGTGGTGCGCCCGCAGCTTGAAAGCAATTTATTTTAACTTATGCTTGAACATCTAATCTTGGCGGAAATTATGAATTATGAGCAGTTGGTGGACAAATGGAGTGGGAACATCATCATATTTAAACAACAAGCAAACTTTCCCTATTAAATCAACAGAAGACGCGGCGGTGTTCCTTCTTTAGTGACTCGGTGGTTTTTCTTTATTGAAGGAGACCCAAGAAAGAGGTTGGAAAGCGATTTTGCTCAGCCAGGAAGTGAGTGGTTGCGCAACTGGCCTGATGGGAACTGTGCATTGCATGTTGGGTCCAGGGAATCAATCCAGATACGTTGGTTGCGTCACTCCAGAACTACCAACTACGAGAACTCCTTTGACAAAAGAGCGGCCTCGCGTGTCGGCTCCTCTCCTCTCCAGGTTGCCACTTTGAACCTATTATGAAACTGGAAAGCTGACATCCCGGGAGGCTGATAGCCTCTAGAAGAAATATTATTTGTTTTCCAATTAATATGTTTCTCCTATTATCTTTGCGTTGATAAATAAATAAATATGAGAAAGCGAAGAAATCATTGTTAGGTACCATACTTTCACAAAATAAAAATTGTCATTGACTCAACAACACTTTGCAATAATTCCATTTATATTGTATTCACTATAGACAATAACCAAATCATTGGATTATTGATTTACCTTCCACTCAACATCAGGAAGAAGTTTGTATGCCTACGACCGAGTTATAATATCGTATAATACCTTAAGAATTAAAAAACGGTAGTTTTGAGTTATAGGTGTGGAAATTTTGAGAATTTTTAAGCAGAGAACATTTCTTCCATTTTTACCCTCGCTATTATTCTATTCCGAATAAAAATTTGCTGCCGAATTCAAATATGTAATAAAAAATTGTACCCACTGAAGCATAATTTCCTAAATCTAATTAATTAATTGTTTAATTTGTTTTGTTTACAATATTTTATTGATTATTTATTTGCATTGTTGAAAAAGTAAATAAAACTAAATCAACACTTTTATTTTAGCTCTTCTTATTTTACTATATGTATTATAACACCCACATTGACCCCACATTTTTGCAATTCCTGAAAAAATAGTAGGTGAAGAATATAAGGACTCACCCTTTTCCCTGACGAGGTCACAAATGTTGTTTTTTTCATTGTACCATAAAAAATGTCTGAAATGTGAAGAAAAATCATTTTCGGACATAATTTTTTTTGTCTGACCGTTTGTGCGATTGTCAGGATTTTAAAATAAATAAATAAATTGTTTATTATTTGTTAATTTGTTGTAATTAATTTGTATTAATGTTTGGTTGACCTTAGCCACCAAGGACTTGTGCTTTACAAACAGGTCAAGGAATAAAGATTTATTTATGACGCCCGGACCTTCGGCTCGGCGTCACCTAGTTTTTATTTATTTATTAATAATAGTTTTGAAAATAAATTGAAAATGCAAATAATTATAGAATCGGTATTAAAACAGTATATGAATTATATATTACTTGTCAAAATTGTTCCCTTAACCAAAAATAATATTGACATGAAAGATATTAATTTGCCGATGGTAATAGATTCAAATTTACTAGAAAATCATAAGATGGTGACATATAATTAAAAATATTCCATTCCATCGGATTTAATAGATGACACCATCTTATGATTTTCTAATAATATTGACAGTTGAAATATTTCCAAAAAAACTATTATCGGTCATCTTGTTTGTTTGCTTTTACCCCTCCAGAGAGGCGCTGGAGTTGTTTCCCCGAAAAAAATATTTTTTACATGCCACAGGTGTGATATCTATAAAAACACTCGTGTATTTGAATGGAATGTTGTGTGAAAATTTCAAAGAAATCGGTGAAGAACTTTCGAAGATCCTTCAACGTATCATTTAAGCGTAACAGTATATTTTTATTAAAATACATTTTATTTTATTTATTTATTTTATTTCAACAGCTTATGCCTAATATACAGTAATATAGTACAATATTTAAAAACATAATACATTATAACAACATTAATAATAAAAAGCAAAATACTACATTATAATAAGGTATAAAATAAGACAATAACAATAATAAAAACAAAATATTACATTAAAATTATGGGTATGAAATTTTTTTCTTTTTTCTTTTATAAAAATGACAAATATGCAATGAAGTTAACTATTTGAGCCCTGAAAAAGTCAACAAAGTTGACGAAACGTTGGCAATAAAATATAAATTATCTGCATAAAAAAATATATTGTTGTTATTTTCCGATAATAACTTTAATAATTTAATCAATTTAATATTTATTTATATATTTAAAGAAAATAATAAATTCATTTGATAATATTATAAAGAATCAATTGACATATCTATTGGTATGAAAATTAAAATCCCGTATGCTTTTTTCGATTCTAAACAACGAGGGGTAATGTACGTTAGTTCTAATTTCTGCCGTGTTGTTTCGGTTGCAGGTTCGCCAGGCGTCCGGGCTTCTCTGAAACGAACTTCCGCCTCGACGACAGCGCCATCTGTTCCGGAATCCCCGCCTCCAGCCAAGGTATTCCCATCATTCCGGGAACAACATTTGTCCCATCTGCAAAATAAAACAAAATAAAACATTCTCATTCATACATAATAAGCCTATCAACAAAATCAAGGCCCCCCCCGCCCCCACACTTCCTTATTATTTCACAAATTATTTTTTTAAAAGATCGATTAAATTCATTCAATCATACTTATTTATTTTGTTGTGTACATTTGATAGGTACAGGTTGTTCCGTATCACAAAGATAAACAGTGAACAAGGGATATGGCAATTTATGACGATCCAGAACCTAAATTTTTTTTTATTTAGTCAGTTTTCTAGTTATAGGCATTTTTTTGAAAATGGTGAAAATCGCTACCCTGCCCTAAATAATGTGATTCTGTGGCTACAACTTTACATATTTTATTATTCTAATTTTTGTTACGCAATCCTGAATAATCCTGCTATTGACCAGAATTCAAAATAAAACATTAAGTACTATACTTTTGTAGAAAAAAATATTTTTCCTGGACTTATGTTTTAAAAAATTTTGATAAACTAACTTTGAAAAATTATTGGATAAAAATACTTGGTAGGTTTCACATTAAGATATAAAAAAATAAAACGAATTTATTTTTGGAGAATCTTTAATCTCGATATATATATTTCTCAAAAGGCCACTCAAAATTAAACAAAAGTAGACTCCCAACCTTTTCTCCCTCCACTAATTTTAAATATTTACCCTTTTGTTATCTGAAAAAAATAAATTTTACCATTGACTTGTATTCAATTTCGACTTATCCAGGTCAGTTACTTTCTGTTTCTCCTGAAGATGGGTTAGTCACCCGAAATATATATATCGAGATTAAAGATTCTCCAAAAGTAAATTCGTTTTATTTTTTTATATCTTAATGTGAAACCTACCAAGTATTTTTATCCAATAATTTTAAAAAATGTTTCACCAAGTACCAACACCAAATTCCTTAAAAACTATTAACTTTGAAAAGTCTATTATACTAGCATGGCAAGTTATTTAAAAAATTGGCCCATTTAGTCGAGTTTTCAAAATGGCACACCATTTTGTACTTCTTTAGAAAAAAAATATTGATATATTTTGGCAAAATTAGCTAATTTAATAGCATATTTTGATAATGTTTTTTATTTAATATGTTAATCAATTATGTCGCATCTTAGTTGATCTAATCTTTGCCTATTGATGGCATTATTAAAATAGGTATTATAGAATTGATGTCTATAATAGCCAAAGATTAGTTCAATTAAGATGCGACATAATTGATTAACAAATTAAATAAATAACCATGATTAAAATATGATTTTAAATTAGCTAATTTTGCCAAAAAATACAATTTTTTTTTTCTAAATAAGTAAGTACAAAGTGCTGTACGAGGGCTGAACCGCGATTGGAATTAGGTGTACACCTCTTTGGAATTATATGGAATTATTGGAATTACTTGGATATATTTGGAATTATTTGGCAGTACTGGAAGATTTCAAAATGGAATAGCTCTTGTACTTCTTTAGAAAAAAAAGACATTTGAATTTTTTTGGCATAATTAGCTAATTTAAAAACATAATATTTTGATGGTGTTTTTTATTTAATATGTTAATCAATTATGTCGCATCTTGATTGAACTAATCTTTGGCTATTATAGACATTAATTCTATAATAGCTATTAATAATGCCATTTATAGCCAAAGATTGGTTAAATCAAGATGGGACATAATTGATTAATATACAGGGTGGGGCATAAAGATCTACCACATTTTGAAGAGGTATAAAAAAAATGAAAAATTTTAACTAGAAAAAAAATGAATATATTTTTAAAAAGAACATAAAATATTTTTTTTTAGATGTGTTTTAAACATTATATCAGGCGAAAGGGGGGGGGGGGGTGCCCAAAATTGAAAATTCTAGCCCTTTCGACCAAACTCAACCAAATTTTCTATACCTACATAGTTTGGTTGAATGAGCTAGAATTTTCATTTTTGACCCTCCCCCGCTCATTTGGTTGGTTAGTTTTTGCATTTCTAGCCTTCTGGAAGATTAATGTATACAAATTTTGGATGAGACTTTTTTTTTTGTCTGATATAGATAACACATTAAAAAAAAATATTTTATGTTCTTTTCAAAAATATATTCAGTTTTTTTCTAGTTAAATTATTTCATTTTTTTTATACCTCTTCCAAATGTGGTGGATCTTTATGCCCCACCCTGTATTATATATATAAAAAAAACACTATTAAAATAGGTTTTTAAATTAGCTTATTTTGCCAAAAAAATACAAATATTTTTTTTTCTAAAGAAGGAAGTACCAAGTGCTGTACCATTTTGAAATCTAGACTAAATGGGCCTATTTTTTAAATAACTTGCTATGCTAGGATAGTAGACTTTTTTTTTAATTAAAGATGATTCAAACTTACCTGATCAAAATTTTTTAAAACATAAGTCCGACGAAAGTATTTTTTTTTTTTATAAAGTATAGTACTTATGGTTTTATTTTGAATTCTGGTCAATAACATTATTATTCAGGATTGCGTAACAAAAATTATAATAATAAAATATATAAATTTGTAGCCACAGCATCTCGATATTTAGGGCAGGGTAGCGATTTTCACCATTTTCAAAAAACCTAGAAGATTTTTATTAAAAAAAAAATTTTAGGTTCTTGACCGTCGTAAATTTCCATAACCCTTGTTCACGGATTATCTTTGGGACACCCTGTCTGTATATTAAGTGAATGAATGACCTTGTTCAACATGCCCCCTTGGTTTTGACTGATAGGAAGCTCTCATCGACATCCTCCCTCTTTATTTATTTATTTATTTATTTATTTGCTTTGCATCCATTAATTCGCACTTGGCGATTCATATTATTATAATCCGCTTAACCCCCGAATCTTATATATAAAATTTTTAATTGGGACAGGACAGCAGTAATTTCCACTTCCCTTCATCTATCTATTTGTTTTTCTGTTTATTTATTATATTTATTTATTAATAAACCATCTTTCAAAAATATACCCAAGCTACGCTTTTTAACACCATTTAGATGTATGATTCAAATTAATACTTAAATAGATCGGTGTTTGCGTCTCTCGTCATTGTTTTTTTTTTCAATAAGTGTATACTAAATGTTTCAAATTATGTTAGTAATATTTTTAATACATATTCCGCGAATAATAATAACTAACATTATATTTTTTAAATATATATCCAGACAGCACCAGTACATTCTATATATATTCTCAATATCTTTTCCGGACATTCGGATATCCCGTCGAAGTCCCATAAATCTACGTAGATATTCTAAGAATATGCTTAGAAACATATAATGTCGGCCTAAAAATCTTCTACCGATATCCTGGGAATATCCCGAGGAATGTTTTAACAATCTTCTACAGATATCCTGGGAATATCCCGAGGAATGTTCCAACAATCTTCTACAGATACCCTGGGAAAATCCCGAGGAATGTTCCAACAATCTTCTACAGATATCCTGGGAATATCCCGAGGAATGTTCCAACAATCTTCTACAGATATCCAGGGAAAATCCCGAGGAATGTTCCAACAATCTTCTACAGATATCCTGCGAATATCCCGAGGAATGTTCTAACAATCTTCTACAGATATCCTGGGAATATTCCTTGGAATTGTTCTAACAATCTTCTACAGATATCCTGGGAATATTCCGAGGAATGTTCTAACAATCTTCTACAGATATCCTGGGAATATCCCATGGAATGTTCTAACAATCTTCTACAGATATCCTGGGAATATCCCGAGGAATGTTCCAACAATCTTCTACAGATATCCTGGGAAAATCCCGAGGAATGTTCCAACAATCTTCTACAGATATCCTGGGAAAATCCCGAGGAATGTTCCAACAATCTTCTACAGATATCCTGGGAATATCCCAAGGAATGTTCTAACAATCTTCTACAGATATCCTGGGAATATAGAAGGGGGCAAAACCCTCGAAAATATAATCTTTTTATAAATACAAATTAAAAAAAAAATTATTTTCCCACCAGAAGACACACTCGTTTATTATCTCATTTAATTTATAAAAATTCTGCTACTCTTGGCAAAAAGAAACTTTCAATTTAACTATATTTTTTTATTTAGAAAATTTTATAAACTCCCCCCGGAATTTTTGGTTCGATTTCAATTAAAATCTAAACAGCTCTTAATCTCAATGGACCAAAACTACAGGTGAAATTTCGTTTTGATATTCACACTAGTTTTTGAGGTAGAGTGTACACAAAATATGGTAATATACTAACAGATATTTTGCATTTTGACAAAATCATTAATATCCTATAAAATATAATTTTTTCGATGTTCACTTTATAAAGCTTTGTTGTTGACTAAAACGCCATGGTTTAGCTCAATTTTTTTTTTTTTATGACAATAGTTTCAGCCAATTTTGAGATATTTCGAAAAAACGAAGAAAAAATAAAATAAACCACTTTTTTCATGGACGATTACACTACTTGACCATACCTGTATGGTAAAATAAAATGTATATATTTAAACGCTTCGGTAGCCAAGTAAATAGCAAGCTATTAGGCCAATGAACTTGCGTTTGAATCCAAGATGTGGTAGAGATTTCCAACAAAAGTAAAGCGAGCGACCTCATTAAAATATAAAGAAAAACAGCGAAAAACCACCCTAGTGAACAATTTTATGAAACGTTATTATAGAGTCAAAATCAACATGAGTCCAAATATGGCAGTAAAGAGAGTTATTATTATATTAGCCAAGAGTAGGTCGAGAAATATTAAAGAAAATAACGTTTATAATCTATTTTCTGCTTCACAGACAATATATTAGTATACAAAACTACAAATTCCCTCTAACCCGTGAATTTCATCCAAATTCTTAGAGCCGTTTTCGAGAAACCGATTTTATATATATCTACTCTTATAAAACCAGCAAAAATTGTTTGTATATATTTATATATTTGTTTGTGTCTTAGTTCTATTTTGAAAACGGCTCTACCGATTTTGATGAAACAAGTTCTATTAACAAGTTTTGAGGATGAGAAAGCCATGTGGCTAGGTCTGGACCTCGACAAATTTAATCTTAATTGATCTTTTCTTAATTAAAAAATCTCAATAAAAAAAGCTTGTTTACATTTTTTTCAATTTTCTTTTATTTTTAATTGGTTTTTTAATTTTAAAACCCACTAATAGGTTATAGCAAATATTAATATATTATATTAAAATTAGGAATTTTTTGTTTGTGGATGAAAATGAGGAGATGATGATTGCCATGATTGAACCAATCGACTTGATTGGGGAATAATGGAATTGAAATAATTATCGGAAAAGAGGTTTTTTATCTAATTAGATTTTTCCTCTTATTAAAAACAAGGACTAAAGATGAATAAGGACACTCGATGGTGGAGAAGTAATCTCCGGAATCGAAGCAAAAAATACAATGTATACATTAATTAATGTAAAATAATTGGTTTAATAAAATTTATAAAAAAAAAAAAAAAAAAAAAATTGTTTGTGGAAAAGAAGCGGGATTGGAAATTATTGGGAAGAATAATGGAATTGAAATAATTATCGGAAAAGAGGTTTTTTTTATTTAATTAGTTTTTTCCTCTTATTAAAAACTAAACTAAAAGATGATCAAGGACACTCGATGGTGGAGAAGTAATCTCCGGAATCGAAGCTCAAAAACAATGGATGCATAAATTCATGTAAAATAATTGGTTTAATAAATTTATTTTTTGTTTGTTTTTAATTAACAGGTGACTAAATCATAACAAAACAGGTGTGTTTACAAATAAAGTGGTTGAAGTGGCTTGGGGGGGGGGTTTACAGTGCATCGCTCGGTGGCTCCAGGTACTATATATTACATATATACAATAATTACTCGTTTAATATAAGCACCTGGCCACCGAGCGATGCTCGGTAACTTTTTGCTTTATTTAAAAGCTATATATTAATACCCGAAAATCCACACCTCGTCACCCCCGGATCCCCCATCACTTCAGCCCACCTTCTGCACCCCCACCCCGCCCCAATCCCCCACCCTCGAAACCTCGTACCTCGCCCCACCCCTGGACCCCCCATCACTGCACATCCACATCTACCCCCACTGTCACCTCCATTCCACCCCCGAACGCAGTTTTTGCATTTCTAGCCTTCTAGTGGTCCACAGATTATGTATATATATATATATATATATATATATATCAATAAATACCGTATAATTATTTTTTATAATTTAATAACAATTTTTGAGTTCATCAATTAAATAGCCAAATTCTAATATATAATAATATTTGTGGGATTTAAAACTCGATTTTTAATCAAGTAAATTGCCCAACTTTTAATATATAATAATATTTGTAATGATCTTTTTGTGGGATTTAAAATTAAAAAATAATTATTTATTAGAAGAAAATTGAATAAAGATGTGGGTAAATATACATTTTTATCGAGACAACCACCTGTGAATAATTATTTAAATTAACAAAAAACCCATCAAATTAAGCTTAGCCGAAGATGAGACCGTGACAGATCGAATGTCCAACACAAAACCCTCATAACCAGTGAATTTCATCCAAATCGTTAGAGCCGTTTTCGAGAAGCCGACCGGATATATATATATATATACAAACTTTGCTCGTTTAATATAATAAGATTTGATAAGTTTCTTAATTAATTTTGTGTTGGCAGTTCGATCTGTCATGACAGATCGAACTGCCGACACAAAACCTTCCTAACCCGTGAATTTCATCCAAATCGTTTTCGAAATACCGAGATCTGTATATTATTTTATTAAATATTAAATATAAAAAAATATTTCTAATGATTAAATGGGCTTTATTTTTGTTTAGTTTTAACTTAAAAAGTGCACTCACTAGCTTTGCTAAAATCTTGAATTTCCAATTTGATTATTATTTTTCTTTGAAATTGAAATCAAATACAATAGCTATTGTATTTCGTCAGCCTTACAAGCTGGAACAACAACAACTTGTACTTCTTATTCTTTATACATACTAGTATATAAGATGAGATGTTGATTAATAAGTAGCGTGTGGTGCGTTGACCTAGGCCCTGGTTAGTCCCCCACTTTGGCATTCAGAGGGGGTCCTACTACGTACCTGTACCTACTTCTTTAGTCAAAAACTTTTAGCCTGGCTTCTATTTATCATATTCTATAAATATAAAAATTATTAATTTTCATTTTCAAATCACTAACAATTCAATAACTCATACAAATAAAATTTCGTCTTAAATATATTAATCTAAAATTAATTATTCAATATTTTATTTTTATTCAAAATTTAAAGTAGAGTACCCTTACAATCTGTTTCAAAGGGAAAATAACTAAAGCTATTTTATACATAGTACCTCGCCACCGAGCGATGCTCGGTAACTTTTTACTTCAGTTAATAGCTATATATTAATCCCCGAAACCACCCTCGCCTCACGCACCCAGTTTTTGCATTTATAGCCTTCAGTGGCCCACAGATTATGTATATATATAGATATATAAATAAATACGGTATAATTATTTTTTTTAAATTAAATAACAATTTTTGAGTTCATCAATTAAATTGTCAAATTAATATTTGTGGAATTTAAAACTCGATTTTTAATCAATTAAATTGCTCAACTTTTAATATATAATAATAATTATAATGATCTTATTGTGGGATATAAAATTAAAAAACCAATTATTTATTAAAAGGAAATTGAATAAAAATGTAAATAAACATTTTGATCGAAACAACCACCTGTGAATAATTATTTCAATTAATAAAAAACCCATCAAAAACAACTTAGCCGAAGATGAGACCGTGACATATGGAAATATCAACATAAAAACACCATAACCCGTGGATTTGATCCAAATCGTTAGAGCCGTTTTCGAGAACCCGGCCGGATATATAATATATAGTATATATACAATTTTTGCTGGTTTAATATAATAAGATATAATAAGATATAATAAGATATCAATGGGGAAGGTTCCCAAACTCCTATGTCAATTTTTGTGGTTTTTCAATTATTTTCCTTAAATTAATTAATAATGTCAATTTTTAAATTTTTCAAAACTTCTATGTCGTTATTTTATCAATTGAGCGATAGATCGTAGCACTGGCTATAACAATAACTTGTAAAACCTATTTAAAATATAGTTTTAATGTGCCCTACTTTAAACTTGGCTATTTTGACATAGGATGCTGTGTACCTTTACCATCGATAATTGAAGCTTTTGGTGGTTGAATTGAATATTATAATTTTTTTCTAAAATCAGATTTTTTTTATTATATATTTTTAAAAACTTTAATGCTCTGTAACTTGAGAATTATTTTGATTTTTGTAGCAAATTGTATGCCCTACAAAAGCTTAATGATCATTTTTTTCAACAAAAAATTTGAAATACCCCCCCCCCCCCTCCCATATAATTTAAATGGGAAATCGAATTTTTCGATGAGTTAAGCCCCTAATTGACTGAGATTTTTTTTTCTAGCGAGAATATTTATATTTTTCTATAAATTATTTATCAGTTTCTGAAGTTGGCCAAAAAAAAAATGTTGCATCCTAATATATAATACCTATCAATATAATAGTTTTGGGATTCTATATCTCTATGTTCACCGACATCCAGGTTAAACGGCTTGACCGAATGACTTGAAATTTGAAACTTATCCTCCTCTGGGGTCAACTAAACGGTGTGATTCATAAAAAGTGAACTTTTACTCCCTACTGAATTCAAAAATCACCGATTAGCTCTTGTTTTGGAGATAGGTCAAAACGACGAAAAAGGCCATTTTGACATATTTTCGACTCCCATTAGATATTAAACAGCAATATTTGAAATAAAAATGTTTTGTTGATATAATAGAAAACAGCTTCCTCTTTGATTGTCAAATTACGCCTTGTTTTTAGCTGTTTAAAAACCTAAAACTACGGTATTATAAAGGATGATAAACATAGATAAAAACATAAGGTCTTAGTTTTTTAGTTATAACTCGAGTTTTAATATGGTGGTAATTTGAAAATCAAAGAGGAAGCTTCTATTACGTCAACAAAATATTTTTATTTCAAATATTGATGTTTAATATCTAATGGGACTCGAAAATAGGTCTAAATGGCCTTTTTCGTCGTTTATTATTATTATAACCACTAAAAAAAGCAAACTTTACACGGAATATGGGTACTTTTTCTTTATTTTGGTGCACAATGGATAGAAAAATCATGAAATAAACTTTTTTTTGTAGAGTTATGTAATCAAAGAATAAATAAAGATTGGTTTTTGTTTATATGTTATTTAAACACTGATCAATCAGCTTTCAAAAGACCCAATTGTGCTAGTTCTAGCTTTCACCACGAGTTGGCGTAAATACCCTCTCTAAAGAGAAATGGATTGTTTTATAGTCTTATGCCTATTTAAATAATAAGCGGTGATAGAGAAAAAAGCCCGCATATGCAGTTAGCAGTTGTCTGTCTGTCTGTCTGTCCTTTTGCCGGTTCACTGGCTGCTTAGATTGCACACCACAAAAAGAACGAACGAGCTGTTTGTTCCCTCCTGGTTCCCAAGACTCCGCTAATAATAATTAGTAGATTAACGGTTTACTAATAATATTTATTTTAATTTCTTTTTTTTTTTTGAAATTCCGGTTCAATTAATTCAATTTGACATTTGTACATATAATAAATACAACGCGAATCAATGTCTCGGCGGCAATTTCCTTTCTTCAGACGATTTTTGGTTAGATTCTTTTTATTTGAAATACAACTCGTTACTTTTAGGTATATATATCCATTATAACGGATCTAAATAACCATATTCAATACCTGTTTTTATCAGATAATTTGTATTTTCGTTTGGAAAACAATTTTAACTAAAATTGAACCCGCAATTTAAGACTTCGTCTAAGTACTAGATATAAAATACTATACTAGATAGATTCACTTTATTAAACCCTCTATTCTTTCTAAAACAATATTGATAAAACTATTTCTTGTTTCTACTAGTAGGTATATTCTTAGTGAACTACTTTCGTTAAATAAATACGTATATATTAGGAATAGAAGAATATACATATAACGGACTCAAACCTAGGCCCGTCCTGGGTACCTCTGAAGGGCGGGGAACAAAAAATGGTGATGAGGGTCTGGGGTACCCTGAAATTTTTTGAAAATCTAACCACTGAAAATCACTTTTTACACTAACATGGCTTCAATAAATATACAAAATTTGTCGTATTTTTACTAAGCATAATTTTAATTGATAAATATTTATCCAAGGCATGAAAAAGTAAAAGATTTATTGACAATATTCAATATAAAGAAGTTCTATGTTCTTTGAAATTGGCTCCATTTCACCCTGAGGGTGGGTTACATTTGTGACGTACTCACAAAATATCAATAATGAAGATAGCAACGCTTTATACAAGGGTGAAATACCAACTCACACCGCCAGCCTCTTTGTCAACAGGCTCCCTCCCCCTAGTTAAAACACAATCACAACCGGATAAAATGTAGGACAAATAAAATAAATAATATATAAAAAATACGATAATTTTAAAATTATTATTGTTATTATTATTTTTTTTATAAAATCACGATATAGAACCAACGAAAATTTGAATATGTGAAAGTCGTCACTGATTCGGGAAAAATACTCACATGTGTTTAGGGGGGGCGGAGGGGGCGACCGTCCCCCCATACAGGCCCGTGCCTGGCGGGAGTGCAACACGTGCGTCACACGCAGAGGCCAAAAAAACGGCGGCCAAATCGACAGGGAATTTATAACAATTTTTTCATTTTTTTTTTTATTTTAATGAACTTAAAATATGAGATTAAAAGAAAAAATTAAAAAAAAACATTTATTTTTATAAAAATTTTAAAATTGAAAATAAAGTTCTATATATGTCTGTGTGTGGGGGTATATATATAAACAATTTTTGCTCCTTTAATAAGAGTAGAATTAGCAAAAATATTTTTAGTTGAAATGTTAAAATTTGGGGGGAAAACTGACTTAGTGTTGCTACCATCATTACTGACCTTTTCAAACATGTCAGAAATGTGATAGATAGTAGATTGGTCACTTGTGTTAATAAATATATGTGTAAAGTGTATAATATGGTTGTCCATTGGCGTTGGTGTTGTCGTTGTCGTTGTCGGCCCGTCATCCGCCCTCGTGACATGGCGTCACGACCATGACGTGTCCACTTTGGCCTTAGAGCTCTCTCGGTAAAAATAACCAAAAGCTCAATCCCAATGCCTTCAATCCTTGGCTGTGTTTCCGTCCAAACCAGACCCAATCCAATTCATCTACTACTACTAAATAGCAAAACGGACAATCTGCGACCACACTTGCTAAGTGCATTTTGCTTGCCTTGTTCAGGATTACCGGCCGACTCAGGTACCTAGAAAATGACCCCTTAAATTTTGACATCAAGTTTATTATTTTGAGTAAATGAAGCTGTTGAAGCTTTTTAAAATTTGAATTTTTAGTAAAATCACCCAAAATTAATTATATAATTATTTATTATTATCATTTCCGTCCATAATTTTTATTAATTTGAAAGTTTATATTAGTTTTTATGTGTGACTTTTTTATTTATCCACCAATGTTTCGTCGACTTTGCCGACTTCTTCAAGGCTTCAAATATTCATGTCACACATTCGTCTAGATTTTCTTATTATCTTCGTTACCATTGAAGGTCATCAGAATACAATTTTCAAAAAATATTTATCACATTCACAAAAAAACACAATTTTCAAAAGAAAAGAAAGAAAAATTGTGTTTTTTGTGAATAAAATTCTGTTCTGATGGCCTTCAATGGTAACGAGGATAATAAGAAAATTTAGACGAAAATGTGTGACATGAATATTTGAAGCCCTGAAGAAGTCGGCAAGGTCGACGAAACATTGGTGGATAAATAAAAAAGTTACACACAAAAAACTTGTCCTTATTTTCCTAATATAAACTTTAAAATTAATAATTATTTATTGAACACGAATAAATAATACACAATAAAATTATGACGACGTTTCGATCAACTCATTTTTTGCTGATTATTTTAATTTTTTCCTCAATTCACACTCCTTTGTTCTTAATCGAATTCATTAAGGAAGATTTTTTTTATTTTTTTTGTGGGTAAAATTGAGGGGTGAACCGCTATTGGAATTAGGTATACACCGTCTTTGGAATCATTAGATAATCTTTTGTCTTCTACTTGGAAGTGGAAGTAGGTGTACACGATTTTAGGTCGCGGTTCACCCCATCGGGTAAAATCATTTAATTTATTAATATTATTATTATATAGAAGTATTTTAATGGTATATATTAATCATTTCTTCCAAAGGGAATGAGATGAGGGTAATTTTTAGCCCAATGGTAGTTTTATTGGTCCCTATGTGTATAAATAATTAATTATTATTTATTTTATTTAAAATGAAAAAACGTTTCGGTTTTTGACTAAAGCCATCTTCAGTCTCTAGAAATTAAGATGATACAATAGTAGCATACCTAGGTAGCACAAGAATATTCTATAAATATTCTGGTAATATCTTTTCTGGACATTGGAATATCCTGTGAATAATCTTTCAATCTTTGTAGATATTCTACGAATTTCCTTAGAACTAAAATATTCGTGTAGGAAATTTAATTCAATTTACTAGAATATTCTTAGTTGAACATTCTTAGATTATCCACCAAAGGATATTCCCGGAAGATTCATCCAAGAATTTTTCAGTGCAAATATTCTAAGAATATCCTGAGAATATATATGTACTTTTAATATATTTAGTGAATATTCGTAGAATCTCTTGTGCTACCTGAGATATATGTGTATAAATAATTAATTATTATTTATTTTATTTAAAAGGAAGAAACGTTTCGGTTTTTGACTAAAACCATCTTCAGTCTCTAGAAGATACAATAGTAACTAGACGACCAATAACTAACTACCTTTGGGCTAAAAATTGCCCTCATCTTATTCCCTTTGGAAAAACCGATTATTATTATTATTATTATTCAAATTTATTTCACTTTTTTACATAACGTAGGAAATTCTAATCTAAATAATATTTTATAGTAGATTGACAGTTTTAACAGTAGAAGGATATCACAAAAGCCTAACTAGAATAATAATATGTACAAATTTATTTTGTATATTTTTAGGAAAACTAATTTATTTATTTATTTAATATTTCATTATTCGTGTCTATGATTAATAATTAAAGGAATCGTAGGGAATTGGACTTGACTTTAAATTAAATTAATTTTTTTTTTTACTTAAATAGGCCAAACAAACGTTTCGTTGCTGTTTTGCAACTTCTTCAGTGGCTCATTTATTAAACTTATCTGTCTGGGGTTTTGACTAAGAAAAAAACCATTTTCAAACAGTATCCTTACAAATCAATCAATTTTTATCAAATATTATAAAACAGTACCTGGCCACTGAGCGATGCTCGCTAACTTTTTGTTTCAGTTAAAAGCCCCCACACCCAGTTTTTGCATTTATAGCCTTCTAGTGGCCCACAGATTATGTATATATATAGGTATATAAATAAATACGGTATAATTATTTTTTTTTAATTAAATAACAATTTTTGAGTTCATCAATTAGATTGTCAAATTAATATTTGTGGGATTTAAAACTCGATTTTTAATCAATTACATTTCCCAACTTTTAATATATAATAATAATTATAATAATCTTATTGTGGGATATAAAATTAAAAAACCAATTATTTATTAAAAGGAAATTGAATAAAAATGTAAATAAACATTTTTATCGAAACAACCACCTGTGAATAATTATTTCAATTATCAAAAAACCCATCAAAAACAACTTAGCCGAAGATGAGACCGTGACAGATCGAATGTCCAACACAAAAACCCCCTAACCCTTGAATTTCATCCAAATCGTTAGAGCCGTTTTCGAGAAACTGATTCTATATACATAGATATACAAGAGTTGTTCGTTTAATATAATAAGATAATCCTTTTAAGACAATGTGTTGTTGTTGTAAACCCCAGACAAATAAGTTTAATAAATGAGCCACTGAAGAAGTTGCGAGCCAGCAACGAAACGTTTGGCCTATTTAAGTAAAAAAAACTTTTGTATTTAATTTAAAGTCAAGTCCAACTCCCTACGATTCCTTTAATTATTAATCATGGACACGAATAACGAAATATTTAATTGTATATTTTTAGGGAAACTAATTTATTTGTTTTAATTCAACATATCTATCTACTCTTATTAAACGAGCAAAACTTTTTATATATATATTTGTATCTTGGTTCTATTTTGAAAACGACTGTACCGATTTTGATGAAATTCACGGGTTAGGGGGTTTTTGGGGTGACAATTCGATCTGTCACCGTCTCATCTTCGACAAAATTGTTTTTGATGGGTTTTTTCGTAAACAAATTAATTATTCTCAGGTAGACAAATCCCATTCTTAGGGTTTAAAAATGGTTACTCTTTTCCTTTTGTACCCAGGCAGACAATGGGTTGCCTTAATTCATTGTTCTAAAAGGCCTTGAAGAAGTATTGTGATTGTGGATTTTAACATATTTTGTTCTCCCTAAACGTTAGAAATATTAATAAACGTTTTATAATTGTTTTTATAAAGAACTTTATTTATTCAATAGAATAAAAAATAATCAAGAATTTATTTAAAAATATATGTCGTATAAGCAGGTCTCAATTTTCTGAAAAAACAACACATTTTGATAGGTTTTATTTATTAACAATTGGATGAATAAAAATGAATCATATGGTTGAATCAAAACAGGTGCAAGAGGGGTGCAGTGGTGGGGGACCCGGGGGTAGGGCGAGGTTTCGGGGTGGGGTCAAGCGGCGTGGAGGTGGGTGGGAGGGGGGTACAGTGGACGAATACTATATATATTTATATTTTTTTTAATTTGAAAACGGTCTTCAAATAAAAATCGACCTTTTTATCAGAATTTTAAATTAAAAATAATATTAAAATAAAGCTTTTAACTGAAGGAAGAAGTTACCGAGCATCGCTCGGTGCCTCCAGGTACTTCTAATTTAAGAATCACAGATCATAAAGCGGATATGATTTTGTTCTAAAAATAAATACGGTGCAATAGTTTTATTCTTAAGTTGTAGAGTTTTCTTTTTACGTAGTTATGACTAGGAAATCGTTACACATTTGATTTATCCATTTATCTTGATTCTAAAATAGACAATTTTCTAAAATAACCAGATAAAATAGGATAATTTTTATTAAAAAAAATAAGTACCTGGAGCCACCGAGCGATGCTCGGCAATTTTTTGCTTCAGTTAAAAGTTATATATTAATATTATTTTTAATTTAAAAATCTGATAAAAACCACCCCGTCACTGCACACCACCCCCGCTACGCCCCTGGACCCCAGCACCACGCCCCCTGGACAACCACCCCCGTACCGCCCCCGCGCACCGCACCCTCGCTATGCCCCTGGACCCCGAACCCACCAACCCCGCACCCCACCTCCTGCACCATCCACCCCCACCCCCAGTTTTTGCATTTCAAATTTTCTAGTGGCCCACAAATTATGTGTATATAGGGTATATAAATAAATTCCGTATAATTTTTTTTTTTAATTAAATAACAATTTATCGAGTTTTATAATAATCAATTAAATTGGCAAATTCTAATATATAATCATATTTCTTATTAATTCTTTGTGGGATTTAATACTCGAATTTATAATCAATTAAATTGTTTAATTTTAATATAATATATTAAAATTTGCTATAACCTATTAGTGAGTTTTAAAATTAAAAAACCAATTAAAAATAAAAGATAATTGAAAAAAATGTAAAAAAAACTTTTTTATTGAGATTTTCATCTATCAATAATTACTTTAAATAAGAAAAGATCAATTAAAATGAAATTTGTCGAGGTCCAGACCTAGCCAGATCGCTTTCTCATCCACAAAACTTGTTAATAGAGTTGGTTTCATCAAAATCGGTAGAGCCGTTTTCAAAATAGAACTAACATAGAAACAAATATATATATAAATATATAAAAAAATTTTACTTATCTTTTCTTTTACTAATTTTATAAAACTTTGACAAGTGACGTAAACAGCCCGAAACGTTATAAACAACTGGCCTTACCTGGACTATATAGTGTCTAGAAATTTTTATTATTATTTTTTTTAATATGGGGATTTTATAGTTTATTTGGACTGGGTCAAATGCCTCTTCTCTTTTTATAATTTCCTTTAATAAATTAAAGGAGATAATAAAAGAGGGTGTCTTCTAGTGGAATTTAATTTATTTATAACAGGACTATAAGTTTCGAGGACTTTGCCCTCTTCATCAGTCTATTACATCCTTTGAATCAATTGTAATCGACTGATGAAGATGGCAAAGTCCTCGAAACTTATAGTCCTGTTATAAATAAATTAAAAAAAATATATATATTTTTCCACTAGAAAACACCCTCTTTTATTGTCTCCTTTAATTTATAAAAATTCTGCTACTCTCAACAAACTTTCAATTTAATTCCTTTAGATACATTAAGATTAATTATTTTAACACATTTTTCTTGTTAAAAATTTAGAATACTTTAAAAAAATAACTTTAATTCCCCCTTCTGACTACGAGTATTTCGCTAGATATATCCATTTTGGCTTACGAGTGATGTAGTTGATCCACAGAATTCACTTCACTTCTCACTTGTTCACATAAATTATAATTCATATAAGGAATCGCCGGGAGAATTGGATAAATTAAAATAAATTAAATTGAGCCAGACGTTTCGTCAATTTATTTTGACTTCCTCAGTGGCTCATTTTATTACTCTTTGTCAAAAATAGTTCTTTCTATACAATTATCTCGGAAACCACACTGTGAGCCACAAAGGTTAATATAATATGATGTTTTCTCTTAATTAGACCTTATAGAAAGAACTATTTTTGACAAAGAGTGATAAAATTAGCCACTGAGGAAGTCAAAATAAATTGACGAAACGCCTGGCTCAATTTAATTTATCCAATTCTCCCGGCGATTCCTTATATGAAATTGAATATGAATACGAGTGATATAACATTAATCGTATGTTTCCTACATTTGATTCAATTGCGAATCGTATGCAGGTGATTTTTGTCAAATATTAAGTGAAAATAATATCTGAACTTTAACTTGAAATAATGAAGTTAAATAAATTTATAATTTTCTCATTAATATTTCAAAGAAAAATTGATATATTAACGAGAATTGTTTTGATCGCCCTTTTTAAACAAGATATATATCGCGAGACTACTGCTGGTTGAAGCTATTGGAGTCTGCTGAGTTTTAAGTCTCGACCAAGAGAGAATGAAAAAAGATATGATTCATGTGGGAACTGGACTCTTCACTAATCCCTGCGTCTGGGTTCCGTGTGGCTTGTTGCGTTTTTTGTGTCTAGGGGTTTTATCAAATAAAAGATTCACTTAAGATAAAATATTTATTAACAGTATAATATTCTATATACAGGTGAATGACAATTTTCATTCGAAAGGCGTTATTATAAAGGCGTAATAGTATTATCGTAAACGTTAAGAGAGTGTTGTGCCGTCGAGAATTTTTTCCTTAAATATAAATATAATTATTCTTAAGGGTAATATTTTGGCAGCCGGCTTCTCTTTTGATCCTCGATTGTGACTGTTTTACAATGGGTAAGGGATTTTACAACTTCCTGAACATAAAATGTCAAATGGCTTTTAACACATGTCGATTGTAAAAGTCATTTTTGCGTGGGAAATTTCTAGAGATTAAATTTCTAGAAATGGGAGGGCTCAATGATTTTAAGATACTCCCCGCTAATTAAGAATTTGGCCTATGAGAAGTAATTTTAAAATTTCGACTCTTCAGGCAGGGTTTGAGTCAGTCAGAGAGTTAGCAGTGCTAAGCTGAAACCCAGTTGGGGTGGTCAGATGTCAATTGGAGTTGAGAGACGAGTTTTAAGCTCTCCAGCCATCAGCATGGAGAAATGTAAATTTATAAATAACTAATAAAAAAACAATATTAAATAATACTCTTTTCTTTAAATACATCTCTCCTACTTCAATTATCGTCAAATCAGCATCGGGACTGAAACAGGTCGAATCGCTTGGGCGCGTTACCAGACCTTTCTGCGGGGAGCTTCTTTGAGATAAATCGTCAAATCGTCAATCTTTCTCTGGTCAAGAAGGGTTGCAATCAAAACTTAAAGTGTTGTCGTAACAAGAGTTCGTAAAGGGGTTGAATCTATCGTATATCGTTGAATTGCTGTTCGTGTGACTGTTCTGGTCGCAAGCCAGTTTGCCAATGTCGCCAAAGCTCTCGCCGACCTCATCTCGTAAGGGTGGTGGGAGAAAAACATCACGTGACAAATATTATCCATTAAGGGTGGAATTGAAAAAGGCACGTAGTGGGATTTTCCCTTATTTATGACTTACTTTCTCAATTTCAGAGAATGGTCCTTGAGTGCTGTGAAGGATAAAAGGCCTTTGCAAGGATTCGTTTATTGGAGCGGAAAGGGCTTTAGGTCGTGGAAACCAGTAGAATGACCATTACATCTCTGTTGAAGATGACCGTAATTGAAAAATTTCTATAATAAGATTTCAACCTTGCATTCATTTAGCTATAATCCAACGTCACTTTGCGTTTAGCCCGCATGACACTTGGATGGATCACCAAATGAATTTGAAATCTGAGATGTTATATATTCAATCTCCCAGTCCAGCGCGCTAAAATCACCTGCATTCGATTCGCGATTGAATCAAATATAGGAAATATAAGATTAATTAATAGCAAACACCTAACATACGTGTTCACAGATCTAGCGCGCTGGAATGGGAGATTGAATATATAACATCTCAGAGTTCAAATTCATTTGGTGATCCATCCAAGTGTCATTCGGGCTAAACATAAAGTGACGTTGGATTATAGCTAAATGAATCATATCTTTAGACTTAAGACTCAGCAGACTCCAATAGCTTCAACCAGCAGTAGTCCCCTAGGTCTTTGTGTAAAATTCGCTGCACAGTGCTTTGAAGAAACTTTGGCAAGAATGTGTGTTCGTGAAAATGGCCATCATTGTCAGATATAATTTTTCGCTCATAAGCATTCAAAAATGGCATAGTTTAGTAGTGCTTTTCCTATGAAAAAAAAATATTTTGTTTTGAAAAATTCGCAGAGTTATGCTTTCTTGAAAAACATGCGTTTCCCGTGACTCACCCTATATATATTTCGAGGTTTGAGCCTATCATCATCAGTTAACATAGAAAACTTCCCCCAGTAATATATCGAGATAAAAACTCAAAACATATATTTTCTGAATCCTACCTTGAAATTTTACTTACTTTTTTCACCTTGAACCGACACCTAACTCGTTAAAAATTATTAACTTGAAAGTGTTAAGAATATTAATCGATTATCTATTACAACCTAATTTATATAATGACCGAATATATGTATGTGTGTGAGTGTATTGTTGGGCTCACTCTTTCGAGAATATAATGTGAACTGATGGAGAGGCAGCATCCATCAATCATGGTCATTTGTCGATACTATTGCATAACTCCTGGGCCGGAAGGAGTCCACAAAAAAGCCCGGAAGCAATCAGCGTAACGTCAAATGCCACTTTTGAGAGAGCTCGCTGTCTGTCTGTTGTTCACACTTTCCTCGATAAGAGAGAGCCCGGCTGTCCTGTTTTGATTAATCCATTATTTTATCACTCGCCTGCCTAATCCTGCACTGTTATGTACTTTTTGTTTCCTCCAGGAAGAGACCTTGGACATAATGGGGCAATATAAACCTGAAATATTCTGCTAGAAGGTAAATAATGCTTTTGTGTTATTTTTTTTTACGTTATAATTTCTCTTATTCGCTATTTTTCGCTTATTTCTCCTTTCTTCTACGTTTGTCTTTTCTAACACCGGGTGTCCGAATTGCATGTCGTTTCATTTCGCTTCCTTCACCCAGTCTCCTGAGATCGCGCACAAATTAACCAGCACTCTCGAATACTGGCCATATTTGAGAGTGAAGGCCAGTTGTATGTCGGTTGGTAAAGTCTTTGTAAAAGTTGACAAAAAGTAAAACCTTAGAATCACCTTGTGCCCGGCGAATTCTTAGGTTTTACCCTTTGTCAACTTTTACAAAGACCTTACCAACCGACATACAACTGGGCCTAGTTGGCAAATTTGTGCCTGATCGCAGGCGCGTTTGTTTCCTCCACCCCCGCTTTCATCATCATTGATAATAATTCATCAAAACTATTACACACTTATATATATATATTCTTATCACTAATAACTATTCTGTATTAATAAATTTGTAATTATAAAATGGGCACATTTTTTACCTTCAAATCATAGAGTAATATAGAGTGGAAGGCTCCATAAGGAGCCAATGTATTTTAGCTTATACGAGTTACAGAGCTCTCTCGCGAGACCAGGGCGAAACCAATGGATAATAAAATGGCGGAAACCGCTCTCTTCGGGGCATATTTAGTGACATTATTAAGAGTAAAAAATGCGCTTATTTATATATAACATAAAGGGTATGTATCTTTTATCTATGACAAAGGCTTTGAATATTCTATGATCTTTGGATAGCTCTTAAGAACTAAGAGTTTTCGCCCTGCAGTCACTAGAGAGCGCTTTTTTGATATACGCTAGCCTTCCACTCTATATTACTCTATGCTTCAATTTAATAAACTTAAGAAAATCTACTATTTATAAAATAAACTTAAAATTTTATATACTAAAATTTATCTATACTTATTATAATCGGCTTGCGCGACGACGCCGACATGATTTTAAAACCCACTAAGGGGCCGTCCATAAATTACGTCGCAAGATTTTTAGACTCCCCCCCCCTGTGTCAAATTCTCTCACATTTTCATTGAGCTCACCCTGTATTGTGACGTCACACTATCATTTTTATACTCCATGCTCTTAGCGCCATCCGTGGCCAAAAAAACAACTTCAAGTACAATAATAGT
Organism: Forficula auricularia; assembly: GCA_024734495.1. Lineage (NCBI taxonomy): Eukaryota > Metazoa > Arthropoda > Insecta > Dermaptera > Forficulidae > Forficula > Forficula auricularia. The sequence continues at coordinate 476,003 of JALMQS010000174.1, forward strand.
GTATAAAAGCAATAGGAATTTACGAAAAATAATTAATTTCTTAAAAAAATACTACAATATTTAAAAGTTAAAATAATCATAGATTTCCGTAATAAATTAATTTGTTAATAAACAATTAAAATAATAGCTTGAAAAATATAATTTTTCAATTAAAAAAAAATCTTTGAGGTTAACCCTCAGGAAATGTCATAATGGATAAAATTATTAAAACTTGCTTTGAAAAAATTACCCATTCAATCGATTTTAATAAACAATTAAGTTGTGAATGGTATGAAACTAAATGAGGTTATCGCTTATTTCAACATTATTTGTTGGGCTTGAATTAGACTTGACTTTATTATACATTTTTCGCTCCCAGCCACCTTCTTTCTCGCGACTTATAACCTATATAAGCTATTTAAGACCCGTATCCACAACTTCTTTTTTTACTTGAATTCATCATCAATTGATTCACTTTATGAGCTAAAGTAAAATAATTAAACACTTTTTGATTCAGCAAAATACATGTTAATATACACACAGATGAATTCTAAATAAGGAGGTAGATTGTACCCGAAGTTCTTAAAAGTGTCACCTATGGCGCTGCCTCTGTTGCACACGGAGCGAATAGGGACCGTGCAACCAAAATGTAAACATAATAGGGGTATTTATTAAATATTTATATGTCATTTTTTTGTTTACTATTATTTATTTATTTAAAAATCTATTTTCAAAAATATTTTCAGGGTAAATAAATAAAAACAAAAACTAAACAATATTATGTATTTGCAACAACTCTTCCAAATTATTTGAATAAATAAACACAAGAGATCGCTACCTTCGGCAGTAGTAGTAACGCACGATCCCTATAATCTTTTAATTTGACTTTTGTGACATCACAATTTTTAAGATCCCCGGGCTCCCCTGTCCCAAATCTGAGACCCCCCCCCTTCTTACTCTGTGACGTAATTTATGGACGGCCCCTAATAGCTATGATAAAAATTATTTATTTTTTAAACCCACTAATAGTTCGTGACAAATAAAATTTATTGAAATTATGGAATTTGGAGTATATTATTATTTTTAAAACCCACTAATAGTTCATGACAAATAAAATTTATTAAAATTAGGAAATTTAAATTCTTATTTTTTAAAACCCACTAATAGCTCATGATAAATAAAATTTATTAAAATTAGAAATTTTAAATTAGTACTTTTTAAAACTCACTAATAGTTCATGATAAATAAAATTTATTAAAATTAGGAAATTTAAATTATATTCTGACAGGAATAGAGCAGGAAATTGGACAACAATCAAAACACAGAGTTTTTTTTTATCAAATGGGCCCTCAGACGTTTCGTCAAATTATTTTGACTTCCTCAGTGGCCCATTTAATCAACACTTTGTCAAAAAACAAGATTATTGATTAATTGGAGTCAGGAATGTATTTAAAAAAAAAAGATTAATAATATTTTGCCGAATAGTGAAATTGTTTTTTGACAAAGATTGATTAAATCGGCCACTGAGGAGGTCAAAATAAATTGACGAAACGTCTGACCCATTTAATTTTTGCCCAATTCCTGTTACAAATTGATTATGGATACGGATGATACAACATTATATTATTATTTTAAATATCCCCCTGGCCAGCAAGATGTCCGCTAAAGGCGGACTTCGCAGCTGGTATATTTATATCAAATTAATGAATATTTTATTTTTCCATTCTACTTCCTCCAATGATGATGTCATATTGTTATTTTTCATCCTCTTATTCATATATTTATATCTTTTGATCTTACTCCAATAAAATCATAAGTAGTAGTTGAAAATTATTTTCTACATTCAAATACATAAATTAATCGCATAAAATCCTTTGGTAAGTTTTTTTTTTATACATGTTGAATGACTTCTCTGATAGATTTCATATTCTGATTTTTCCTATCAGTGACCTTCACCTATTATTATTTTATACTCCCACGTTTTTGTACTTTTCTATAGCACCTAGACTTTTATAAACTTGATATTTAAAATACATCATTTTATAAGCATTTTTTTTATAACTACCTATATACCGGGTGAGTTTTTTTTATCTTGAGACAGTCTTATAACTCAAAAACAGTGCATTATATGGAAAAAAGTTTCAAATAAAAGTTTATTTATATGAAGTGGGAAACTAATCTAAGCTATTGTTTGTCGACGTAGAACAAGCTTTCAAGGGTGAGGTCAAGTTCTGTTTTTTAAATGGAAACCTATATATTAATTTTCATATTCATAATCTACAAGAAAAACTGGGCAACTTTCATAAGAACTATTTTTTATCCGACATCAAATAAACAAATGAATAAATTAATAAGATCTCAAAAAAATTTCTAATAATTATTTTTAACAATTAAATAATTAATTATTAAATAAATAATAACTAATAATTTAATCATTTTCGCACTGTTCTGTGACATTCCAAAATGTTATCGCAAGTCTTCTGGATGAATTCCAGTTCCAATTTCGTTTTTTGGCCTGTTTCAGTTTCGTCGTAGCCTTAACTTTTTTAAACAGATTTACAACACAATAAAATGAAGATTGTGAGGGTGTATTCCTATCAAGAAAACGCTCGGCATTCATTTCAATGGCAGTCCATAACACTTCTTCCACATTCACAGCATTAATTAAGACCATTTCAATTCTGTCTTCAACAAAAAATGCTCCATTTTTATTATGGTAATACAATATAACTATCTACTGGATTAACACGAGAAGTAAACTTTTTTAAACTCAAAAAGTTCAAGTAGTTCATTTAAGTAAAAAATAATTATTTAAATCTATGTATAATGTAGTATTAAAATCATTATAAACACTTATTTTCATTGTTGTGGCTTTTCGATTTAATAATCATTTATTTAATAATTAATTATTTAATTATTATTATTTGATAATTAAGTTGAATAATTGTTAAAAATAATTATTAGAAATTTTTTTTGAGATCTTATTGATTTAATCATTTGTTTATTTGATGTCGGATAAAAAAATAGTTCTTATGAAAGTTGTTCAGTTTTTCTTGTAGATTATGAATATGAAAATTAATATATAGGTTTCCATTTAAAAAACAGAAGTTGACCTCAAAATACCCTTAAAAGCTTGTTCTACGTCGACAAACAATGGCTTGGATTAGTTTCCCCCTTCATATAAATAAACTTTTATTTGAAACTTTTTTCATATAATGCACTGTTTTGGAGTTATAAGACTGTCTCAAGATAAAAAACTCACCCGGTATATCTTAAGAGAAGTTTCTCTAAACAACTCAATCACCAAAGCATCAAATCTACTACATTTTTTTACACAGAAATTCATGACTATTAGCCAATTGTATTTTCCCCTCAAATATATCAAAAACCTGATGAATAAAAATAAAATCAACTAAAAAAAATAGCTTCTCAAATAATTTATTTAAAATATTTTACAAATTAATTTAGAATTCCGCGGAGTAAATTCGCGAGCAAATCCACTCAACGGAATTTTTAACAAATTATAAGTAAATTTGTTTTTCTAGATATAGTTATACAAATATAGAAATTATCAAATTAATTAAATTAATCTTTAAGAAATTCAAAGATGTTTTTATAAAGCGAAATTTAGAGAATACTTAGCGAGACTACCGTTTTATAAGAACAATTGAGGTCCAGCTGATTCTCCATCCTGAACCAAGAGAGCGAAAGATATGGTCCATCTAGGTGTTACCCGGTATCAATCCGCGTATAGCCCGCATGATACACGATAATATATAAGAACTTGAGATGCCATGTCCCTCTGGGTGGTCCGTGGTGGGGTATCATGCGGGCTATACGCGGATTGATACCGGCTAACACCTAGATGGACCATATCTTTTTCGCTCTCTTGGTTCAGGATGGAGAATCAGCTGGACCTCAATGGTTCTTATAAAGCGGTAGTCTCATGAGTATTTCTAAATTTCGCTTTATAAAAACATCTTTGAATTTCTTAAAGATTAATTTAATTAATAAAATATTTTAATTGATAAATATGTTTTAATGAAATTCAATCCATAAATTATTTACTTTTATTAATTAATCAAGTAAAGGGTATGTAGTTTCACAGTGAATGAAATAAAACTCAAAGAGGTTTATACAGACTCAATATATTTCGGGATATTAGTCCATCATCAGGAGTTTACAGATTAAAAACTTTTTTTTAAGTTTTTAATCTGTAAACTCCTGAAGATGGACTAATAACCTGGAATATATTGAGTCTGTATAAACCTCTTTGAGTTTTATTTCATTCACTGTGAAACTAACAACTTTTACTTGATTAATTAATATCATGTTTCACTAAAGCCCACACCACTTTCCCTAACTAAAATAATTTTATTCATTTCCCACGTTTTGGAGACTTTCTCCTTTCTTCAGGGATTGAAGTTATTGATGGGTGAGTATAACTCGGTTCTCATTTGTTTCTCCTTTCAGTGAAAGCAACAATATTACAATATGAAATCTCACTGAAAGGAGAGACAAATGGGAACCGAGTTATACTCACCCATCAATAACTATTCAATACCCTGAAGAGAGGAGAGAAAAAAGTCTCCAAAACGTCGGAAATTGAATAAAATTTAAATAATTTCTGGACTCCCTTTCATTAAAACCTATTTATTTCGCTTACCAGTCCATCTTTCTAATAAATTAAATTTTAATTTATCTTCTGCTGTTATCACTGTTTCATATCTGAATTTAAATATTATAATTGATAAGTGATGGAAAGGCAGCACAAGGATAGAAAAAAATTTATCTCGAATAAAGTAGATTTATTGGATATTCATTTTTTTCATCATTTAAAAACCAACGTTTGGGAGAATTTCCCTCCTCTTTTTTCAGGGTTTAAAGGGGGTCACATTGACTGGAGAATTAAGGAAAAGAAAAAAAATGTGTGAGCCTCATACACACATAAGCTCAGAGGGGAAGTGAAACTTTAGTTTTAAATCCCACTAAAAGTTCATGACAAATAAAATTATAAAAATTATTAAAAATTTTGCTGGCTTGGTGTGTACTGGATATATTAATTTATTATTGTTAGGATAAATAAACTGAATTTGCTTCTTTCCAGTAATTTATTTTGTTTTTCAAATGGTTAATCCAACCAAATATTTCGAGAGCGTTCTCAGCATCTCTTCCTCAGTGGAAACCACTCCCCCACCAATGTGCCGACTCCATCAGTTTGTACAGAACATTGATAAAAAGCTCGATCACACAAACACACACATAACCCAAATTTCAAAATATCAATTAATTACAAAAACTTTTAGGCACACCCGGTACGTCTTGACAGTCGAATAGCTCGGAGCTCGATGCTTGGAACTAAGTGGTAATAGTGGGGCAAGTGATAAGGCGCATTTGTCGTAAATTTTTACGACAGCGCGCCCGCTGTAAGGTTAAAGGGGATTCTGAGAGCTGCGATCTTCATCTCCAATAATTTATATTGGCCATCTTCTGCCTATACTTACTGGCAATGGTTTTTAGTAACGATAGACGGTCCCAACTCCCACTAACATATCTCCTTTTAGGCATTCTCATTCAATTTTACTAGGATAGAGAAGGCCATAAAAATATCAACAGCACATAGTGCCTGAAAAAGTTCACTCGCATCATGTTTCTTAATACGGGGGATAGAGTAATATAGAGTGGAAGGCTACCGTATATAGAAAAAGGGCTCTCTAGCGACTGCAGGGCGAAAACTCTTAGTTCTTAAGAGCTATCCAAAGATCATAGATAAATTATTTATATAGTTATTTATATATTAGCGTATTTTTTACTCTTGATAATGTCACCAAAATTTGTGAATTATGTGAAGATCGCAGCTCTCAGAATCCCCTTTAACCTTACAGCGGGCGCGCTGTCGTAAAAATTTACGACAAATGCGCCTTATCACTTGCCCCACTATTACCACTTAGTTCCAAGCATCGAGCTCCGAGCTATTCGAGTGTCAAGACGTACCGGGTGTGCCTAAAAGTTTTTGTAATTAATTGATATTTGGAAATTTGGGTTGCCAAATTTTTGAAAATTTCATTGGACTTTATTATAAAGAGATGTAAATAATTGTATATTCGTATGTTGTCTCATTTTTAATTTGTATATATATATGTATGTGTGTGTTTGTGTGATCGAGCTTTTTATCAATGTTCTGTACAAACTGATGGAGTCGGCACATTGGTGGGGGAGTGGTTTCCACTGAGGAAGAGATGCTGAGAACGCTCTCGAAATATTTGGAATAACCATTTGAATAACAAAATAAATTACTGGAAAGAAGCACATTCAGTTTATTTATCCTAACAATAATAAATTTAAATTTTATTTTAAAACACATTACAGAGTCCAGAGTCGTAGCCCCCTGGCCAGCAAGATGCCTCCTTAAGGCTTGTCTCTTATTTCCCCTTTATTGTAACAAAAAAGATTAAAACAAATACGTCGCTAAAGAAATTTCACTTCAAAAAAATCATTCTTTAAAAATTCAATTGATATGGCTCTGTTTAGAAAGGACAAATTTCGACCACTGCTGGAAGAGAGAAAGGAGAAATATCTTCTATTTATTTTTCCTTCAATGACCCTTTTAAATCCTGAAGAAGGAGTGAAAATTCTCCGAAACGTTGTTTTTTGAGTGATGAATATATACAACAAATCTACTTTATTCAAGATAATTTTTTTTTTTCACTATCCTTGGGCTGCCTTTCCATCGGTTATCAATTAAAATTTCTAACCAGTCCAGTTTTTTAAAATATATTAAATAATACAAATCTTTTATAGAACAATCTTAAAAACGTATAGGTATATTTCAAACCAAACGTTTCGGGAAAAATAAGTTTACGGAGGAAATGAAACTTGATATTAAAACCCACTAATAGCTAATGACTCAAGGCAAATAAAATTTATTTAAATTAGTAAATTTAAATTATTATTTTAAAACCCACTAATAGTTCATGACAAATAAAATTTATTAAAATTAGTAAATTTAAATTATTGCCACTAATAGTCCCAGGTAGCACAAGAATATTCTATGTATATTCTTTCAATATCTTTTCCGAACATTCGTATATCCCGACGTAGTCCTATAAATCTACGTAGATATTCTAGGAATATACTTAGAAAACCCAAAATTCCGCCTAAAAATCTTCTACAGATATTCTGGGAATCTCCCGAGGAATGTCCTAAGAATCTTCTACCCACACCCCGGGAATATCCCGAGGAATGTTCTAACAATCTTCTACAGATATCCTGTGAATATTCAGAAGAATGTTCTAACAATCTTCTACAGATATCCTCGGGATGATATAATTAAAATAACAACAATATTTCCATTAATATTGAGTTATATATAAGAAAAAAAATTGGTTGTCGACGCTTTTTCGGGACATTCTAAAAATATCCCAGGGATGATCGAAATTTGAATATTCGTGTAGGACATTAAATTCTCTTCCCCGGAATATTCCTAGTTGGGCATTCTTGGAATATTCGGAAAAGGATATTCTCAGAAGATTAACGCCCATACAAATATTCTATGGATCTCCTGGAGATAATTGGAATATATTTGTCCTTTAAATATCTTCTTAGAATATTCTGGGTATATTGTGTGCTACCTGGGGTCCATGACAAATAAAATTTATTAAAATTAATAAATTTAAATTATTATTTTAACACACACTACGGACTCCAGGAGGCGTAGCCACCAAGATGCCCTCAAGGATTGTCTCTTATTTCCCCTTTATTGTAACAAAAAAAATTCAAACAGATACGCCGTTAAAGAAGTTTCACTTCAAAAAGTTGCTTTCCCTAATGTTTAGAAAGCAACCCTAAGATTAATAAAAGTAGAATTTCTCTCATTTAAAAAGTTTTTAATTTGCCGAGAGTAGCCGAGTTGTTGTTTCTCTCTATAGAGAATTTCTCCCGAAACGTTTGATTTAATTTTTTCTTTTCAATATATTTAATAATCTCTCAGAACAAGGAATGATTAAAAGCTCTAAATTAATATATTGATACCCTTTTTGGTTTGCCTAGGTGCTGGCGGGGGTGGGTCGTCGTCTGGAGCCCTGCGCCAAATGCGGCCATCCAGTTTTCATCGCCGAACGACTTGTCATTCCAGTTGGGGGCAGCAGCAGTGAAACCTCCCGGACAGTTCTTTACCATAGGGGATGTTTCCGGTGTGCCCGATGTGAAGCCCAATTATCCTTAGCCAACTGTTATGAGACAATTGACGGTCTTTGGTGTTGCGAGACCTGCCCAGACGAACTTGATACTTCAAATTCATCACCCCCGCCCCTACCTCTTTCTCCACCTCCATCACCCGCGACAGTGACGTCAACTCCTCCTAAAATGTCCACTCTTAGTACTGCAATGGACTCGAATATTAACGAAAACAGAGACAGTAGTATTTCAACAAGTGCAGTGGCCATTAATTCCCAATCAACCAAAGATGAAAGTGACACTCACGATGACTTAGAACTAGAGGATGAGGACGAAAATGGAAGTGGTTCGCTCGTGCAACGACGAATGAGAATATTTGAAAAACAACAAATTCTTATAAGTGCCAAACCACTGCCGTTTATAAAGAAACCTGATAACGTTCAGGCTAACATTGATCCCGGAGGGGAAGTTGATAAGAATCCAGAGCAGCCCGAAAGCAGGAAACTTGACAAAAGTGATAGTCTGAGAAATTTAGAACCAGAACGAAAAAGTATGGAGGAATCTGTGAAGCAAACAGATGAGCCTAGTTCTAATGTTGTCGAGAATTGTGAACTAAAAGAGGAGAACGTCGTCATTGAACCAAGTGAAATGGACAATAAAGAGGTGAAGACTGAAGAAGAAAAATCAGACGAAATTAAGACTGAAGAAAATACAAATGTTGTAGAGGAAAATGAATCTGTTCAAATGGCAGAATCGATTGATCTCGAAATTAAAAAAGAAGAGGAGGAAATAAATGAAGAAGAAGAAGAATCCTCGACTGTACCTGAAGAATCTATAATTTCAACAGTGACTACAACAAATGAATCCGATTATCCCGATGAATTGAATCCATTTGGGTCAGAAGAGGAGGAAGAAGAAAATGAAGAGAAATCCCTGAATGTAAAAAGCCTTGAAAGCAATAAGTCCCCCCCGCCGAGGCCCCCGCCTCCCGATCTGACCAAGAGAACCGTTGTCCCCGCCCCAAAAGTGAATCTGAATCCATTTTGGAGCGATGACGAGGGTCCAAGCTCCGATGAAGAAAACACTGAGATATCGAAACCTCCCATTCCAAAACCTAGAACTCTCAAGTAAGTAAAATCCTATTAAATCTAGAATAACACTGCTCGACAAAAAATTGTTGCCGTAAATCTAACAATGGATTCCAGTAAAGTTTTATACGCTGATTATCATGCACTTTTTCGATTTTTTTACAACACGTTAGAGTTTTGAGATATCGGTCAAAATAACAAAAAAGGCAATTTTGACCTATTTTTGAGTCTCATTAAATATTAAACAGCAATATTTGAAATCAAAATATGAAAAACCTTATGTTTTTATTTATGTTTATTATCCTATATAATCATGTAGTTTTAGTTGTTTAGTTATAACTCCGAGTTCTAATTGAGCTAAATTCAACTGGTAATTTGAAAATCAAAGAGGAAGCTGTTTTCTATTACGTCAACAAAATGGTACCGCGAGATTTCAGCCCCCGACAAAACATCCTCCGACAAAACATCCCCCGACAAAATATACAAAGGACAAAATATCCCCCGGCATAATATCTTCTGACAAAATATTCTCCAGTATAAGGGAGAATACAAACTGCCCGACAAGTGGCTGTTCGGTTTTCAATGTGTGTTTGATTAGAAAAAAAAAACTTTCGGTGGTTCGGTTAATATAAATTCATTTCGGCTCGGTTGGGTTCGTATAGCTCCTTTTCGGGCTGAGCCAACAGAACCGTCTAAAAACTAGCCCGAAAAGGAGCTATACGAACCCAACCGAGCCGAACCGAATATATATTAACCGAACCGGAGTCGATTTGCATTACTCATAAGATTCACGCGGGGAAGGGTTATTTTGTCATGAGATATTTTGTCGGGGGATGTTTTGTCGGGGATATTTTATCGGGGGATGAAATGTCGCGGAATCCAACAAAATATTTTGATTTCAAATATTGCTGTTTAATATTTAATGGGACTCGAAAATAAGGTCAAAATGGCCTTTTTCGCCTTTTTGACCGATAATATCTCAAAACTCTGAACGGTTGTAGAAAATCGGGAAAGTGCATGAATCTACTACTGGAATCCATTGTTAGATTTGCGGCATCAAATTTTTGTCGACCAGTGTAATATAATAATAAAAAGAAATAAAAATTAAAGTGATTATATTAACAAATAATAGTTGTTGTTCATATACTTATATAAATATAAAATCTGATAATTTAGTCTGTTAAGGGGGCCATTCATAAAATACGTCACATTTTCTGGGACCCTCCTAACAAATATAAAATCACAAAATCTAGACCCCTCCCACCCCCACCTATAAACGATTTGTTGCTGACCAGTGGGAACAGAGGCAACGCTGAAATTCTGGGTGACCTGGGGTTCCGAATTTTTATGAATTATATGTTCCAAATTATACAATTTAAGGGTTTCTTACTTCAATTCTAGTCATTCTCACTTAATAAGTTTGTTTTTTTAACCCCTAAAATAAATAGATAAAATAAAAAAACCCAGGACGGGAACGGCGTTTCCACCCCTGTTGCTGACGAGAAATTAAGAAAAAAATAAAAATAAAATTGATTTTCTTTAGGCCCCCTAGGGACGGCGGAACCATAGGGTCAGGGGGGTCAGCGGACCTCCTAAAGAAAGAAATTTTACCGTTACTTTGCCCAAAAACAACTTTGTTGCCAAATTGTTGGTTGTAAAATTAATGTTATATATTATTATCTGTTAAGAAAACCTAAAAACCTTGCGCCATAACGTTAGCCCAATAATTACTCATTTTACTTAAATAATTCTTTTTTTCTTTCAGTTTTCAATAAAACCACAGGTAAAAACTGTTTAAAAATGGCTTATTAAATTGTACCAATTTGCTTCAAAATTTTCCAATCCCCCCTGGTTGCGAATGTATTTTATAAATGGCCCCTAATAAATGTCCATGCAATAACTATTACGCCTTTATTCTATTTTCACTCTTATTATTAAAATAAAGAATAATTGGAATTATTTCATTATTTATTTTTTGAATTTGAATATTACTTTGACAAATAATGCAAAAATAACGATTTAAGTATTCCAAATTCAGTGTTGATTTTATTATTCTTGGTGCCAAGGAAACCAAAATAAACATACTCATCTACTCTTATTAAACGAGCAAAAATTGTTTATTATTATATATATTTGTATCTTGGTTCTATTTTGAAAACGGCTCTACCGATTTTGATGAAATTCACGGGTTAGGGGGTTTTTGGGGTGACAATTCGATCTGTCACGGTCTCATCTTCGACAAAATTGTTTTTGATGGGTTTTTTTCGTAAACAAATTAATTATTCTCAGGTAGACAAATCCCATTCTTAGGGTTTTAAAAAAAGGTTACTCTTTTACTTTTGTACCCAGGCAGACAATGGGTTGGCTTAATTCATTGTTCTCAAAGGCCTTGAAGAACTATTGTGATTAAACGTTAGAATTATTAACAAACGTTTTATAATTGTTTTTATAAAGAACCTTATTTATTTAATAGAATAAAAAATAATCAAGAATTTATTTAAAAATATCTTTTGCATAACCAGGTCTCAATTTTCAGAAAAAATAACACATTTTGATAGGTTTTATTTATTAACAATTGGATGAATAAAAATGAATCATGTGGTTGAATCAAAACAGGTGCAGGAGGTGGGGGATCCGGGGGTGAGGTCGAGCGAGGTGTAGGTGGGGGGGGGGGGGGTACAGTAGGCGAATACTATATATATTTGTATTTTTTTTTAATTTGAAAACGGCTCTCAAATAAAAATCGACATTTTTATCAGAATTTTAAATTAAAAATAATATTCAAATAAAGCTTTTAACTGAAGGAAGAAGTTACCGAGCATCGCTCGGTGCCTTCAGGTACTATTAAACTATAGGAGCAATGAGGTCCTTGAAGTTGAACAGAAATTAAATCGACCCCCTTTGTTAAATCAAATTTAATTTTACATAATTGGGAAATCCGACTCAGCTAGAATCTGATCCCTACATAAAAGACAAATTTAAAATAAAGTATCGTAAATTGGTTAATGGCCGATAAAGCCAAATAAAAAAACATTTCTAACTGGGCCGCATTAATTTCTTTTTGCAGAACTCATCCAGTCGCCCCAGAACCTAGTCCGGCCCCACGGCGATCTCTACCAGCGCCTTCTTCGCTTAGTCCTTTGTCAATATATGGCTCAGTGTCCTCACTTTCCAGTTTAGCTTCAAGCAGTGGAGGGGGCAGTACTGCCCGAAGGAAAAAGAAACCAGCCCCTGCTCCTCCAAGTGTTCGGGAACTGTTCCCCGAACAGAAAGCAAATGTATCCGCAGAATCTTCTAGAACGTCGTCCCCCACTCCATTCAATATTTCAGCGGTTTGTTATAAATTGATTCACCTTTTAAATTAAACTTAATTTAATTAATAACATAATGAGTGGAAATTTTGAGGTGTTTCGGAATATGTTACCGGATGTAATTGTAGGATTGAATAAAAAGAAATTCAATATTTAATTAATAGTTGATATATATTAACTAATTAATTGATTCTAATTAGGTTGCCATGGCAACAACAATGTATTTATTATTATTGATATAGAAAATAAACAAAGCATTATTGAGCTTGACTATTTGGTGGGTAAACTATTGATACATGTTTGTTCTGGAATTATAATTGTACTTTTGTAACTTGATATTAATAATGTTCTTATAATTGTAAAAGCCCTGAAAACAGGGCCGCGCCAAGCCATTCGGTCGCCCGTGTGCAAACTATAATTTTGCTCCCCCTTCTAAAATTGTAACTAAAATTTAACACATAAAAAATTATCACCCCTTGACCCTTCTAACTAAAAATTAAGGTAGATACATCACATACTACTAAAGTGCATTTGTCCCTGTCTCTGTATGTACCTATGTTTCTATGTCCCCAGGGGTAGAGAGTTATGGAGGTGGGGGTCCAGGGGGATTTGGGCCTGTGTCTGTACTTATGTATATATATACCTATGTGGGGTCCAGGAGTGAGGATTCTGATCCAGGGGAAAGGTGGGGTTCCAGGGGATGGGGTCCATGGGTGGGGAGTCCAGGGGGTAGTTTACTGGGTTGGAGGGTGATCAGAAGCGGAGGAAAAGTTCCGGGGTTGGGGAGAGGGTCGATGGGATGGAGAGTGATTGGAGATGGAAGAGAGGGAGTGTTCAAGTGACAGGGGTCCAGGGGGAGAAGCCCCTTGGCTAGCAAGAGGCCCACCGAAGGCGGGCCTTGCAACTAGTATAATAAATAAAATTTAAATAAATTCTTATAATTATTGACATTATAATTACATTTACATTCACAAAGGGGGGGGGAGGGGTCCTGAAAAATTTTCCGCTCCTTAGGGGGATGGCAGCTTTAAAAGGGTTGAGAATCACTCGGTTAGACTCAAGAGAGACGGTTAGTCAAGTGCTAGTCTAGCTGTTTTGCCGCTCTTTGACTTGGCCTGTGTGTTTTGCACACATTCGCCATATATATAGTCGGCTCAGCCCTGCCTGAAGAAGTTGGCAAAGTCGACGAAACGTTGGCTGATAAATAAAAAAGTTACACATAAAAACTTGTCCTTATTTTCCTATTATAAACTTTCAAATTAATACAATGGACGGAAATGATAATAATGATTTATTATTATTGATATAGAAAATAAACAAAGGATTATTGAACTTTCTGATTTTGATCATTCAAATGATGTTGCTAATTTGAGAGTATCATTAAATGACACGTTTTCGTTGCCATGGCAACAACAATGTATTTATTATTATTGATATAGAAAATAAACAAACATGTTCTTCGTTTGAACTAAATTAAATGAGCTATATTAAACCAGTCGAATGAATAAAATTTAAAGAATTTAAAAGTCAAGGAATCGAGTTAAAATCGAAAATAGCCATCGATTCTCATCTAATACTTGAGGAATAACCATTGTTTTAACGTTTCGAGTTAAATCAAGATCTCACTTTTGGAAAAAAGATATTTTGATAGGTTTTTTGATTAAACTAAAATTAAATTAATCAACAGGTTGTTGAATACAAATTAATCATGCGGTTGAATAAAAATAAAAATAAACAATAATTAAAAACAAACAAATTAGCGAACTCTGTCTAATCTAAACTCCTGAAGTTGAATAGCCACAAATGTACTGATTTTTTTTAATGTGAAACATTATAAAAACTCATAACCCTCTTTAAATGACAAAACCAAAACCATATTTCCTTAGTTTAAAACTAAACTTGATATATCTCGAGCTGGAATGGATAATTTTTATCACATGACAGAAGAAAACAAATGATTAATTCCAGCTAGTATTTAGTAGATGACATCCTCTCGAAATGTTTATTTAATCTGCTAACGACAATTTGACCTTTTGTCTTCTAAATTTGATGTTTGTCCTATAATTGCAGGGCCAATCGCCGAGGCCAGGCCGGCATCGTAAAGCTCGTCCGGCCCCACCCCCGCCACCCCCACTGCCTCCAATGTCACCAATATCTCCAGATCAACAAAATATTCAACTTCGCCACTCGACGCCTGGAACATTTTCATCTTGGGACCGTCAGAAAGTTGACAAGGATCAAGCAAACCGGAATCGTCAATCGCACAGTCAGTGCGGATTACAATAGTAGTCTTTTATTATTTTAAATTTTTGTAATTTGTTAATATTTTACTTTGAATGTTTTTAATTCTCTTATTGCTTTACATAAAATAACCATGTATTGTATTATTTATTTATCTTTTGCTTATATATTATATCTTAAATATATAATGCGTGTTAGGTTTGTTTTCTTTTTTAAAAGTCAACATGTTTAGGAACGTTTGTGTTATTGAAATTAGTATAAATTCCCTTAAACTACTTACTTGTTAGGGGGTTGGTTGCGTGGTGCGTGTCCGCGCTGCCCACCTAGTTGGTGGGGACCTAACAATGATTTGAACAGGGCGATGTTCGTCCCTGGTAAAGAGCCGGGCTGGGCGCCACCCGCCTAGTTGGCGGGTGAGGAGCTCCTTGTTGGTGGATGGCTCCTCCTTCGATGATTAGTCGAGATCGAATTGCCTTACTTAACTGAAATATTATCAGTCATGCAAAGTGTCGCAACGATCTGACTGAGTCATCTAGCGGCCGTGTCTAAAAGCTCGTAGCCAAAGCAACACGGGCCGCTACATACTTAATATTTAATATGAATTTTCTATAAAATACAAAAAAAAAATCAAATCCCTATTAAATGAGTAAACATCGTTCCTTAATGGTGTTTTTTTTAGAGGTTCACCACTTTAAATTAAAATAAAACAAAGAAAAATATTTTGAAAATCAATGAACAGAAGACAAGTGAGACGATTGAACACTTGGAACACAACATTTGGCGAAATACGGCCGTAATTGCTGCGAAAAGTGGGTGAAAATTGGAAATCCAGATAGCGCCATCTACGGCGGCCACATGGCCCAAATCATATTCAACCATTAATGGCATAAAATTATCTTTTATCAGTTTCATTGATATTAAAAATATTTTTCTTTGTTTTAAACCTCTAAAAAAAACACCCTATATAAAAGAAACCTTCTTCGTCTTCATTCTTCTCGTCCTCTATTTTTTTTTTTTATAATTTCTTTAATTAAAAGACAAAAAGTGCAACATATTTTTAGAATTGATAAATAGTCAAATAAAATATAGAAAATATTTTATTTTTAATTTTGAAATAACGAAAACACTTTTTCTTCTTTCATAATTATTATACTTATAAGGTGGCCAACAGTGGTGTCATCGCGGGAACGCTGAAATTGCTGGTGACCTGGGGGTTCCGGTGGGTCCTCCCCGGGAATTATATGTTCCAAATTATGCATTTTAAGGGTTTCTGGCTCCAATTTTAGTCTTTTTTTCAAACTAGTTTCCTAGCCTAAATATACCGACAACTTTTCCATGTTTTTTTTTCTGTCAACTTATAACGTAGAAAAATCATCAAAATCATCTGAAACCATTAGTCTTGATCATACACGGCGGAGCGATCTTAGGCTAGGGGGGGGGGGGGGGTCAAAACTTGGAAAGTGAACGGGGGCTCTGGGGCACCTCCCCCAGAAAATGTTTAAGCAAATTGGTACAATTTAATCCATTTTTAATCAGTTTGTAACTGTGGTTTTATTGAAAACTGAAAGAAAAAAAAGAGTTCAAATTTTTGTTTGTAGTTATAACGACAGCCTGATCTTGACCTAGTCCTACCTATTTAAGTAAAATGAGTAATTATTAGGCTTACGTTACGGCGCAAGGTTTTTAGGTTTATGTTAATGCAAACAGATAATAGTATAATAACCAACAATTTGGCAACAAAGTTGTTTTTGGGTAAAGTAACTGTAAAATTCCGCTGACCCCCTTGACCCAGTAGACAAATTCCCAGGGGGGTTAGCCGTCCCTCCCAGGTAGAACAAGAATAATCTATAAATATTCTGATAATATCTTCTCTGGACATTGGAATATCCTGTGAATAATCTTTCAATCTTCGTAGATATTCTGGGAATATTCTTAGAACTAAAATATTCGTCTAGGACATTAAATTCCCTTTCCCGGAATATTCCTAGTTGCGCATTCTTGGAATATTTGGAAAAGAATATTCTCAGAAGATTAACAGCCATACAAATATTCTGTGGATCTCCTGGAGATACTTGGAATATATACGTCCTTTAAATAACTTCTTAGAATATTCTGGGGATATTGTGTGTTACCTGGGCCCGCACCATGACACCCCTGGCTAAAAGCGCACTGTTGGTCACCTTATAATTACTAGCCACTAGAAATAATTTTCCCCATTTTTATTATTAAAGACCCAATCATCTTGCAGATCTAATTTCTTAGTTTATTATACGTACATAAAATCTTACCAAATATTATTTTCTATGAATCGAATATATTTATTAAACATTATATTTAAAAATAATTTCACCAAGAATTATAGTAATATATTTATTACATTTTATTTATTTATTTGCTTATCATATAAAACGTAAATATAATATATATTGTTTTTTTTTATTTGATTTAAAAATAAAAGTTTTTAAAGTTTTTATTTCCTTCATGCTTTAATTTCCTATTCCTATTACAGGGTGTCCCATGGGTCACAACGACAAACCGTGAACCGGGCCAATTTATGACAATCCAGAACATTGTGTTAATAAAAGTCTCCTTGTTTTCGAGTTATTGGAATTTTTTAAAAATGCATAAAATCGCTACCCCCCCCCCCTAAATATTGAGATACTGAGGCTGCAAATTTACATATTTTATTATTCTAATTAAATTAATAATATTGCTATTTATTTATATTAATGCCATTGTTAATGTCTATAATAGCCAAAGATTAGTTCAATCAAGATGCGACATAATTGATTAACATATTAAATAAATAACCACATGATCAAAATAAGATGTTTTTAAATGAGATAATTTTGTCAAAAAAATATAAATATTTTTTTTTCTAAAGAAGGAAGTAAAAAGTGCTGTATCATTTTGAAATCTCGACTAAATGGGCCAATTTTTTAAATAACTTACTAGACTTTTTTTTACTTTCACATTTATATTCTATAGAATCTCTCTCTCTGGGTCCTGACTCTGAGAACTGTATCTCAGAGATGAAAAAAGTTTATTTCATTTTGTAACTTCTAGGTGGAAGGGATCGATGCCCTTAATAGTTGGAAACTGGATTTTTTACATTAAAGATGATTAAAAGTTAGCTGATGAAAATTTTTTAAAATATAAATTAGGCAAAAATATTTTTTTCTCCAAAAGTATAGTATTTATGGTTTTATTTTGAATTCTGGTCAATAGCAGAATTATTCAGGATTGCCTAGCAAAAATTAGAATAATAAAATATGTAAATTTGTAGCCACAGCAAGTCAGGATAGGGATTTTCACCATTTTCAAAAAAATGCCTATAATTCAAAAACTATTAAACTTTTGATTAAGGCGTTGATGGCTTATGTATAATAATTAGATGCTGTTTTGAGGTATATAGGCCCTTTGAACCAGATGTGGTGTTCAGATGAAGTTCTGGTTGAATAATGAGATGTATTGTCTTGTTTAGATGTTTTATTTTCAAATCAAGAGACGGTTTCGGCGGAGATTCCACTATCATCAGTCAGTGTTTGAATTATATAGCGCTCAATATACGTTCATAGTATACAGTAAGAAAAGCATTTGATATGTTTCAATTACATTTTTGTAATAATATAAAACATATACTAGTATATAATATAAATACAACAGTCTTTGTGAAAGGTTAATATCAAATGATTTTCTTACTTTGAGCGCTATGACTGACTGATGATGGTGGAGTCTCCTCCGAAACCGTCTTGTGATTTGAAAATAAAACATCTAAACAAGACTATATGTTACATCTCATTATTCAACCTGAATAAAATTCGTTGTCTTGATCTGAACACCACATCTGGTTCAAAGGGCTTATATGCCTCAAAACAGCATCTAATTATTAAACTTGTATTAAATTTTTTTTTAGTTTCTGGACTATCATAAACTGGCCTATCTCCTGTTCACGGGTTATTGTGATACGTGACACCCTGTATATGTGATTACTGATTAGCATTTCTTTTTCACATATTACAATTCATTTAAAAAAAAAAAAATTGAATAAATTATTTATAACGTATTCGACTTTATGCACTCGGACCTCGAGCAGGCCTACTTTAAAATTTCTCAACAGAAATGACAAATGCGCATACTCTAGACCCCTAGATTATTAATTCGATTCAGATTCAAAAATATTTTAGTATTAATGTTGTTGGAGATCATGGCTTTGATGATATTCAGTGAGTTGAAGGATCAGCCAAAGTAGGGATGCACCGACGGGTACAATAAAATCCCCAGAGTAAAACGTTTCGGCCTAAATTTTATTGAGCCATCTTCAGTTATTGGACTACAGAAATATATAAAAAATGAATATAAAATGTATAAAAAATAAATATAAAATATATAAAAAATAAATATAAAATATATATTTTATATAATCATGAACGAGGCTTTAAGAATCACAGTAGGAAGATGGAGTCCTTAAAGAATGATAGTTATTTCTTAATTAAATTTAATTCTAGTTTCTTGTTCGAATTAAATTACAACCCTGATGAAAATATTTTATTGCAAGAAATAACCATCATTCTCTAAGGACTTCATCTTCCTGACTATAAACCTCATAGTTCCTAGTATATAAAATAATATAAGAATCAAATAAGTACTTATCCTTAATAATAAAATATATAAATCTTTGTTAACATTAGTAAATATCATTCTTATCATTATTTATATCAATTTAAGTTGTTAAGGTTTTACTCTGGGAATTTTATTGTAAACGGTACCTTCTTTTCAACCCACCGAATGTTTTAGTATTATTTATAAAATTGGTAGTGGTGGATTATTTGAATAAACGTTTCGACATAAAAGAAGTTTCCCTGTACACAGTGAAGCTGCGCTGCTGGAGCATACTCCACTTTCTGCGCCTGATAAAAGTACTTATGGGCCTTGGAAAAGGAAGAAAGGTCCAGCACCTCCTCGGCCGGTCCCTCAACGTCGACAGGTAATTAAAGAACATGGTCGTTTAACAAGGCCGCAGCCAGTAGGGGGGGGGGTGTTAGAACACCCCTCTAAATCCAAGCTTTACAGAATAGCAATAAAAATTTAATATAAAAAAAAGCAATCTGGAGTTCTGGGACGTCACGTCTCCTACTCCCTGAGGTTTAGGCATATTCGCCTAATCTCTCTGTGGGCAACGAACCTTTTATGGTAACGGCCTTGCCCTCTAAAAGTGGCTAATAAGAGATATATATACTCATAAAGGGAAACATAGAGGTTGTCCTCTGCTTGATGCAAATAAATATGTATATATATTTATGATGTATTTGTTTGAGACTGTAGTTTTATTTGTATCAAGCAGAGGACAACCTCTCCTTGTTTCTCTTTATGATTCAAAAACTCTGATACTCACTGCAAAACAAAATCTTTTCAATTAGAATATATACTAATACATATTACATTATGTAACTGTTAAAGCTTATATTCTTGTGAGTAATTTATTAAATTTTTATCTTATCTTATTATATTAAACGAGCAATTCTTGTATATATATATATATATATATATATATATATATATATATATATATATATATATACATTAACATTTAAATGAAATGAATATATATTAACATTTAAATGAAAGCGAAAGTTAAAACTTTTATCGGTCACTGCCCTATTTTGGTGCACTTGGGACCAGACTCGTTTTGATAGTGAACCAAGAGTTGAAAAAAGAGATACAGGACCCAGCCGGGTATGATCCGACATCTTCTGCCTCGGATCATACCCGGCTGGGTCCGTACCTTTTTCAACTCTTGGTTCACTATCAAAACGAGTCTGGTCCCAAGTGCAGTAGAACAAGTGACAGATATAAAGCTTGCGCTCATTTAAATGTTAACATATAAACATTTTAAATAAAATTTATTATTGAAAAACTGAACAAAATTCATCTGTTTCGATTCCCCAAAGAATCAGACAGATGAGAATCGTAGTAAATTTAAATATATATATATAAATATATATATATAACTGTGGGACCACACAATAGGCAAGTCAGTGAGTTGTTATAATTACAGGTGTCAAAAAAGTACTCACCCACTCCCCCACCAATGTGCCGACTCCATCAGTTTGTACAGAACATTGATAAAAAGCTCGATCACACAACACACACATACATATATATACAAATTTAAAATGAGACAACATACGGATATACAATTATTTACATCTCTTTATAATAAAGTCCAATGAAATTTAAAAATCGAAAAATGGTCAGCACCAGAGCTGGTTTAAATTTAACTAACTAATTACTGTTAATGACCAGTCGAGTGGAAGGTCAACGACCACAAAATTGTCTACACTTTATCGCACGCGCAATTAATTAATAAAAAAGCATAAATGTTTATTTATTTGTCATTTCAATTAAAATTTTGATTTTTGCCTATTGTGTGGTCCCACAATTTCCACTGAGGAAGAGATGCTGAGAACGCTCTCGAAATATTTGGAATAACCATTTGAAAAACAAAATAAATTACTGGAAAGAAGCAAATTCAGTTTATTTATCCTAACAATAAAAAATATATTTAATTACGGTTAGTTTTTCTGGTTTTGATGGCATATACTGACGAAACTTGTATCTACCACGAAAGCCAAGTAATTGCTCGTCGACAGTCATACATGTAGATGGATTATAGAAGTTCGATAAAATGTCCAACCATTTCTCAAATAATTCACGTATCGGTGCAAACTTGTCAAGAGATTTTTGCTGCCGCCTGCTAATGACATCATCGAACCAAAATATCATATGAATGTTTTCATATTTTCAATAGAAGGTGGAAAGAAAAGCAAAAAAGTATTTTTGAAACAATCGAGACGATGTCTTGCAAATCTTGTTGTCCCAGGACGAATAGAGAAAACATTCTCATTCGCTAATCTTACAACACGATTATTTGTAGGCTCAGAGTGGCATCTTTTGAAATAAATAATGGATCAGTTCCTACACTGGGAAGTACTGAATCATCGATTTCGTCATCTTCTTCTTCTTCAAAATCAGATTCCATTGGTTCGCCATGGTCGCTACTTGATGAAGAATCATCATCTTTTTCAGAGTCTGATTCAAGAAGCATTGCTTCGATTTCCTCGTTAGTTAAATATTTTGGTCTTGGCCATGTTTTATTTTATAATATATACGTATTGTTAATTCAAAACAATATTCAATAACAATCTTCACTCGAAATAAAAATTGTCTATGCAGAATAAACGAGAAAATACATTGTAATTCCATATGCGTAGAAAACTACGCATGCAGGGTAGACAAAATAAGTTTTTAAATATATTAACTCCAGATGGAAATTTAAAATAATTAAAAGTTAATTTTTAATCAATATGATAAAAAAATAATAGTCATGAAGTTTCATAAGCCTAAGTTAAGCGATTTAAATAAAAAAATCGGATCTGCGTAGTTTTCTACGCAAGGATCAGACTAGGGTTAAGTGCTTTAAGAGCGACACACCGATACGATCTTCCATCATTTCTTAGAGCTACAGGTTGAGCTACTTCCTCGGTCTTTAGAGGCATTATGCTTGTATAATATTTCAAATGAAATTGAATTAAAATATGAGATATTCAAATCGAGAACTGATAAACATTAAAATATTCAATTTAATTCGATATTAGACGATAATCATTTAATACAATTCAATAAATCAGATCAGATTTCAAACCTGGAAATTTATGCTAGTTTAAATAAATTTAATTTTAAAGGGTTTAAATTAAACTAATACATTGTTTTCACACTCTAAAAATGTTTTAAAATATTTGTACAATCATAGAATGTATTAAAAGTTTAAATAAAATATGTTTTTTACTTTACCATACAGGGTATGGTCAAGTATTGTAATCGTGCATGAAAAAAGTGGGTTTTTTCCTTCTTTTTTTCAAAATATCTCAAAAACGGCTGAAACTATTTTGATTAAAAAAATTGAGCGAAACCATGGCATTTCGGTTTACAAAAAAGCCCTAATAACTGAACATCGAAAAAATTATATTTTTCGAGATAATAATTGTTTTGTCAAAATGTCTGTTAGTTAGTTAGTCTGTACGTTACCAAATTTTGTGGACGAGCTAGCTCAAAAACTAGTGTGAATATCGAAACCAAATTTCACACGTAGTTTTGGTCCATTGAGATTAAGAGCTGATTAGATTTTGGTGCATATCGACCCAAAATTAAGGGGGGGGTGGAGGGGGGTTAAAAATTAAAAATCTAGGCCATTTGAGCAAACTCAACCAAATTTTGTATACACAATCAGTGGGGCCCCAGAAATCTAAAAATGCAAAAACTAACCGCCAAAAATGGGGGGGGGGGTGTAGGGTCAAAAAATGAAAATCTAGGCCCTTGTACCAAAATCAACCAAATTTTGTATACATAATCAGTGGGCCCACAGTAATCTAAAAATGCAAAAACTAACCCCCCACCCCTACATGATTATAAATAATTTTATTAAATATTAAATATAAGTGAGGGGCAAGGTTGTATGGTAAAGTCAAGTGGATGGCCACATCAGAACATGTCAGCTTATTTCTGAAAATTATTTGAAAAAACTAAATTTTTCTAGGTTATCGATCCACTTTATTTGCACCATAGTGTGTAAACAGAGGTTTTATTTTGGACGAAACGTTTGGCACATTATAGGATAAAACTCTGTTTATATATTATGTATAATTTTGAAATTTCCTGATCATATGAGAATGACCAAAGGATAAATTCCAAAATAATCTTCTTGCTGGGCTGGAAAGCTCTGGCTTGAAGATCCGGGTTTAATTAAGGGTGTGGACTGTATATCTTAAATTAAGAATAAAAGGAAGGTGTATTTCTTCTTCTTCAATAAATAAAAGGCAAAGATTTGTGATATGAATATTAACAATGGTTTTAATGAGAGAAAATAATGCTGATTTTGTACATACGAAAATGAGATATTATACAAATGGCGATGGCTGTGATCGAATGCAGACTTCTTTGTGGCTATTCGGTTCACTAGGGTTTTTCTCCGATGATATGATAATGAATTCAAGTTTGGTTTCTTCTCCAAATTCAATAAAAGATTAAAATTACTTTTAATCAATCCACAATTCTCAATTTAGTTGTTTAAATCAAATTAAATAATAAACAATTGAGATTTAAGCACCAAACAATTTAAATCAAATAAAATAACTTCTCAATGGCTAACGAGCGTTTTTACTCAAAAAATATCAATCAATTCTCTCCACTCAATCACAATCAAGATGAAAGCGTAGTCATCAACCAACTCACTGGCTGGCTGGCGAGCCCAGCTCCGGCCAGTTTACAAAATATTCCCTTAGAGGGCAACACTCGCCATTTATTAATTCAAATTTATAAATATTAATTAAAATTATTTTATCCAACTCCCTACTATTTCAATGAAAAAATTTTAAGTATGGATGCGATTAATGAAATATATATTTATTTATATTTTTTAGATTCGCCCAATGCCGATGAAAGAAATTCGACAAGAACTTGAAGATATTGAAGTTCAACAACAAGAGCTCGAAAGGCAAGGGGTGAACCTGGAGCAGACCATCAGGACCAAATTTGAGGAGTCAAATCTTACTGAAGATGGTAATTAAAAAGCACAAACATTTAATCAAATAAAAGATTTTTTAATCTTTTATTATTTGTTCCCGAAAAATTATCACTTCAAGAATTGAGAAGTTCATTGTACAAATCGATTAACTACATTTTTTGAATTATCTTAAATTTAAGTGTCAAAGCACTTGGTTCAGTCATAGCTTTTTATATTTTATAATAAACAAGTTTTAACTCGTACACTGAAAAAACAATTTCTTTATATTAAATATATTGATAGAGTTGAGCATTTTTAATGAGCTCTTATTTATTCCAAAGATATTTTATTAATAATCAAGATATATCGAAATCATTCCAAATATGACTAAATTTGTAGTCATTTAATTCAAATATATTACCTATATACTTAAGTGATCTATTTTATTCTATTAGATATCTCTTAATATTAAATGAATATCTTGTTTTTCTTCTGGTAAAACATCTTATTATATTAAATTTCTTCCAGAACTTAAGTGACTTGATTTAAATTTTTCGTTAAATTGAAGGGTTGGTTTTGTCACAAATATAATAAAACAATAATTTTAATAACTATTTGTATTATTTAATTGATAACTATACAGTTTCGGTCACCACTGGTCGACCATCCTCAGTAGTTCTAAAAATTGAAATGAAACACTTATTTACATTTTTTCTTTTTATAGAGAACTAGCTGACGACCGGGCCTTCGGCCCGGCGTCACCTAGCCCCTGGCGGGGAGCGTCTCGTTCATACCAATTTAATAATTGAAATTTAAAATCTTACTGTAAGTATCGAAAGAATGTGCTGAATGAAATTGATTCAAAAATAAGGAAGAATAAGGAAAGATTTATTTAACACATTGCCTAAGCACGATCACTATCTGACCAATCAGAATCGTTCTAATAATTTAACGCTTTGGCATTGGCTATGCACTGGCCAATCAGATCGTTTCCACATACATATATATCCACATACTTTTCTATTTTATATATATAGATTATATAACACAAATTTTATTTTTTTTATTTTTACAATAATTTGAAATCATACATACATCTCGTTCAAGATAAATTGTTGCTATATATATATTATATGTGTGTGTGATTGTAATGAATTATGTGATGTATCTATATTGAAGATTTAAGAATGAATGTTTCATGTGAAATGACAAATTCCGGTTCTTGAACGAGATGTATGTATGATTTCAAATTATTATAAAAATAAAAAAAAAATTTTGTGTTATATAATTCTCTATAAAAAGAAAAATTGTAAATAAGTGTTTCATTTCAATTTTTAGAACTACTGAGGATGGTCAACCAGTGGTGACCGAAACTGTATAGTTATCAATTAAATAATACAAATAGTTATTAAAATTATTGTTTTATTATATTTGTGACAAAACCAACCCTTCAATTTAATGAAAAATCTTATTATATCTAAACAAATGTTTTTTTATCATAAAACGACTTAGATTTTCTGCAAATAGTGATATCTTAATAATTAAGATATTTAAAAAAAAAATTAACAAAAATTTTATTTATATTATTAGTTGTTTTTTTTAATTTTAAAACCTACTAAAAGATTATAAGAAATATTAATATATATTAAAATTAGATTAGGTACCTTATACCTTATAAATATAGAAAATTAAATTAAATTAATTTTTTTTTATTAATTCAATCAAATGAATAATTAAATTAAATTTTTATATAATAATTCATTTGAATATAGATTCTACATCAAATGAATATAAATCTTGTCGTAATTACATATTATTCCATTTAAGTAAATACCCAACTATTAAATTTAACTATTCCACTATTTTACTCAAATAACAATATTTTCGTATTGAAGGAGACAATAAAAGAGTGTGTCTTCTGCTGGAATTATAAATTTTATTTATTTATAACGAGATTATAGTTTCGAGGGCTTTGCCTTCTTCATCAGTCTATTCACAAATTAATTCCTGTGAATACATTGTAATAGACTGATGAAGAGCCAAAGCCCTCGAAACTATAGTCTCGTTATAAATAAATAAAATTTATAATTCCAGCAGAAGACATACTCTTTATTGTCTCCTTCAATATATTAAAATTCTGCTACTCTCGGCAAAAACTTTCAATTTAATATTTTCGTAATTTACTTATTGGTGCTTGGATTAAATATCCCCATCTTAACTATTAATATATCTAGAGTTGCTCCAAAAATATGAGAATACTTAAAATACGTATATCATTTATTCATATTGAACAGAGTTCGATTTCGCCATAATTAACTTCACCATCTATTCATATTAAATATAATTTCTTAACTATAAATATATCTAGTTGAAAAGTTTTTGTTTTGCCGAGAGTAGCAGAGTTGTTGATTCACAAAGAGAAACAAAGAGATTGTCCTCTGCTTGATGCAAATAAACATATACACATATATATCAAGATGATATATCTGTATATATATATTATTTATTTGTTTGATTGAAATAATATATATATACAGATATATCATCTTGATATATATGTGTATATGTTTATTTGCATCAAGCAGAGGACAATCTCTTTGTTTCTCTTTGTGTATAAATATATCGTTTTTTCAGTGTACCCGCAGAGCACATATCAATATAATATTTTCAGAGTTGCCATTTTTTCCCATTCCTATATTTGCAAAAACCAGAGCATTATTATACTGTATTATGTTTTCTTTAAAGTTTATTGAATCGGTAGTATTTTCATGTACAAATTTTTGACATACTCTGGTGACTGTGTTATCGGTGGTAAATTAATTTTATTTTTGTGACAGCAACTCGAAAATTCGCCATCTTGGGAGTTTTCAGCTGCAAAATGCCCTTTGTTTTACACTGTTTGCATATTGCATCCATTTTCCCGAGATAATCAGTTTCTACTATATTTTATTTGTTGTAATTAGAAATTGTTGATATATTGTATAAATTGTATTATATTAAACTGTTTGTGGGTTTTAAAAAGATTACATTTAAATTTGTAGAAAAAATCCAATTAGAGTTTTCTTATTAGAACTTGGAATAAGAATAGAAGAAAAAAATGCTCAAGTTCCTCTTGGGACTAAAACTTCACTTTTTATGAATCACGCCGATTACTTGACCCATCAGGAGTATTATGTTCCAAATATCAAGTCAATCTTATAAGCCATTTTACCTGGAGGTCGGTGAACATAGAGATATAGAATCCCAAAACTATTCTATTGATTTCCCAAATAATAAAGAAACTCTAACTCCATTATCCATTCATTATTTTCTCTATTTATGGCTGATATTTATTTATTTATCTTTTCTATGCATTTACTATTAATTTTGTTAATTTTATTTACTTTATTATTATTTTTTTTTTTTTTTTTTAGATTCCAACATGACACCCGACGTTGAAGATCTTGTTCTACACCTGTTTGAATTAGTGAATGAAAAAAATGAACTATTCAGGAGACAAGCAGAATTAATGTATTTGTAAGTAAATTAATCATATACCTAATAAATACTAAAGAGAAACAAAGGGAGGTTGTCCTCTGCTTGATCCAAATAAACATACACATATAAAATAAATACAAATCTTTTAAAAAAAGAATCGTCAAAACGTTTAATACATCAGACTTTTCGGGACAATTTCTCCCTTTATCAATGCAATTTTGCAAGTAAAAGAAAAAAAAATTTCTTTAAGGTTTAGAAAACAACACTGTGTTTTTTTTTCACTTGAAAAATTGCATTGATAAAGGAAGAAATTGTCCTCCGAAAAGTCTGATGTATTAAACGTTTTGAAGATTGTTTTTTAAAAGATTTTATTTATAATATTTATATATATAATTTATTTTTTGAGACTATAGTTTCGAAGACTTAGCCGTCATCATCGGTCTTTTTATTTGAAAATAATTTATCTATAATATTATTTCTCATGGGGTCAATTACTGATTGAAAATTTGTTGTCATAGCAAGCTCTCCACTCAAACCATTTTTATTAAGAATTTATTTACATCAAGCAGAGGACAACCTCCTTGTTTTCTTTATGGCTCAACAACTCTGCTTCTCTCGGCAAAACAAAATCTTTTCAACCTATTAAATCCGCTTATTCAAAATTTCGATTATTACAATAACAGCTGCGAAGCACGTCATCAGCAGGAATCTTGTTGGGCCCACTGGACTCGGTAATTAATTTTAAAATAATAATTTTAATAAATTTTATAATAAGTAATGGAGAGGGATTCAGCCAATGGGTAGCCTCTGCTGAAAAAATGAGGCTACCCATTGGCTGAATCCCTCTCCATTACTTAATTATATACATATACAGCCATCAAAATTGTATCAACTTGATAAATTTCATTTGTTATGAACTATTAGTGGGTTTTAAAATTAAGAAAAATCACGTCGGCGTCATCGCGCATGCCGATTATATAACAAGTATAAGATATAGATATAGATAGATAGTTACCATAATTAACCTTTTAGATTTTCAAAATGCATATCTACTCTTATTAAACGAGCAAAAATTGTTTATATATATATATATATATATATTTGTTTATTAGTTCTATTTTGAAAACGGCTATACCGATTTTGATGAAACAAATTCTATTAACAAGTTTTGAGGATGAGAAAACGATCTGGCTAGGTCTGGACCCACGACAAATTTCATCTTAATTGATCATTTCTTAATTAAAGTAATTATTGATAGATGAAAATCTCAATAAAAAAGTTTGTTTACATTTTTTTCAATGATCTTTTATATTTAATTGTTTTTTTTAATTTTAAAACCCACTAATAGGTTATAGCAAATATTAATATATTATATTAAAATTAGGAATTTTTCGTTTTTTTTTTTAATTAACAGGTGTCTAAATCATAACAAAACATGTGTGTTTACAAATAAAGTGGTTGAAATGGCTTTTTTTTATATAACTTGGAAACAAATCTGATTTAATTTTATGTTTTTATTTCAGATCCTATACGATTATTTTATTTATTATTATTTTCCTATTTATTTTTTTATAATGTTTATCAATATGAACGAATGTGGGCCAATTGGTGTACGAGTAAACAAATATTCACATAATATGTGGACCAATAGAAAGCTAGAAATGCAAAAACTGGGTGCGGGGTGGGGTGGATGTGGGAGGTGCAGGAGGTGGGGTGCATTTATGGGGGATCCGGGGGTGGGAGGCACGCTTGGGGTGGGGTGGGGCGGAGTGGGTGGGTGGGTGTGCGATGGTGGGGGCGAGGTGTGTGGTTTCGGGGTCAGGGGTTACAGTGCATCGCTCGGTGGCTCCAGGTACTAGTATATTAAACTTGATGCATCCATTTTTAACCGACTTCAAAAAAGGAGGAGGTTCTCTATTCGATTGAATTTTTTTTTTCGTTTTTTTTTCATAGCTATTAGACATTTTTTATTAGGTTTGTTTAGACCTAACCTCTTTGTTTATGAACCGATTTCGATGGTTCTTTTTTTATCCGAAAGGGTGTGTCTTAGGGATGGTGTCATATTAATTTGGTCAAGTATTAATAACATCACTAAAAAGAGAAAAATAAAAATAATTTTTAAGAAAAAATAAAAACCGACTTCAAAAAATTAAATGCAACAAATAAAATACACTAAAAGGTATAAAATAATTATTATCTTATTTAGTTACAACTAAACGACGAAATATTAACATGAAATTACTTTTTGAAGTCGGTGCCAAACATATACCTTTTATGAATCGCACTCGACGGATCTTACTTAGTACGTTTGGCGGTACGCTCGCTTATAGGTATAGTTTGTTTGGTACCGACTTCAAAAAGTAATTTCATGTTAATATTTCGTCTTTTAGTTGTAACTAAATAAGATAATAATTATTTTATACCTTTTAGTGTATTTTATTTGTTGCATTTAATTTTTGAAGTCGGTTTTTATTTTTTTCTTAAAAATTATTTTTAGTACTCGTACTTATAAGCCTTTGATGTTTAAATCGAAACTTCATTAGTTATTATAATATAAAAATGAAAGTTAAATAAAATTTATAATTCCAGCAGAAGACACACTCTTTTATTGTCTCCTTCAATATTATAATATAGTAAAATAAAGAAGAGCTAAAATAAACATGAAGATTTAACTTTATTTACTTTTTCAACAATACAAATAAATAATCAATAACATATTGTAAACAAAACAAATTAAACAATCAATTAATTATGCTTCAATTGGTAGTTCTTAATAATAATATTGGCGTCGTCGCACAAGCCAATTATAATAAATAATAAGTATAGACAATTTTATAATTCCATTTAATTAATTAATGAATGTTTTGTGATTTGTATTTTAGACGTCGTCAACAACGTCTGGAGGAGGAACATGCCGAGATTGAATATCAAATAAGAGTTCTTTTAGAGAAACCGGAACATTCGAAAACGGACACCGAAAAGGCCTGCGAAGAGGAATTGATTCAGCGACTTGTCGATATTGTCGAGAGGCGGAACGAAATTATTGAATGCCTCGATATGGATCGGCGAAGAGAGGCCGACGAGGACCGCAGCATCCACGCGAGATTAGAGCAATTTGGCTCACTGGCCTCCAAACAATCTCAACAAGACTCACCACCACTGAAAGAAGAGAGCCCCAAAACGACCCCGAATTCTAGTAGTAGTAAAAAGAAAGAGAAGAAATTTTTCGCGAAAAAGGAGAAGAAAAAAAAGAAAGATAAAGAAAAAGACAAAACGCCCCCGCATGTGGACTCTGATAAAGATATAGATGAATTAGAAACAGTCGAGGTCGTAATAAAAGAGAAAACTAAGAAAAAATGGTTTTAGAAGAGATAGAGTATTTTTATATGTACAAATAAAGATTTCTTTATGCTAGATGATATCATTTTTATATATTACATTTATTTGAATCTTCTACTCAATCATGATATTACTATATAAGAAGTATGATGTATAGAAAAGTATTTTTTCAATTAATAATTATTTTTTAAAAACTGAAGAAATTTATTGTTTTTTATTCATTAATTTATTTCCCGATTTTTCATATCACATAATTAGAGACCGGATTTTTATGCAGAAAAAACCGCCAAAATATAAAGTTAAAAAATAATTTTTAAGAAAAAATAAAAACCGACTTCAAAAAAGGAGGAGGTTCTCTATTCGACTGAATTTTTTTTTTTTTTTTTTTTTTTTTGTGCCTATGTTACCTCATATCTCCGCCAATTGTCAACCGATTTTGAAAAAAAAATTGCATTGGGTTCAGTCTAGCTTCCGATTGGTCAAATTTTTTTTCGTTTTTTTTTTTCATAGGTATTAGACCTTTTTTATTAGGTTTGTTTAGACTATACTAAAATTTCTACAATTTGAATAATTTAAATTTTTCGTAAAAATCACAAATTTCACAAGGCTATAGCCTTTGCATTTTTTCGATTTTCATCAAAAATTTTTTTCGAGATATTTGAAAAAAAATATATTTTTTCAATTCTCTAGGACCTCCTGATCACAAATATACTAAAATTTCTACATTTTGAATAATTAAAATTTTTTTCGTAAAAATCACAAATTTCACAAGGCTATAGCCTTTGCATTTTTTCGATTTTCATCAAAAATTTTTTTTCGAGATATTTGAAAAAAAATATATTTTTTCAATTCTCTAGGAACTCCTGATCACAAATATACTAAAATTTCTACATTTTGAATAATTTAAATTTTTCGTAAAAATCACAAATTTCACAAGGCTATAGCCTTTGCATTTTTTCGATTTTAATCAAAAAATTTTTTTTCGAGATATTTGAAAAAAAATATATTTTTTCAATTTAGACCTCCTGATCACAAATATACTAAAATTTCTACATTTTGAATAATTAAAATTTTTCGTAAAAATCACAAATTTCACAAGGCTATAGCCTTTGCATTTTTTCGATTTTCATCAAAAATTTTTTTCGAGATATTTGAAAAAAATATATTTTTTCAATTCTCTAGGACCTCCTGATCACAAATATACTAAAATTTCTACATTTTGAATAATTTAAATTTTTCGTAAAAATCACAAATTTCACAAGGCTATAGCCTTTGCATTTTTTCGATTTTCATCAAAAATTTTTTTTCGAGATATTTGAAAAAAATATATTTTTTCAATTAATAATTATTTTTTAAAAACTGAAGAAATTTATTGTTTTTTATTCATTAATTTATTTCCCGATTTTTCATATCACATAATTAGAGACCGGATTTTTATGCAGAAAAAACCGCCAAAATATAAAGTTAAAAAATAATTTTTAAGAAAAAATAAAAACCGACTTCAAAAAAGGAGGAGGTTCTCTATTCGACTGAATTTTTTTTTTTTTTTTTTTTGTGCCTATGTTACCTCATATCTCCGCCAATTGTCAATCGATTTTGAAAAAAAATTGCATTGGGTTCAGTCTAGCTTCCGATTGGTCAAATTTTTTTTCGTTTTTTTTTTCATAGGTATTAGACCTTTTTTATTAGGTTTGTTTAGACTATACTAAAATTTCTACAATTTGAATAATTTAAATTTTTCGTAAAAATCACAAATTTCACAAGGCTATAGCCTTTGCATTTTTTCGATTTTCATCAAAAATTTTTTTTCGAGATATTTGAAAAAAAATATATTTTTTCAATTCTCTAGGACCTCCTGATCACAAATATACTAAAATTTCTACATTTTGAATAATTAAAATTTTTCGTAAAAATCACAAATTTCACAAGGCTATAGCCTTTGCATTTTTTCGATTTTCATCAAAAATTTTTTTTCTAGATATTTGAAAAAAAATATATTTTTTCAATTCTCTAGGACCTCCTGATCACAAATATACTAAAATTTTTACATTTTGAATAATTTAAATTTTTCGTAAAAATCACAAATTTCACAAGGCTATAGCCTTTGCATTTTTTCGATTTTCATCAAAATTTTTTTTTCGAGATATTTGAAAAAAAATATATTTTTTCAATTAATAATTATTTTTTAAAAACTGAAGAAATTTATTGTTTTTTATTCATTAATTTATTTCCCGATTTTTCATATCACATAATTAGAGACCGGATTTTTATGCAGAAAAAACCGCCAAAATATAAAAGTTAAAAATAATTTTTTAAGAAAAAAAATAGAAACCGACTTCAAAAAAGGAGGAGGTTCTCTATTCGACTGAATTTTTTTTTTTTTTTTTTTTGTGCCTATGTTACCTCATATCTCCGCCAATTGTCAACCGATTTTGAAAAAAAAATTGCATTGGGTTCAGTCTAGCTTCCGATTGGTCAAATTTTTTTTTCGTTTTTTTTTTCATAGGTATTAGACCTTTTTTATTAGGTTTGTTTAGACTATACTAAAATTTCTACAATTTGAATAATTTAAATTTTTCGTAAAAATCACAAATTTCACAAGGCTATAGCCTTTGCATTTTTTCGATTTTCATCAAAAAATTTTTTTCGAGATATTTGAAAAAAAATATATTTTTCAATTCTCTAGGACCTCCTGATCACAAATATACTAAAATATAGCCTCTTGCATTTTTTCGATTTTCATCAAAAATTTTTTTTTCGAGATATTTGGAAAAAAAAATATATTTTTTTCAATTTGTGAACTCCTGATCACAAATATACTTAAAAATTTCTACATTTTGAATAATTTAAATTTTTTTTCGTAAAAATCACAAATTTCACAAGGCTATAGCCTTTGCATTTTTCGATTTTAATCAAAAAATTTTTTTTCGAGATATTTGAAAAAATATATTTTTTCAATTCTCTAGGACCTCCTGATCACAAATATACTAAAATTTCTACATTTTGAATAATTAAAATTTTTCGTAAAAATCACAAATTTCACAAGGCTATAGCCTTTGCATTTTTTCGATTTTCATCAAAAATTTTTTTCGAGATATTTGAAAAAAAATATATTTTTTCAATTCTCTAGGACCTCCTGATCACAAATATACTAAAATTTCTACATTTTGAATAATTAAAATTTTTCGTAAAAAATCACAAATTTCACAAGCGCTTACAGCCTTTTGCATTTTTTTTCGATTTTCATCAAAAAATTTTTTTCGAGATATTTGAAAAAAAATATATTTTTTCAATTCTCTAGGAACTCCTGATCACAAATATACTAAAATTTCTACATTTTGAATAATTTAAATTTTTCGTAAAAATCACAAATTTCACAAGGCTATAGCCTTTGCATTTTTTCGATTTTCATCAAAAATTTTTTTCGAGATATTTGAAAAAAAATATATTTTTTCAATTCTCTAGGACCTCCTGATCACAAATATACTAAAATTTCTACATTTTGAATAATTAAAATTTTTCGTAAAAATCACAAATTTCACAAGGCTATAGCCTTTGCATTTTTTCGATTTTCATCAAAAAATTTTTTTCGAGATATTTGAAAAAAAATATATTTTTTCAATTCTCTAGGACCTCCTGATCACAAATATACTAAAATTTCTACATTTTGAATAATTAAAATTTTTCGTAAAAATCACAAATTTCACAAGGCTATAGCCTTTGCATTTTTTCGATTTTCATCAAAATTTTTTTTTCTAGATATTATAAAAAAAATATATTTTTTCAATTCTCTAGGACCTCCTGGATCACAAATATACTTAAATTTTTACATTTTGAATAATTTAAATTTTTCGTAAAAATCACAAATTTGCCTTTGCATTTTTTCGATTTTCATCAAAATTTTTTTTTCGAGACATTTTTGAAAAAAATATATTTTTTCAATTAATAATTATTTTATAAAAACTGAAGAAATTTATTGTTTTTTATTCATTAATTTATTTCATTTTCAAAAAATTTAATTATAATTTAATTTTAAAAAGAAAACCGCCAAAATATAAAGTTAAAAAATAATTTTAAGAAAAAAATAAACCGACTTCAAAAAAGGAGGAGGTTCTCTATTCGACTGAATTTTTTTTTTTTTTTTTTTTTTGTGCCTATGTTACCTCATATCTCCGCCAATTGTCAATCGATTTTGAAAAAAAATTGCATTGGGTTCAGTCTAGCTTCCGATTGGTCAAATTTTTTTTCGTTTTTTTTCATAGGTATTAGACCTTTTTTATTAGGTTTGTTTAGACTATACTAAAATTTCTACAATTTGAATAATTTAAATTTTTCGTAAAAATCACAAATTTCACAAGGCTATAGCCTTTGCATTTTTTCGATTTTCATCAAAAATTTTTTTCGAGATATTTGAAAAAATATATTTTTTCAATTCTCTAGGACCTCCTGATCACAAATATACTAAAATTTCTACATTTTGAATAATTAAAATTTTTCGTAAAAATCACAAATTTCACAAGGCTATAGCCTTTGCATTTTTTCGATTTTCATCAAAAAATTTTTTTTCGAGATATTTGAAAAAATATATTTTTTCAATTCTCTAGGACCTCCTGATCACAAATATACTAAAATTTCTACATTTTGAATAATTTAAATTTTTCGTAAAAATCACAAATTTCACAAGGCTATAGCCTTTGCATTTTTTCGATTTTCATCAAAATTTTTTTTTCGAGATATTTGAAAAAAAATATATTTTTTCAATTAATAATTATTTTTTAAAAACTGAAGAAATTTATTGTTTTTTATTCATTAATTTATTTCCCGATTTTTCATATCACATAATTAGAGACCGGATTTTTATGCAGAAAAAACCGCCAAAATATAAAGTTAAAAAATAATTTTTAAGAAAAAAATAAAAACCGACTTCAAAAAAGGAGGAGGTTCTCTATTCGACTGAATTTTTTTTTTTTTTTTTTTTGTGCCTATGTTACCTCATATCTCCGCCAATTGTCAACCGATTTTGAAAAAAAAATTGCATTGGGTTCAGTCTAGCTTCCGATTGGTCAAATTTTTTTTTCGTTTTTTTTTTTCATAGGTATTAGACCTTTTTTATTAGGTTTGTTTAGACTATACTAAAATTTCTACAATTTGAATAATTTAAATTTTTCGTAAAAATCACAAATTTCACAAGGCTATAGCCTTTGCATTTTTTCGATTTTCATCAAAAATTTTTTTTCGAGATATTTGAAAAAAAATATATTTTTTCAATTCTCTAGGACCTCCTGATCACAAATATACTAAAATTTCTACATTTTGAATAATTAAAATTTTTCGTAAAAATCACAAATTTCACAAGGCTATAGCCTTTGCATTTTTTCGATTTTCATCAAAAATTTTTTTTCTAGATATTTGAAAAAAAATATATTTTTTCAATTCTCTAGGACCTCCTGATCACAAATATACTAAAATTTTTACATTTTGAATAATTTAAATTTTTCGTAAAAATCACAAATTTCACAAGGCTATAGCCTTTGCATTTTTTCGATTTTCATCAAAAATTTTTTTTCGAGATATTTGAAAAAAATATATTTTTTCAATTAATAATTATTTTTTAAAAACTGAAGAAATTTATTGTTTTTTATTCATTAATTTATTTCCCGATTTTTCATATCACATAATTAGAGACCGGATTTTTATGCAGAAAAAACCGCCAAAATATAAAGTTAAAAAATAATTTTTAAGAAAAAAATAAAAACCGACTTCAAAAAAGGAGGAGGTTCTCTATTCGACTGAATTTTTTTTTTTTTTTTTTTTGTGCCTATGTTACCTCATATCTCCGCCAATTGTCAACCGATTTTGAAAAAAAAATTGCATTGGGTTCAGTCTAGCTTCCGATTGGTCCAATTTTTTTTCGTTTTTTTTTTCATAGGTATTAGACCTTTTTTATTAGGTTTGTTTAGACTATACTAAAATTTCTACAATTTGAATAATTTAAATTTTTCGTAAAAATCACAAATTTCACAAGGCTATAGCCTTTGCATTTTTTCGATTTTCATCAAAAATTTTTTTTCGAGATATTTGAAAAAAAATATATTTTTTCAATTCTCTAGGACCTCCTGATCACAAATATACTAAAATTTCTACATTTTGAATAATTAAAATTTTTCGTAAAAATCACAAATTTCACAAGGCTATAGCCTTTGCATTTTTTCGATTTTCATCAAAAATTTTTTTTTCGAGATATTTGAAAAAAAATATATTTTTTTCAATTCTCTAGGAACTCCTGATCACAAATATACTAAAATTTCTACATTTTGAATAATTTAAATTTTTCGTAAAAATCACAAATTTCACAAGGCTATAGCCTTTGCATTTTTTCGATTTTCATCAAAATTTTTTTTTCGAGATATTTGAAAAAAAATATATTTTTTCAATTCTCTAGGAACTCCTGATCACAAATATACTAAAATTTCTACATTTTGAATAATTTAAATTTTTCGTAAAAATCACAAATTTCACAAGGCTATAGCCTTTGCATTTTTTCGATTTTCATCAAAAAATTTTTTTCGAGATATTTGAAAAAAAATATATTTTTTCAATTCTCTAGGACCTCCTGATCACAAATATACTAAAATTTCTACATTTTGAATAATTAAAATTTTTCGTAAAAATCACAAATTTCACAAGGCTATAGCCTTTGCATTTTTTCGATTTTCATCAAAAATTTTTTTTCGAGATATTTGAAAAAAAATATATTTTTTCAATTCTCTAGGACCTCCTGATCACAAATATACTAAAATTTCTACATTTTGAATAATTAAAATTTTTCGTAAAAATCACAAATTTCACAAGGCTATAGCCTTTGCATTTTTTCGATTTTCATCAAAAATTTTTTTCGAGATATTTGAAAAAAAATATATTTTTTCAATTCTAGAACTCCTGATCACAAATATAACAAAATTTCTACATTTTTGAATAATTAAAATTTTTTCAAAAAAATCACAAATTTCACGTCATAGCCTCGCATTTTTCGATTTTCAATGCAACTTTTTTTTTCTATATTTTCCGGAAAAAAATATATTTTTTCAATTCTCTAGACCTCCTGATCACAAATATACTAAAATTTCTACATTTTGAATAATTTAAATTTTTCGTAAAAATCACAAATTTCACAAGGCTATAGCCTTTGCATTTTTTCGATTTTCATCAAAAATTTTTTTTTCGAGATATTTGAAAAAAAATATATTTTTTCAATTCTCTAGGACCTCCTGATCACAAATATACTAAAATTTCTACATTTTGAATAATTTAAATTTTTCGTAAATATCACAAAATTTCACAAGGCTATAGCCTCTTGCATTTTTTTTCGATTTTTCATCAAAAAATTTTTCACATTGGCCGAAAAAAATATATTTTCAATTCTCTAGGACCTCCTGATCACAAATACGCTCAAAATTCCCTACATTTTGAATAATTAAAAATTTTTCGTAAAATTATAAATTTCACAAGGCTAAGGCTCGGCATTTTTTCTCGATTTTCATCAAAATTTTTTTCTAGATATTTGAAAAAAAAAATATATTTTTTCAATTTCTAGGACCTCCTGATCACAAATATACTAAAATTTCTACATTTTGAATAATTTAAATTTTTCGTAAAAAATCACAAATTTCACAAGGCTATAGCCTCTTGCATTTTTTCGATTTTCATCAAAATTTTTTTTTCGAGATATTTGAAAAAAAATATATTTTTTCAATTAATAATTATTTTTTAAAAACTGAAGAAATTTATTGTTTTTTATTCATTAATTTATTTCCCGATTTTTCATATCACATAATTAGAGACCGGATTTTTATGCAGAAAAAACCGCCAAAATATAAAGTTAAAAAATAATTTTTAAGAAAAAAATAAAAACCGACTTCAAAAAAGGAGGAGGTTCTCTATTCGACTGAATTTTTTTTTTTTTTTTTTTTGTGCCTATGTTACCTCATATCTCCGCCAATTGTCAACCGATTTTGAAAAAAAAATTGCATTGGGTTCAGTCTAGCTTCCGATTGGTCAAATTTTTTTTCGTTTTTTTTTTCATAGGTATTAGAC
This sequence comes from Forficula auricularia, assembly GCA_024734495.1. NCBI lineage: Eukaryota > Metazoa > Arthropoda > Insecta > Dermaptera > Forficulidae > Forficula > Forficula auricularia. The sequence continues at coordinate 515,269 of JALMQS010000174.1, forward strand.
CTTTTTTATTAGGTTTGTTTAGACTATACTAAAATTTCTACAATTTGAATAATTTAAATTTTTCGTAAAAATCACAAATTTCACAAGGCTATAGCCTTTGCATTTTTTCGATTTTCATCAAAAATTTTTTTTCGAGATATTTGAAAAAAAATATATTTTTTCAATTCTCTAGGACCTCCTGATCACAAATATACTAAAATTTCTACATTTTGAATAATTAAAATTTTTCGTAAAAATCACAAATTTCACAAGGCTATAGCCTTTGCATTTTTTCGATTTTCATCAAAAATTTTTTTTTCGAGATATTTGAAAAAAAAATATATTTTTTCAATTCTCTAGGACCTCCTGATCACAAATATACTAAAATTTCTACATTTTGAATAATTTAAATTTTTCGTAAAAATCACAAATTTCACAAGGCTATATAGCCTTTGCATTTTTTCGATTTTCATCAAAAAATTTTTTTCGAGATATTTGAAAAAAAATATATTTTTTCAATTCTCTAGGACCTCCTGATCACAAATATACTAAAATTTCTACATTTTGAATAATTTAAATTTTTCGTAAAAATCACAAATTTCACAAGGCTATAGCCTTTGCATTTTTTCGATTTTCATCAAAATTTTTTATTCGAGATATTTGGAAAAAAAATATGTATTTTTTCGATTCTCTAGAAACTCCTGATCACAAATATACTAAAAATTTCTACATTTTTGAATAATTAAAATTTTTCGTAAAAATCACAAATTTCAAAAAAGGCTACAGTTTTCGGCATTTTTTCTGATTTTCATCAAATTTTTTATTCGAGATATTTGAAAAAAAATATATTTTTCTGTTCTCTAGAAACTCCTGATCACAAATATACTAAAATATAGCCTTTGCATTTTTTCGATTTTCATCAAAATTTTTTTTTCGAGATATTTGAAAAAATATATTTTTTCAATTCTCTAGGAACTCCTGATCACAAATATACTAAAATTTCTACATTTTGAATAATTTAAATTTTTCGTAAAAATCACAAATTTCACAAGGCTATAGCCTTTGCATTTTTTCGATTTTCATCAAAAAATTTTTTTCGAGATATTTGAAAAAAAATATATTTTTTCAATTCTCTAGGACCTCCTGATCACAAATATACTAAAATTTCTACATTTTGAATAATTAAAATTTTTCGTAAAAATCACAAATTTCACAAGGCTATAGCCTTTGCATTTTTTCGATTTTCATCAAAAATTTTTTTTCGAGATATTTGAAAAAAAATATATTTTTTCAATTCTCTAGGACCTCCTGATCACAAATATACTAAAATTTCTACATTTTGAATAATTAAAATTTTTCGTAAAAATCACAAATTTCACAAGGCTATAGCCTTTGCATTTTTTCGATTTTCATCAAAAATTTTTTTCGAGATATTTGAAAAAAAATATATTTTTTCAATTCTCTAGAACTCCTGATCACAAATATACTAAAATTTCTACATTTTGAATAATTTAAATTTTTCGTAAAAATCACAAATTTCACAAGGCTATAGCCTTTGCATTTTTTCGATTTTCATCAAAAATTTTTTTCGAGATATTTGAAAAAAAATATATTTTTTCAATTCTCTAGGACCTCCTGATCACAAATATACTAATTATTTTTTAAAAACTGAAGAAATTTATTGTTTTTTATTCATTAATTTATTTCCCGATTTTTCATATCACATAATTAGAGACCGGATTTTTATGCAGAAAAAACCGCCAAAATATAAAGTTAAAAAATAATTTTTAAGAAAAAAATAAAAACC